>CAUDMG010001280.1:0-32500 GCA_958450375.1 Homarus gammarus
ATTTGCCGTACTGAAATTTTTGTTAGCAGACACCTAAAAGGAGAGGAGAAAATGAAGGAAACGGGGAATGAGTGAAGACCACGAGATGAAGTAGGTGAGAAATGCTGACCGTTAACACAGTAATATTATTAGTTTGCCTATGAATCGTTCCCGTTCATTTTTAGTCCATATAACACGCGGACTTTGAACCTACAATCAACGACCTCACCAGCAAGGACTCGAACCCTCGACCTACTGGGTGTGACTAGGGAACGCTTACAGGCTAGGCCACAAGGACACTAAAAGCAGTTCTAGACTTTGTTATATTTCACACAAAGCCTGTTCAGCGAGCTTATGGCGCCGTGAACCTCTAATGGGGACCACCCGTCTAGGACTGCTTTTGTATCCTGGTGGTCCAGCGGTTAGCGTTCCCCGGTCACAGTCATAGGCTTGTGGGCCGTGGGTTCGAATCCTGGCGGGTTGAGGTGTTGATTGTATGTAGAAGTCCGCGTGCTTTATTGGGCTAATGAAATATATATGGATCCTCGTGTTTCGAAGCCGGATTTGGTAAAACGTTACTCTGACCACCTACGTGGTACGGGTGGTCCCCATTAGAGGTTCACGGCGCCATAAGCTCGCTGAACAGGCTTTGTGTGAAATATAATAAAGTCTAGGACTGCTTTTGTATCCTGGTGGTCCAGCGGTTTGCGTTCCCCGGTCACAGTCATAGGCTTGTGGGCCGTGGGTTCGAATCCTGGCGGGTTGAGGTGTTGATTGTATGTAGAAGTCCGCGTGCTTTATTGGGCTAATGAAATATATATATATATATATATATATATACATATATATATATATACATATATATATATATATATATATATATATATATATATATATATATATGCACAATAACCACTGGAGAAAGGAAAGACAAGCAGCATGTACTTTCGTTTAATACATCCTCTGCCTGAGGATGTATTAAACGAAAATACTTGCTGCTTGTCTTTCCTTTCTCCAGTGGTTATTGTGCATCTATTCTTCATGATGTGAAGTTTCTCCATATATATATATATATATATATATATATATATATATTATTTTAGGTTAGGTTAGGAATCCGTTACATAAAACAATTGTACTGCACCGTTATCTTTTATTGAGTATGATCTAAAATCACGGTATAATGACACTAGTATCAATGTAATACAATGGAAATGTAAAAAGTAGCAACTTAATCTAAAATTACAGACTCAGTACAGTGAAAATGGATGTCTGACATAAGCCCCCCGACGAAAGCCACCCAGACAAAAGCCCCCTACTTTGATCGGGGTGGCTTTTGTCTGACAACCCTAACCCTAACCCAACCTAACCTAACTTAACCTAACCCTAACCTAACCAATAATTAACCACAGAGAAGAACAGTATATTTTACCCTCAACTATTTAATTATGTCCGTAACTTTTGAGAGCCCTTACTATTGTCAGACAAAAGCCACCCCGATCAAAGTAGGGGGCTTTTGTCTGGGTGGCTTTCGTCTGGGGGGCTTTTGTCTGGGTGGCTTTTGTCGGGGGGGCTTTTGTCTGTACCCCAGTGAGGATAGTGTCTTAGTATAAAATCGCAATGCTGTGAAACAAAATCTTAATATTTAATCTCAGTACCGCAGCAAAAGTCACATCAATATTTTTTAACCAATACTTTAATATTTCTTACCTTATAGTATTATGTCTTCCAACGAAGTAAATAACTGGATCGAAAACACAAGAGAACTTAAAAGTCGTCTAGCCTCCCCTCGTCTTGTCACGATGGAGACTTGTGCAGAACTGAAGTGAATTGCTTGTAACTGGTGGATTGGTCGGCTGTACATGAACTGTTATGACCCGAAACTGCATGGTTTTGCAGCTACTAGAGACGTTAATCCTTCCCTTTGTATCGGCGTTAAGTTAATCCTCGTCGTGTCTGACCTAACACCGGACCCACACCACATGAGCTCACTGGCGTACTTGTTTGAAGTTGTTTCCTTAATCCTCAACAGGTTACAGGTTGCTTGTGTGGCGGGGGGGGGAGGGGGTGGGCGCATAGCAAGGGTGTAGTAGCTCATGACGTGGCCGTGATGATGTGGGTCAGGTGTTAGGTCAGACACGACAAGGATTAACTTGCCGCCGATACAAAGGGATGGATTAACGTCTCCAGTAGCTGCAGATATGGGTGATGAGCAGACCCAAAAGTGCCGCCCCCCAAAAGTGCCGCCCGGGGCGGACCGCCCCCACCCCCCCCGAGCTACGCTAGTGCCACACAGGTCACCACACCACCACACTGCAGCAGCTCCGCCACTCCATATATAAAAAGATGAAGGAATGAACACGTCCTTAGTTTCGTGCTAACTGAACTATTTACTTGTAACACCAATTAAGTATGCCACTTCTTTGCTAAACACACTATATATATATATATATATATATATATATATATATATATATATATATATATATATATATATATATATATATATATATATATATATATATATATTAGGGTGACAATGAAAAGTGAAAGTTTTTATTTTTAGATGGCCATTTGTCCAATACTGCGTACCCATAAAAAAAGAACACAGGCGAAATCCTGGGTCATTTGGACAATATTTAGAGGTAGCTCAAGCCATTTGAAGTTAACACTACTGAAATTATTATTGATTTTTTCTAATTTCTTTATTTATGAACCGATTACTATGAAACTTTGCAGGTATATGTAGAATGCAAATTCAAACTAAAGTTGTTCCTAACATTTTTTCTAAAAATGAGTAATGAGTATTTTCGCTGGTGCAGCTATTGGCAATGCAGAGGGGAGGGAGAGGCGGGTGTCAGTCTGGGTAGGGGTAAGAGGTTGTGTGCCAGTGTCTGACTGGTACAGTAGCATCAGTTGTGTGTGAGACGTGACGGTGGGTGTGTGTGCGTCGCTCTTGTTGCAGTATTACGGTTAGTACCATTGTCTTTGTCTAAAATCAATGCATCAATTTAGGTATATAACACTTTAAAAACTTTATACAAGTGATCTTGCATGCCGTATGCTTTATGGGTGCTGTTGTTTGCATAACAGTAACAACATAAGTTACATAAATGTTTTTGTTTGTTTCAGGTTCAATGGCGAGTACACGTTCAAAAACTGAAGTTTGGCTCATTGGTCAACACATAACCGAAATCACGGGTGCACAACTTCCTTCAAGAGGAGATGTTCTACGTCTGTTTTTCCACGGTCACAATGAACATAAGAAAACAGTGAATGATTCTGCGAGTGAAGTTGCAGCATCGGTTATTAGTTTCTGGAATAAAGCACGGATTCCTACCATAACTGAGAAGAGTATTGGACGAAAGGTAGTGGATCATTTTTTAATGTGGAAGGGACTTAAGAAAAACTGCACTCGCACTACAGACACACAACGTAAGAAAGAGGAAACTTTTTGTGATGAGTTAGAGGACCTCTTCGATGTTGCCCACCCAAGGCAATGCAGCTCTTGACCATCAAAGAAGACCGAGCATTCCTGGCAGCGCAACGAGAAAAAGGGAGAAGAGGTGTAATGGCAGGAGTAGACAAAAAGATTTCTTGTTCCATGAAGCGTCGGGAAGAAAGCAAGAGTAAGCAATCTCTACAACAGAATCAAGCCAGTTCTGCTCTTGAATATGATGAGTTGGGTTCTTCGTCTGAAACAGAATCACAATCAAGCTCGTCATCATCTACAAGTTCCCTAGCGATATCACCAGTGGTATCTTCTTCCAATCGTAAACGTGCTACTCTCAAAGTTATCACCCCTGAAATGTCAAGTACATTGGACTGCACTGGGATCAGTCACCCCCTGCTCTCCGGATCGTCAGTGCCACGGCTGCTAGTCTAGGTCATGACCCAATGGAACTAGTTTTAAACTATGAGACAGTGCGTACTTCGCGAGCGACCCACCGTTCTGGGATTGCCAACGAAATTAAAGAAAAATTTCAACCTAGTGAAGTGCTCACTGTGCACTGGGATGGAAAAATTATTCCTGATGAACAAGGAGCGAGTGTTGACCGAATCGCCGTTCTTGTCTCCGGAATCAATACTGAAAAGCTGCTTGGTGTCCCGAAACTATTGTCAGGGACTGGACAGGCCATTGCTACAGCAGTCAGTGCAGCGCTGGAAGAGTGGAAAATATCAGAGAATGTTTCAGCACTCAGTTTTGACACAACAGCTTCAAACACTGGGCACTTGTCGGGGGCATGTGTCATTCTGGAGCAGAAACTCGGCCGCCGTCTTCTGCATCTCGCGTGTCGTCACCACATCCTTGAGCTTGTTGCCGAGAAAGCGTATGTGGAATGCATGGGGCCTTCCTCTGGACCAGATATTACTCTCTTCTCTCGCTTCAAGCATAAGTGGAAGGACATCAGTCAAGATGACTACAGCCCTCTCTCAGACCTCCCTCCAAGTTTGTACGAGAAACGAGATGACCTCATCTGTTGCTGGAAACATCATCTGGGCAAGAAGCAGCAGTCACGTGATGATTACCGTGAGGTACTGGAGCTAGCAATCAGGTGTCTCGATGGAGCTCTACCCAAGTTTAATCTCCGACGGCCCGGAGCACTTCACCGAGCACGGTGGATGGCTAAGCTCATTTATGTCATGAAGATCCTGATTTTTGCTAACCAGTTTAAACTAACTGCTCGTGAGACATTAGGCTTGAAACGATTCACATTCTTTGTGCTAGAGGTGTATGTCAGTGCACGGTTCACGGCCTCCGTTCCATCCTCCGCTCCTGCTAATGATTTGCGGCTCCTCCAAGACCTGTCAGAGTACCACGACGTCAAAATATCAAGAACATGTCTCACAGTCTTCGGTCGTCACCTGTGGTACCTCAGTGAAGGCTTGGTGGGTCTTGCACTCTTCGATCCACAGGTTAATGCAACAATGAAGACAAACATAGTTCGGGCAATCGTTGAGAGGAAGGCGACCGAGGATTCACCAAAACGTGCTGCTCTTCCTGCCACATCTTCCCTTCCCACAAAGCAGCTCTCAGACTTTGCTTCTAGAGGATCAAACTTTCTATTTGAAAGTCTCAAAATGAAGACTTCTTTTTTGTCCAAGGAACCTGACACATGGTCTGATGATGAAGACTTCAAAACTGGCGTCGCAGTTGTGGGTGGTCTCAGAGTCATCAACGACACTGCAGAGAGAGGGATTGCCTTGATACAGGCATTCAACAGCAAGATCACGAAGAGTGAAGACCAGCGTCAACATCTGCTGCAGGTTGTTGAAGAGCAGAGGCGGTCACAACCAGGGACATCAAAACAGGACCTTACAAGCAAAAAGCGAAAACAATGAATGGGTTGTCCACACCTCTCCCACCCATTGATGTAAGCGTGTTCACTGCAGTTTCATTTTAAAAAGGAATTAATCATTTATATGTACAGTGTACACATAAACTTGCTCAATATGTAAATTTTAAAATAAACCGGCATATTATGAATATTCGTATTTTTTGCCTATAAGGATAAAACTTCAATTGACTTGAGCTACCTCTAAATATTGTCCAAATGACCCAGGATTTCGCCTGTGTTCGTTTTTTATGGGTACGCAGTATTGGACCAATGGCCATTCCATTTAATCAATTTTAGAAATTCACCCCTATGCACTATTGTCACCCTAATATATATATATATATATATATATATATATATATATACTTCATTTTTAGTCCATTTAACACGCGGACTTTGAACATATAATCAACGACCTCACCAGCAAGGAATCGAACCCTCGACCTACTGGGTGTGACTAGGGAACGCTTACCGGCTAGGCCACAAGGACACTAAAAGCAGTTCTAGACTCTGTTATATTTCACACAAAGCCTCTTCATCGAGCTGATGGCGCCGTGAACCTCAATGGGAAACTGCCCGTGCCGCTTATGTGGTGTCAGTAGCATTTTACCGAATCCAGCTGGTATGAAACGCGAGGTACATATATATACTTCATTTTTAGTCCATTTAACACGCGGACTTTGAACATATAATCAACGACCTCACCAGCAAGGAATCGAACCCTCGACCTACTGGGTGTGACTAGGGAACGCTTACCGGCTAGGCCACAAGGACACTAAAAGCAGTTCTAGACTCTGTTATATTTCACACAAAGCCTGTTCATCGAGCTGATGGCGCCGTGAACCTCAATGGGAAACTGCCCGTGCCGCTTATGTGGTGTCAGTAGCATTTTACCGAATCCAGCTGGTATGAAACGCGAGGTTCACGGCGCCATCAGCTCGATGAACAGGCTTTGTGTGAAATATAACAGAGTCTAGAACTGCTTTTAGTGTCCTTGTGGCCTAGCCGGTAAGCGTTCCCTAGTCACACCCAGTAGGTCGAGGGTTCGATTCCTTGCTGGTGAGGTCGTTGATTATATGTTCAAAGTCCGCGTGTTAAATGGACTAAAAATGAAGTATATATATGTACCTCGCGTTTCATACCAGCTGGATTCGGTAAAATGCTACTGACACCACATAAGCGGCACGGGCAGTTTCCCATTGAGGTTCACGGCGCCATCAGCTCGATGAACAGGCTTTGTGTGAAATATAACAGAGTCTAGAACTGCTTTTAGTGTCCTTGTGGCCTAGCCGGTAAGCGTTCCCTAGTCACACCCAGTAGGTCGAGGGTTCGATTCCTTGCTGGTGAGGTCGTTGATTATATATATATATATATATATATATATATATATACTGTATATATATATATATATGTAACCGGTCGGAAATTTACTGGACTTTAATTTTTCACTTGACTTGGGGTTTATTAAAGATTATTAAATGGTAATTGCAGTGGAAGCGCCCCTTTGAGAGAAATCCCGAACCAGCACACGAACACTTAAATCTACTAAACAAAATGACTTGTCCGTGACCCGTGGAAGGATAGCGTCTGTGACTGGGATGAATGAGACACACTGCAAAATTTAGAAACTTATATTCCCTCCAACACTACAGACTCAATCAAATAATGGTACACCAATATGCGCACCTCTTAACCTGAACTTAAAACACTACTCTGGGGAATAAAGGTTATACATGATATTGAAAATATTAGAAATTCAGACAATGCCTCATGAGACAACAATAAATTTAAAGTATTAAGAAATGTTGCTTGCACACATGAAACAGGCCTTAAGGGCTTTCAACAAAATAATATCAATCACTGAGAAGATTTTATAAAAAAATAGGAAATCAATAACTCTACAATGAATAGGCTTTAAGGGCACTCAACAAAATGATATCCAGCGCTGAGAAAATGGTATAAAAAATAGAACTTATTAACTCCACCTTGAGTAAGCCTTCAGGGCACTCAGCAAAATTATATTACCCCAACAGATACACACCTCCTAACCTAACTTAAACACTACTCTGGGGAACAAGGGTTATATCTGATATTGAAATTATAAGGAAATATTAAATGCACACAGCATACATTAGTAACTGAAAAAATAGTATTAAGTACACACAAAAATATTATCAATATTATTAAGAAGTTACTGAGTCCACCAATACCCGTGAACCATGCTTCCTAACCTAACACATAGATTCCACCTGCACTCCGTAGTTTTTTAAGGCACAACCAACAGGCACCCGTAGTTGAAGGCCCAAACCAGCCTTTCTCAACCTTGGAAATGTACCTCTAAGTTCCACTGGACTCTTGGTCCCAGTGTGTGACCCTGTATCACTCAGCTGGCTTCACTTTACCCCCAGTACATCCATGAAACGGAAGGGAGTGAGCCACTCAGACCTTGTACAGTTGAGAGAAGCTTTAGCTTCCCGTTAGTAGAAGGTTTTCACTAAGCTGCTTGAAGATATGTGGTATTGTGAGCCGAGGTAGAGGAGAGTTGATGACCCCAAACGATCGTCACGTCGTTAGTTGGGCACCTAGACAGCTGGGTTAACTCCAACTCTCACCATACTCAACAGGTGGCTCAAACCCAGGTCAATGGACGGTCATACAGCTCCCTTCACCACTCGTGTCTCATACCGCCCGTGGACGTTATCATACCGCGTGGGGTCTACAGAACCCTGAAAAACCCGGGCTGTTAGCTATTGTCTCACATCACCGTTTGTTCCTACCGCCCTATCAAGCTTTGTCTGAGATTGAATAAAACTTACTTGTTAATACTGATGCTAAATAAAAGAAGGAACCAGGTCACGCGATCAATCTCTCCTGGGTACAGCACACAGGTGGTCCTTGATCTCTCTCACACCTCCCCAGCCATGCTTGCTCACTGGTTCACGCTTTCCAGGAGTGGCATATTTACCAGACGATTAACAGCTGGTGAGGTCGTTGATTATATGTTCAAAGTCCGCGTGTTAAATGGACTAAAAATGAAGTATATATATGCACCTCGCGTTTCATACCAGCTGGATTCGGTGAAATGCTACTGACACCACATAAGAGGCACAGGCAGTTTCCCATTGAGGTTCACGGCGCCATCAGCTCGATGAACAGGCTTTGTGTGAAATATAACAGAGTCTAGAACTGCTTTTAGTGTCCTTGTGGCCTAGCCGGTAAGCGTTCCCTAGTCACACCCAGTAGGTCGAGGGTTCGATTCCTTGCTGGTGAGGTCGTTGATTATATGTTCAAAGTCCGCGTGTTAAATGGACTAAAAATGAAGTATATATATGTACCTCGCGTTTCATACCAGCTGGATTCGGTAAAATGCTACTGACACCACATAAGAGGCACGGGCAGTTTCCCATTGAGGTTCACGGCGCCATCAGCTCGATGAACAGGCTTTGTGTGAAATATAACAGAGTCTAGAACTGCTTTTAGTGTCCTTGTGGCCTAGCCGGTAAGCGTTCCCTAGTCACACCCAGTAGGTCGAGGGTTCGATTCCTTGCTGGTGAGGTCGTTGATTATATGTTCAAAGTCCGCGTGTTAAATGGACTAAAAATGAAGTATATATATATGTACCTCGCGTTTCATACCAGCTGGATTCGGTAAAATGCTACTGACACCACATAAGAGGCACGGGCAGTTTCCCATTGAGGTTCACGGCGCCATCAGCTCGATGAACAGGCTTTGTGTGAAATATAACAGAGTCTAGAACTGCTTTTAGTGTCCTTGTGGCCTAGCCGGTAAGCGTTCCCTAGTCACACCCAGTAGGTCGAGGGTTCGATTCCTTGCTGGTGAGGTCGTTGATTATATGTTCAAAGTCCGCGTGTTAAATGGACTAAAAATGAAGTATATATATGTACCTCGCGTTTCATACCAGCTGGATTCGGTAAAATGCTACTGACACCACATAAGAGGCACGGGCAGTTTCCCATTGAGGTTCACGGCGCCATCAGCTCGATGAACAGGCTTTGTGTGAAATATAACAGAGTCTAGAACTGCTTTTAGTGTCCTTGTGGCCTAGCCGGTAAGCGTTCCCTAGTCACACCCAGTAGGTCGAGGGTTCGATTCCTTGCTGGTGAGGTCGTTGATTATATGTTCAAAGTCCGCGTGTTAAATGGACTAAAAATGAAGTATATATATGTACCTCGCATTTCTTACCAGCTGGATTCGGTAAAATGCTACTGACACCACATAAGAGGCACGGGCAGTTTCCCATTGAGGTTCACGGCGCCATCAGCTCGATGAACAGGCTTTGTGTGAAATATAACAGAGTCTAGAACTGCTTTTAGTGTCCTTGTGGCCTAGCCGGTAAGCGTTCCCTAGTCACACCCAGTAGGTCGAGGGTTCGATTCCTTGCTGGTGAGGTCGTTGATTATATGTTCAAAGTCCGCGTGTTAAATTGACTAAAAATGAAGTACATATATGTACTTCGCGTTTCATACCAGCTGGATTCGGTAAAATGCTACTGACACCACATAAGAGGCACGGGCAGTTTCCCATTGAGGTTCACGGCGCCATCAGCTCGATGAACAGGCTTTGTGTGAAATATAACAGAGTCTAGAACTGCTTTTAGTGTCCTTGTGGCCTAGCCGGTAAGCGTTCCCTAGTCACACCCAGTAGGTCGAGGGTTCGATTCCTTGCTGGTGAGGTCGTTGATTATATGTTCAAAGTCCGCGTGTTAAATGGACTAAAAATGAAGTATATATAT
The DNA here is from genome assembly GCA_958450375.1 of Homarus gammarus. NCBI lineage: Eukaryota > Metazoa > Arthropoda > Malacostraca > Decapoda > Nephropidae > Homarus > Homarus gammarus. The sequence continues at coordinate 10,072 of CAUDMG010001280.1, forward strand.
GTACCTCGCGTTTCATACCAGCTGGATTCGGTAAAATGCTACTGACACCACATAAGAGGCACGGGCAGTTTCCCATTGAGGTTCACGGCGCCATCAGCTCGTTGAACAGGCTTTGTGTGAAATATAACAGAGTCTAGAACTGCTTTTAGTGTCCTTGTGGCCTAGCCGGTAAGCGTTCCCTAGTCACACCCAGTAGGTCGAGGGTTCGATTCCTTGCTGGTGAGGTCGTTGATTATATATATATATATATATATATGTGTATATATACATATATATATATATATACATATATATATATATTAATTATTAATTATTATTAATCGTACTCACAGAGTGGACGAGTGTCTTCGGCGAGGCAGGTCCCGGCTGAGTGACGCGGCCTACCTTTCCGGCCTCTCACAACAGCTTGTGTAAAATGAATCTTTAGTTTCGAAACATGCGAGTTTCGAACTCAAGGAAGATGTGAAATAAGACAGTAATTGATTCACATACTTTGACACAATACAAATGTATGATATATTCACAAACCAGTAAATAGTCCTTTCTAGTCATTATCCTGTTCATCATTGTAGGAGTTTCTGCACCATTCCCACGCCCTGGCAAGCTCTTGTGCATCTGAGTCTGCTTCATTGGCAGATACGTAATCCTCCCCTGCAGTGTCGGCCAGTCTTTGTGCATGTATATATTGTAACAGCCACATACTCTGGTGACAGGCCTTCTTGAGTCATAAGAACAGGCACCAACATGTTTTATTTAAAAGTTCAGCTACTAGTTGTTGGATTTGCCACATTTGAGTTTTTTCACACTAAGGTCTGATAATTTGCCCTTAGATTGTGTTGGTAAAGTTCATCTTGTGTTGGAGGAAAATTGTTCATTTTGTCTTTGGCTTTTATGAACCGAGTATATCAATGTGAGTGAACATCCCTTGTGTCTCCTGAAGGGTTGTACAGTCTGCACACAATTTTTTTCTGCTTTTGTGAGTATCTGAACATTTGTTAGGAGATGTGGTACCTCACAAAAGATCTTCCATGCTATTTTCTTTGATATGCCTTTAAACTGGCTCGTACTATCACACCAAGTTATAGCATAAAAGGCCAGAATGCTATCTCTGACGTCACTAGAACACTGAATCTGGTGAACAGCTATGTAGCGACGGGTCTTTGACATTCCAGCTTTCATCCAAACCTCTTTAGATAGTTGAGGATAGAAAGCCATCAACAATAAAAGGACATCAGTGTCACTGATTGCTTCAATAATTTTCTCATATTCTTTTGCCTTTGCCGCGGAGGCATGTAGAACCACCATTCGGGTGTCTCCTTCCTCTTGGGTAAAGGAGATGTGATTCATACTCCTACCAGTTGAAGAATCAGCTGTACCATCATTTCCACCACTAACAACCAATTCCTCTTTTGCAAGAGTTCCTTCGTTAGAAACTTGGCATAAGAGGTCTTGTTTTCGTTGATATCCACGAAGGATTTCCACTGTTCATGCAACTTAAAGTCCCTGTTGCTGATGTCCCGTCTCACACCTCGCACCTTTCCAACCCGGCGCTTTCTAGTAGCATCTCTAATGGACTGTTGCCTGCATCAGTCAAATACTACATCAGTACGAGTACACAGTTCCTGGAAATTGCAGTTTAATGCATTTGCAAAAGCTATAACATAATCACCAAAGGTCTTTGCTTCCTTTGGCTTTCTTAAGGCCTGGACTAGAACTTTTTTTTTTTACGGGAATTCGCCCACCCGGGCACAGGTCAAACGACCCACAACGGAGCCTGGGGGGCGAAAAAAAAACAACGGAAAGAAATTGTAAATATAGAAATAAAAAAGGTTATACTGTATTAATCTACACCACGAAGATGCCGGAAAACCAGCTTTTTAAAGTGAGACAGATTGTAAGAGCATGGAAACTCAGAAGAAGGCAGAGCATTCCACAGTTTGGCTGTGTGAGGAAAGAAGGAGGTACTAAAACAGGTTATTCTCGTGTGACCGACATCCACAAAGAAACGGTGGGCACCGCGGGCAAGACGTGTTTTGCGAACCCACGGCCTTGTCGGCGGTACACAGGATGCCAAGTCCACCGAACATTGCCCGTTAAAGTACTTGAAAAAGAGAGAGAGTGAAGCACCATTGCGGCGAAGAGAAAGGGAAGAGAGATTATCGACTAAAGGAGGAGAGTTAATAAGACGAAATGCCTTAGATTCCACCCTATCTAATAGTTGGACAGAAGAAGAGCCACCCCAGATATGAGAGCAGTACTACACGATAGGACGAATGAATCCCTTATATACTTGGAGCAACTGCTCAGGAGTGAAGTAGCTGCGGCATCTGTACAGCATTTCCAACTTTCGGGAGGCAGCTTTAGTTATACTAAGGATGTGTGATTTCCAGGACATAATGGAGGAAATGGTGAGGCCTAACATATCTATTTCAGAATTTGGGAGGATGATAGCGTCCTGAAATGTAATTGGTGGGAGATCGTCTAATTTACAAAGTGTAATTGGTAAATATTGAGTTTTATTACTATTGAACTTAACCAAGTTTGTACCTCCCCATTCAGAGATGCTGCACAGATCCGCGTTGATAGAAGTAATGATATTAGTTATAGAAACAGATCTAGTTTGAGAGTTAGGAGGAAGGGGAAAATGTGAGGAAGAGTGAAGAGTGGAATCATCAGAATAAGAATGGATAGAATTAGTTGTAGTGTGAAGTAAATCATTGATAAAAAGAAGGAAGAGAGTTGGTGAAAGAACAGAACCCTGTGGGACGCCACTACTGGTAGAGAAAGAGCGAGAAATCGATCCCTCGACAACAACTGCCATGGATCGATTCTCAAGGAAGCTAGAGATGAGAAAACAAAGTGGGGGAGAGAAACCAAAAGAGGGAAGTTTAGATAGCAAGACTTGTGCCATATCCTGTCAAATGCTTTGGGAATGTCGAGAGCCACGACAAAAGTTTCCCCATAATCCCTAAGAGAGGATGACCAAAGATGGGTGCAATAGGAGAGCAGATCACCAGTAGATTTCGCCTGGCGAAAGCCATACTGGTGATCCGACAAAAGAGAAAGGCGTTCAAGGTGACGGAGAAAATGGGAGTTCAAGATAGTTTCGAAAATCTTAGAGAGGGATGAAGTTGGGCAATGGGGCGATAGTTAGAGGGATTAGAATGGTCACCCTTCTTCGGGATGGGCTGAACCAAGGCATGCTTCCAAGAAGAAGGAAAAGTTTGGGTTGTGAGGCAAAGGCGAAAGAGGCGAGCAAGCACAGGGGCCAGGGCTTCAGCATACTCCCTCAAAACACGAGGGGGTATTCCGTCCGGTCCATGCGCCTTACTCACATCCAACCTGGATAACACACCGGCAACCCTGCGAGTGGAGATTATAGGAAAGTGCATAGGTTCAGTAGGAGGTGCAGGGGTAGGAGGGATAGAGTGGGAATCGTCTAAGGTGGAATTAGAGGAGAATAAGGTGCCAAAGAGGTTGGCTTTGTCAGGGGGAGAGTTGGCTATAGAGTTATTGGGACGGAAGAGGGGAGGAAAAGAAGGCGTGCAGAAGTTGTTACAGATGTTTTTAGTTAAGGACCAGAAGGATTTACTAGAGGAAGAATTAGTCAGGACAGCGGTCTTTCTTTTAATAAAATTCCGCTTGGCCCTACGAAGAATAGCCTTACAACGATTCCTAGAAGTAATGAAAGAGGTGTGGGTAATAGGAGAAGGAGATAGTTTCATAGCTCGATATGCCCTATCTCTCACCCTGTAAGCATGAGAGCAGAAGCGATCAAACCATGATTGTAATGTGAAAGTTTTGGTAGAAGATGGGATAACTGCACTCATACCGCCCTGTATAACCTCATCAATGCTGTCAGCACATACCGAGGCATCCCGAGTGGAAAAGCAAGACTCATCCCATTCAACCAATCACCATGCATTTTGGAGTCTATAAGGCAGGCAGATTTGGCTGTGTTGCCTCACCACTCTCAAGAATGGGGAGGAATTGTGACTTGGTGTCGCCATTGAAAGTGGTAGATGGCATCGCTCTTTCTGGAGGAGAATATCAAGATCAATATTTCTTCCTGCCTCCATGACCACAATGAGACGCTTGAAGCGGTCTCGATCTACCTTGCATGAGTAAACTTTGAGTAGCATGATCTGTGCCAGACAATTCGATCTTGAACTTCCTAGCGCACTGTCCAGTGCACTGATATAATCAATATCATGGTATTTCAGACGTTTGGAAGCACACTCTTTGAAGCGCCTTACATCATCTTCTGTTGCCTTATATGGCTGTCCACGTCGGTTTTCTTGATATATAAAACAATTCTCCTAATTAATGTCTTTCTGTCTGAGCCTCCTACCACTGATTCTTGTAGCTGGCCCCATCACTCAGGTTCAGCAGTCTGAAAATAAAATAAAATATTGCAACCTCTATTTATAATTGCACTAGAATTAATTAAAGGAAATATAAGAATCAATAAATGAAATAAATAAAAGCTACCAAGAAGTAAAAACAATAGCAATCAACTCCACGCCCCATCAGATGACGGATTAAAAGAACTAAAAGGTTGGGAATGTTATATGATTAAGTTGCCAGTGAAAGCATAATCCATTGTACAGTAGCATCGGATACTAACTGGGTACATTCAAGAGAATTTAAAAATAACTTAAACCATGCAAAATTTACAAAAGTTAATAATCATATGTTGCTTGTGTCGCGATCCCACAACCCTTTATGCCTGGGGAGTGAAGCCTACCCCAAGTTATTAACAAATAAAGGAACAAATAGGGAACACGGCAATAATTATCCCCACAAAAACCTACTCAACTAAATGTACTTGAATAAGTAAGAACAGTTGAAATAAGTAAGTCACAAAAAGGAAGATAATTAATTAATTCAATTTATGTTCTAAAGGGAGTAATGACTAGCAAACAAGAATTTAAGGGAATAAGTAATTGTATATTAAAATAAGAGTGATGCCGGAAGGGCGAAAATATACCGTAAGGAGTTAGACCAAACGAATATTACTTAACATAACTATATTACATAGACATACAATATATATACAATCCCTACAAAATAGTTATTTCCTACCAAACAGGAGATTCCTTACCACCAGGATCCCTTCCTAGGCCTAACTAAACGTGTCACTAATACCTTATACCACTAAGGCATTGCAAAAGACTGGACAAAGCACTAGACAAGGGTCAAGGCTAGAGAAAGAATGGACACGTCTACCCTATGCCACGGTTTTTCGCTACTGGGGAAGCGTGGGGCACGCCGAGGAGCGCATCTCATATCACGTGATCCAGGACATTTGCTGGATAGTATATATAATTAATTAATACTACTCTTGAGTTGACTTAACAGAGTAACACAATGATGCATATTAATAACATACATAAATATACAATTAACCTAAGTAACTAAGAACAATAATAATATAATAAGTACAATTAACAAGTTAATAGCTTGTGTGGAATAGAAGCGTGAACATATGCCTCACACCAGGCGAGTTCCCAAGCGCTCAGGCACGTGACACCTCCCCCAAAAAAGTGAGCTTACAACTAACTGGAAGTGAAAATGGATATACAGCTACACAGTGAAAGTAATAACTAACACAATCAGTTTAAATCAATATGAAGCAAAATAATTCATAATATAAACACAAGGTACTCAATGACAATAAAACAAAAAAATAATTTGCATATAGACATTGTTTCTAAATAATCAGACTCGAGAAAGTGCATCAGCCAACACGTTCTCTTTTCTGCGGATATAGGAAATGTTCAAGTTATAGGGCTGAAGTGATAGAGCCCACCTCAAAAGTCTTTGGTTGGTATGTTTCATCTTGTCAACAAAAGTAAGTGGGTTATGATCAGTGAACACTTGAACGGGATAAGCAGTGCTGCCAATATATACTTTGAAGTTTTCTAGTGCCATGATCAGTGATAAAGCCTCCTTTTCAATGGTGGCATAGTTTCTTTGATATTTGTTAAATTTTCTAGAAACATAGCACAGCGGATGAAGCACTTGATCACTCTCACCCTCTTGCAGAAGCACAGCACCGGCGCCAATTTCACTGGCGTCGACATGGAGAGTGAAATGTTTCTGGAGGTCAGGTGCAAGTAGTACAGGAGCATTTGCCAGCAGGGATTTAAGATTCTCAAAAGATTCCTGGCAAGCCGTAGTCCACTTGAAGGTTTTCTTGCCACTCAGCAGGTCAGTCATGGGAGAGGCAACGGAGGAGAAGTTTGGACAAAAACGGCGGTAGTACCCCGCCATACCCAGCAACCTCATCACACTCTTCTTATCGCCTGGCACTGGATACTGTTGAATTGCCTCAATTTTGGCTGCTATAGGCTGGACTTCCCCTTGTCCGACCACATGCCCCAAGAAAGGGACGTGGGCATGGCCGAACTCAGTTTTGACGAGGTCCACCGTCAGCTTGCTTGCAGCCAGTACGGAGAAGAGGGCTTGTAGACGACTCATGTGATCTTCCCAGGAACTGCTGAAGACGATGAGGTCGTCTAGGTAACAGCGGACACCTTCCAGACCAGACGTGATGAAATTCATGAGGCGTTGAAAGGTTGCAGGGGCAGTCCGCATACCAAACGGAAGGACTGTGAATTGGTACAACCCCTCAGGAGTGACAAAAGCAGAGATGGCCCTGGAGCGTTCAGTCGGTCTTATCTGGTAGTAGCCCTGGAGGAGATCCAACTTGGTCACGTACCTTGCCTGTCCAAGATCGTCGATCACGTCGTCGATGCGTGGCAAGGGATAACCATCGGGTTCAGTGACAGCATTCACCTTGCGATAATCCACACACAGCCGCATTGACCCATTCGGCTTTGGAACTAGAACAACAGGGGATGCCCATGGACTGATGCTGGGTTCGACGAGGCCTAGCTCTTGAAGACGCTGTACCTCGGCTCGCACACACTCCCGCTTGAAGGCATTAAGATGGTAGGGACGCTGTCGGATTGGCTTGGCTCCCCTGATTTCAAGGTCATGCTCCAGCACTGAACAGGAGAGTGGGTAATCACCAACTCTAATAAGATACTCCTGTAATAGAGACTTTATATTATTGGCTTGGTCACTAGAGAGATGGCACAACTTAGCACTGGGGTCCTCCAAGATAGTCGAGTTTTCAACTTTTACACTAGACCCATTCATTATTTCAGAAAAACACTGATCTTTATCATCTTTACACTCTGGCACAATGATACAAGTTGGCAAGGGTTGATCAACACAAGCAACTGCTTTTCCCAGGATTTCGTTACGAACATGATATGACTTTAAAAGATTGACATGGATAAGGCGTTTTTTCTTACGCCGTTCAGGGGTGCTAATCACATAATTCACGGACCCCTGTTTTTCTAGTACTTCATATGGACCACTGTATTTGGATTTAAAAGGGCGATTATGTAAGGGCAGGAAGGCCAACACCTGCTCCCCCACTTGGAATTCTCTAGGTTTTGCCTGATGGGCCTTATCAAAATGCAGTTTCATTTTCACCTGAGTACACCTTAAGTTGGACTGGGCAAGTTCTACAGCCAGACGCAACTTCTCCTTGAATTGGACCACATATGAAGCTAAGGGCGTCGCGCTCTGATCACTCAACCAACACTCTTTTAACACTTTAAGAGGCCCTCGCGCCTCATGTCCATAGACGAGCTGGAAGGGCGAGAATCCTAGCGACTCTTGTTTACTGTCTCGAACAGCAAACAAAAGCAGGTCAACTCCTTCGTCCCAATCCTTCCCAGTCTCCAGACAGAAGGTGCGCAACATGAGTTTTAGTGTCTGGTGAAATCTCTCTACCACCCCCTGTGACTGAGGGTGATAGGCCGAAGACCTCAACTGCCGGACTCCCAGGGTTTGCATTACCTGATTAAACAACAGGGAAGTAAAATTGGAACCCTGATCTGACTGCATCACTGTAGGAAGGCCTACTTGAGTGAAGAAGTGGGTTAAGGCTTTGATAACATTCTTCGCTGTGATGCGGCACAAAGGAATGGCTTCAGGATAACGGGTTGCACAATCAATAATGGTTAGCAAGAACTGATGACCACGAGGGGTCTTAGGTAAGGAACCGACACAATCTATGACCACCTTACTAAAGGGCTCTTCAATGACTGGGATAGGCTGCAGAGGGAATGGTTTAACACTGGGGTTCGGTTTCCCCGCTACCTGACAATCATGGCAAGTGCGACAGTAAGAGCTGACGTTTTTCTTCATCCTTGGCCAAAAGAACTGGGATAAAATTTTTGCATAGGTCTTCCTAACTCCTAAAAGACCACCCACCCCATCATGAGCGATACTAAGTACATCCTGCCGCAAAGGTTTGGGAATAACAACTTGATGATGAACTAACCAAGGGTGATTGGCAGGAGAATTGGAGGGACGGAACTTCCGCATTAATACACCAGACCTAGTGTAGTAGCAATTTGATTCTTGCTCAGCTTTTGTCTCAATAAACTTACTCCTAGTGATGGGAGAGGAACCAAAACTAGTGACATCTGGGTTCCTATCTCCAGCAGAACTAATCTGGAGGTTATCTGGTTGTGGGGAATCCTCAAAAAATTCACTGAGACCAAGATCAGTATGGTCCGGCTGGATAAGATTATCCTCGGACTTCTCACAGTCCTGGAGGGAAACTTTATCAACTTCACTAGTCTCTTCTACCTCTGTACTGCGGCTCATGCTACGGGTCACAGCACACGCAGGGGACAACCCTGGAAAGTCTACTTCTAACTGCACAGTATTATTCTCGGCAGTGGGACAAGATGAGATCACAACATTAGGGAACATCATGTCGCCAACGAGGTCATTTCCTATCAATAGAGAGACCCCTTCTACAGGTAAGATATCTACTACTCCTAACGTGACATAACCTGACTTTATGGATGACCGCAGGAACACCTGACAAAGGGGAATACGCGACCCACCGGTCAAACCGTTCACAAGCACCCAGCTACCAGTATAGCATGAATCCAGGAATGGAGCAGCTTCTTTAGTAACAAGAGATAAGGCTGAGCCTGTGTCTCTCAAGAGTTTAACAGAAGTGGGTTGACTGAATTGATCCAAAGCCAAGGAACCAGGAGAACAAAATGGTTCAAAGGTTGATATCATAGAAGAGGGGGAAGCATTCAGGGCAACAGTCTGACTGAGGGCAGTGACACAGGGCTCCAATAATTTCTCCGATTGCTCGGCCACCCTGACCACAAGAGCGGGGGATCCTTGGTGAGAGGAATTTCTTTTCTTTAACTTGAGATAGTCGCTGATGACATGTCCTGGCTTCTTACAGTACCTGCAACTAAAGTTTCTCTCACCAGTAGGAGTAGATCCACCTGTCCCATGGACCATGGGCTCACCCGGGGTAGATGATGCAGAACCTGAGGGTCGGGTCGGTATGACAAGAGGCAGGGACCCCGGTGTAGATGTTGGTGTGGGCCGTTTGAAGGAAGTGAAGGACTGGGACATGGGAGCATAAGACCTGGAATTTACATTTCTATTAGTTAAGGAATAATGGTCAGCCACTGGACCAGCATCAGCCAGGGTACAGATACCTCTCTGATCCAAGTGTGCTCGAATGTCGCCTGGGATACACTTTCTAACCTCCTCTAGCAAGATTAGTTCAACAAGCTTGTCATGTTCTACATGGGCAGACTCACTTTCAATCCACCTCTGACAAAGGACCTGTTTCTGCCTGAAGAACTCCACAAATGTTTGTTTGTCAGTCTTCCGGCAGTTTCGGAACTGTTGCCGGTAGGCTTCAGGAACAAGTTTATAAGCGCTCAAAACCGCGGACTTAACAAGGGCATAGTCTAGACATTGATCCTCAGAGAGGGCAGAAAACACATCTAATGCTTAACCAGTGAAAGATCTATAAATAAGTTGAGACCATTGAGAAACAGGCCACTTGTTAAGTCGGGCAATTTTCTCAAAAAGAGAGAAGAACTTGTCTGGTTCTTCCTCATTAAATTTAGGAACACTGTTGAGACATTTGTCTACACTGAATGTTGAAGTATTACTACCTTGAGCCAAACCTCGTTGTTTGAGAGTTTCCAGCTCCACCTCGAGTCTCTTGAGTTCAACTTGTAAGGCCAAATTACTTGGTGTAACAATTTCCTCTGAATTTCCCGACGGTTGGGCTATGATTTCATTGTCAATAAGGCAGTTGAGGACAGCCTCTTCTAACCTAACCTTATTCATGGAAGAGCGGCCTTCTACTTCATAATAAGCAGCGAGGAATTGCCACTCTGCCTTAGTAAGCCCCTTCAGTACTTCGGCTGAAGGTGAAGCCAAAAAGCTTTCCAGGTCAAACATGTTGAACTCAAAATCGAGGAGCGAAAAAAAAAGTAACCGTGGCGGCTAAGCTAACTAGCTAGCTAATTAATAATATTAAAATACAATCAACTGTGAAACACAGCAAGGGATTAACCAAACACCTGGTACACAAGATAAGGGTTAACTCACCAGAAGCTTAAGCAATAACAGGAGCAATATAAATGAACACTGTGAACACAGCAACTTGCATCCAAAAAAACTTAGCGATGAAACAACACCTGGCGAGTAACAACACTTGATATGACAAAACAATGGTGGTTAGCTCCGGGACAGGCCCCCCACTTGTAGCGCTACCCACTACCCTTTATACCTGGGGAGTGAAACCTACCCCAAGTTATTAACAAATAAAGGAACAAATAGGGAACACAGCAATAATTATCCCCACAAAAACCTACTCAACTAAATGTGCTTGAATAAGTAAGAACAGTTGAAATAAGTAAGTCACAAAAAGGAAGATAATTAATTAATTCAATTTATGTTCTAAAGGGAGTAATGACTAGCAAACAAGAATTTAAGGGAATAAGTAATTGTATATTAAAATAAGGGTGATGCCGGAAGGGCGAAAATAAACCGTAAGGAGTTAGACCAAACGAATATTACTTAACATAACTATATTACATAGACATACAATATATATACAATCCCTACAAAATAGTTATTTCCTACCAAACAGGAGATTCCTTACCACCAGGATCCCTTCCTAGGCCTAACTAAACGTGTCACTAATACCTTATACCACTAGGGCATTGCAGAAGACTGGACAAAGCACTAGACAAGGGTCAAGGCTAGAGAAAGAATGGACATGTCTACCCTATGCCACGGTTTTTCGCTACTGGGGAAGCGTGGGGCACGCCAAGGAGGGCGTCTCATATCATGTGATCCAGGACATTTGCTGGATAGTTTATATAATTAATTAATACTACTCTTGAGTTGACTTAACAGAGTAACACAATGATGCATATTAATAACATACATAAATATACAATTAACCTAAGTAACTAAGAACAATAATAATATAATAAGTACAATTAACAAGTTAATAGCTTGTGTGGAATAGAGGCGTGAACATATGCCTCACGCCTTGCGAGTTCCCGAGTGCTCAGGCACGTGACACTTGTCATCAGATTATATTACCCATTTCTTAAGCATCTATATGAGGCAATATTCTACATAATTCATAATGATTGTTGTATAGTGAGTTTTGTCAGATCAAACCAAGCCAGTAGAAAAACATACATTCAGTAACTGTGAGGGAAGTGCTACCGATACATAGCGGTTATTGTTTGTAAAATGTGAGGCTGCATTATCGCCCCAGGGGCTATTCTAGATACTGCACAGGATATTAAGAACATAGGAAGAACATAAGAAAATAAGGAGTCTACAATAGGCCGGTTGGCCTGTCCATGGCAGCTCCTGTCGAGAGTTACTACCACTCTCTATCATCCATGACTTTATCTAGCCTCCTTTTAAAACTTTCCAGCATTCCAACACTTATTAAAAAGTTGCTAAGCTTGTTCCACTCGTCCACCACCCTATTTGTGAACCAGTTCCTTCCTATCTCCCTCCTAAACCTAACCATATCCAGTTTCAATCCGTTGCTACGAGTCCTATCCTGCTCGAATATAAGAATAACTTTATCTATATCTCATTTATTGATTCCTTTCACCTACTTAAATACGTCTATCATATCTCCCCGCACTCTTCGTCTTTCTAGGGAATGCAAGTTTAGTTTCTTTAACCTATCTTGATATGGAAGGTTTCTAAGTCCCGGAATCATTTTCATCATTCCTCGCTGCACCAACTCCAGTGAATTAATATCCATTCTATAATAAGGGCACCAGAACTGAACCACATAATCGAGGTGCGGCCTGACTAGCGCAAGATAAATTTGCAACAAGACCTGTGCACTTTTATTACTTACACTTCTAGATATAAAACCTAATACTCTGTTTGCCTTATTTCGAACATTAATGCACTGTTTTCTAGGCCGTAGGTCCTGGCTTACAAGTACCCCTAAGTCTTTTTCACAAGTCGACTTCTCTACTTTGATGTTGTAAAGTCTGTATCCATTGACAGTACTTGTTCTTCCAATATTAAGTACGCTGCACTAGCTGATGTTGAATTTCATTTGCCATATTCTGACCACACCTGCAATTTATTTAAATCCTCCTGTAGTGCATTTGCATCCTGCCCTGAATTAATCTGCCGCCCTATTTTGGTGTCATCCGCAAACTCGGTTATGTCACTGCTGATCCCAGTATCTAGATCGTTTATGTAGATTATGAACAAGAGTGGGCCCAGTACTGATCCCTGGGGAACCACACTGGTTAGGTTACACAGCCCCACTCAGAATTAACACCATCTACGCTAACCCTCTGTGTTCTATCGGTGAGCCATGATTTTATCCAATTTAGAACTTTCCCCTCGATACCATGAGCCTTAACTTTTTTCAGAAGCCTTTGATGCAGTACTCTGTCAAACGCTTTGCTAAAGTCTAAGTAAATTACATCATAATTTTCGTCATTATCTACTACCTTGAAGAATTTCCTAAAAAACGTCAGCAGATTTGTTAGACAAGATTTTACCTTTGTAAACCCATGTTGAGAGTCGTAGATTAATTTGTTTTTCTTTAAATGCGATCGGATGCTATCTGCTATAATTGATTCAAGAAATTTCCCCACTACTGACGTCAAACTGATCGCCCGGTAATTTGACGCTGATGCTCTGTCTCCCTTTTTGAATATGGGTACTACATTTGCCTGTTTCCACAAGTCTGGCACAACTCCCGTGTCTAATGATTTTGTAAATCAATTTATGAGGGGTCCGCTAATCTGTTCCTTACACTCTTTCAAAACTCGAGGGAAGATTTCATCCGGCCCTGGGGATTTTGCCTTCTTTAATTTATTTATCTTCTTAAGAACATCCTCTTTTCTGATGGTGATATTCTTTAATTTCTCTTCTTTATTCCCCTAAATATCAGCTCCACCTCTGTTTAATGTTTTGCTTATTTTCTCAGTATCATCGACCACTTCTCTCTCTGCCTTTAAAGGTCCCACTTTGTCCTTGACCTATGTCCTATATACCTGAAAAAATCCCTTGGGATTCGCCTTGGATTCTCTTGCTATCCTCATTTCGTAGTTCCTCTTTGCCTTCCTTACATTTTTCTTAACATTCCTAGATAGTTCATTATACCTATTTCTGAGCTGCTCCTCCCATCCCTTTAATTTCTTATAAATTCCTTTCTTTATTCCTATGTCATGTTTAAGTTTTTTGGTTATCCACCTTGGCTCATTCTTATTTGACCTAATTTTTCTGTATGGTATATTTTGTTCTTTTGCTTTACGTAGTATACTAGTGAATATATTATAGTCATGATCAATTGTTGTGTCCCTGTGTTCTCACCCGCTCCTACTGGGGACTGACCTCACTGTTCCCAGGCGACCTCACCTAGGTACCTTCTTAACCCCCTATAATCCGCCGATCGAAAGTTTGGGCCTCAGACCATATTGTCATTGTTTTTCATTTCCCAATGTAGGGTGAACTTGATTTCTCTGTGATCACTGTTCCCTAGTTCTTCCCCTATTGTGATATCTCTGATAATATTTTCTTTATTTGTTAATACTAGGTCTAATATATTGTCACCTCCAGTAAGTTCTGTAATTAGTTCTTTTAAAAAATTGTCCTGTACTGCATCTAGGAAGTCTTCAGATTCATAGTCACCTGCAATATTGTCCCGGTCAATACTTCTGAAGTTGAAATCCCTCATAATGCACAGGTTGTTGTATTTTGCGGCCTTTTTTTAATATCGGGGGTTAAATAGGAATAACTCACCAGTTACACAAATATATCGCCAAGTTATACTAAATATAAGTAATACCCCAACAACACTTATTTTTTAATGTCTATATGTTTCATCAGTTCTCTGGTATGGAAGCTTTGGTCTTGGCGGGAGGTGTATTGATTTTTTATCAGACCATAGCTTACAGCCCAGAGAAGAATAACACATGTAACAGTGAGTAGAGGAGCATGTGTACACCTGACCCAGCAGAGGTCAAGGTCACAAAGGGAACCACAGTTCTCACCGCCACGCGATCATGACCGTCTTAACTCAAGAAACTATCCTCCAGGCAGCACCACGCACCTGGGCAAACACAGATTAGTGTTAATTAGTGACTCCATCTGCTGGCCTGTCATCGCTAATATAAGGGGCTTTTAGCTCCTTCCATTTGATAGACAGGGAGAGAAAGCACTCAGAGGAAGATGGAGCCATGAAAGCCACCATTCTGCATGTCTTATGGTGAAATAAATTGAATATTTCACATATGTGTATATATATGTAATATTCAGGAATTTCAGAGTAATTTCGAATGCCCCGCCATTAGCGATACTGAGCGTTCAAGGTCGTCTGAGGGAAGAGAGCGCTCCCCGCACATAGTGGGAGTTTGTGGAACTAGGCCTATATGATATTTAATGTAATTTGCCGAATTAATAATGATGTGATTCATGAAGTTAAGGGACTATTATTGAATTTGAGATTATTATAGATCGTTTAGCAGTCTGAATGATGTTAAGGGTGTCCCAAGGAGTTATTAGTTAGGCGGAAAATAGGTCACGTAGGCCTAAGCTCACGCCTTGAGAGAATGCGACGAGGCCTCTCCCCCAGTCCCGGAGAGCATTCACAGAGACAAGACGTCTCTGCGCGCTTGTCCCAGGAATAGTCACGTGGCCTAGTCACCTGTGTTGCATTATTGCAGAGTAACAAGTAAGTCTCATTCGATCTCAGACAGGGTTAGATAGGGCAGTGATAAAGTAAACTAGAGCTAACAGTGAGTTCATTTCAGGGTTTCCGTGAGAACCCACTTGACTGGAGTTGACCCGGAGTTGACTGCGAGAGATTGACTGCCGTTTGAGACTGAGGGTGGCGATTGTCGCCATTGGACCGAGCAAAGTAGGCCTGCCACTGTTTAGCGGGGTAGCAAAGGATCTCTTGAGTGAACGAGTGCTCCCGACAACTAAACGACCCGGGACCAGCAGTGGGTGATCAGTTCTTACCACTCCGGGCACATCACCACGTGTCCCGAGCTGCTAGCGAAACCCTCTTGCTAACGGGACGCTAAAGCTTCTCTCAACTGTACAAGGTCTGATTGGCTCACTCCCGTCCGCTTTATGGACGCACTGGGAGTACACTGAGGCTATCTGAGTAGACTAATGGTCACACACTGAGACCGTGAGTCTAGGCCTCTAGGAGATACCTGGAGGAACATTTTCCTTCCCTTATTACGGGTTTAGTTTAATAGTTTCTAGATAATTTTGATAATATTGTTTTGAATGTTTGTGCCATCAAGTGGAACCAGAGTGATACTGTGATTTGATTCTTTTAATGCCTCTGATTGTTCTTCATAATTCTGATCTCAGGTATAACCTTGTTCCCCAGAGTAGTGGTTAGGCTAGGTTAGGAAGTGTGCATCTGTTGGGGTGCTATAATTTGGTTGAGTGCCCTTAAGGCCTATTCATTGTAGAGTATTTAATTTCTCATTTTTATTACCATTCCTCAGTGACATATAATTTTGTTGAGTGCCCTTAAGGCCTATTCATTGTAGAGTAGTTAATTTCTTTTTTTAATACCTAAGTGACTGATGTTATTGTGTGAAAGCTTTTAAGGCCTGTTTCATGTGTGCACGCAACAGTTCTTAATACTTCAAATTTATTGTTGCCTGAGGTTCTAATAATTTTTATATCAGGTATAACTTTTATTCCCCAGAGTAGTGTTTTAAGTTCAAGTTGAGAGGTGCGCATATTGGTGTACCATTATTTGATTGTGTTTGTAGTGTTGGAGGGAATATAAGTGTCTAAATTTTACAGTGTGTCTCATTCATCCCAGTCACAGATGCTATCCTTCCACGGGTCACGGACAATTTATTTTGTTTAGTAGATTTAAGTGTTCTTGTGCTGGGTCGGGATTTTTCTCAAAGGGGCGCTTCCACTGCCATTACCATCTATTAATTTTAAATAAACCCCAAGTCAAGTGAGAAATTAAAGTCCAGTAAATTCCGACCGGTTACAAATGGTAGCAGAGCGTGGTTTTTAATGTCGTGACTGATAGTACTGTGGTTGGGATAATGAACGCCATCATGTGTTGGTTAGTAATGGTAGGGATTGAACTCGCACTGATGCTCATCCTTGTGCCCGGACTGAGTTGGTTAGGCTTGACAGTATAGATGTGTATGAGGAGGAAGAGAGACGGCCGTGGGACCTTGGTACAGCTGAGAGAGGAGTTCGGAGACCTAAAGAGGGATTATCAAGCACAGGTAAACAGGTTCAAGTGGGAGTATCAGGCACACATTCAACGGTTCAGGGAGGAAACAAGGGGTGAATGTCAGGCACACGTTCAGCAGTCAAGGAAGTGTAAGGTCCAAGTGGGAAATATAGGGGTACGTAAGTAGTTCAGAGAGGTTGATCGAGCCCTCCAGCTGAGAGACAAGACGGAGCCGACCGATTACAGTTTAGGGTGCATGGTAATGAGGAAAGGCAGGTTGTCGAGGGTGACTTGGAGGAGTCGTGAGTAGGGCAGAGGGGATGGGAAAGATGGTTAGGTCAGAGATGTGCGTTGAGTAGTGGTTGCTGTCATGAGCGGGATTGAGTTGCTGTCATGAGCGGGATTGAGAGTACGGTTGTAATGTCCAGGGCCTCACTAATATGGACTGGTACATTGTCAGAGGGTTGGTCTGCCGGCATGAGGTTCGGAGACGTGGACTGAGTATTTTTTTGACACTGGTTCCTCTTAGCTCAAGGGCCAGGCAAAAGGAGAGAATGTTTGTTTTGGACTGTGTATTGTTTTGACACTGGTTCCTCTTAGTTCAAGGATCAGGCAAAAGGAGAGCATGTTTGTTTTGGACTGAGTATTGGTTTGACACTGGTTCCTCTTAGCTCAAGGGCCAGGCAAAGGAGAGCATGTTTGTTTTGGACTGAGTATTGTTTGGACACTGGTTCCTCTTAGTTCAAGGGCCAGGCCAAAGGAGAGCATGTTTGTTTTGGGCTGGTATTAATTTTGACATTGGTTCTCTAGTTAAGGTTGTCCTAGTCCAAGACAGTCGTGACTAAGACTGTAGTCTGCCGCGTCAGCTGATATCATCAACCAATCAGAGCGCACTTTACAAAAATTTCAGTCAATCGCAGGGAGGATACTGATGTAGATACCAAAGGCAGGTGGGAAACGAAGGCCCCACGCGACATTCAACACAACGCTACAGACACACATTAAGAACAACTAAGTCACAAAATAAGAAACCAAGGCTCCAAATTTCAACACCAACGAGGTATATTTGCTGGTAACTGAAGCATGCAAGAGGAAACACATGTTACACGGCAAATTTTTTCCAAAGTTGACAAAATGAACACGAAAAAATTGCATGGTATATGATTACCAACATTGTTACCAAAGTGGCAGGGATCTACCGAATCGGTGAGAAGTGTAGAAAGATCTTTGGTCAACAATCAAGCAGAAGGAAGCAAGGAGGAGACAAGCTTTGGTTAAGTTAGGGTAGCCTCAAAGATGTTTAATTGGGGGTCGGTCAGCATTTTTTTTTAAGATAAGCTAGACTATCTTAAACATTTCCTATAATACTGGCTGCTAGGGTTAAAACTCGTTTTTATTTCAATAGGTATTTCGGATTTTTTACCTTTATCACAAGAATTCTTTTTATGATAGGTTAGTTCAGGTCAGGTAAATTAAAAACAAACAAAAATACACTAGAAAAATAATATCGCATACTATTTGCGGAAATTGGAGTAAAGCTAATTTTTACCTCTTCTAATGCTGATGTTATGAGACGATTAATGGAAAATATTAAAAGTTGCTCACACTTGCTTATATGCTGAGTCTTATATAAGGAAACTATACACCCTTAGATATGAAAATTCAGGTCCAGGTTAGGATTAGGTTAGGTTAACATTTCAATGTAGAGCATTAACAGTTTAGAAGGCTATATTTTTTCTACTCATTTCTCCAAGAAAAGAATCATTTTTTGAATCAGCATAAAAATCTACATTAGAAAAAATATAAATTTTTTGAGTGCTGTACATGAAACCAAAAAGATCCGAGTTCCACTGGAAATTTAAAATTTTCGATTATTTTTAACCGAAAAAATTACCCACAACTTATAATGTTCTACATCGAAATGTTAACCTAAACTAACCTAACCTAACGTGAACCTCGATATATGAGGGGTTTTTTCTTTTCCCTATTTAAGACTCAATATATTTATGAAGGTGTTGGCAACTTCTAAATATCAACCATCATAAATAAAGATGTTGCAGGAGTCGCAAAGTTAAATTAACACAATATTAATGCATTTATTTTCACTTGCAGGTGGGGAAATAACATGAGATCTCGGAGTTACACGTCGTATTACAGAATGTAGTTTATTACAAAGTCGTAAGATTTTCCCGAGGAAACATATAATATCTCATTAAATGCTTATCACTCACGTTCAGTGGATCACAAAATCTAAATTTTTTATGTATGTCATTGTGATTATCTGCATTTAGGGCATCTACAAGGCGTGCAGCTAACATCAATGCCATTTTTCGGGGCAGTGACGTTGCGGTGAAATTGTCGCCACCGCTCTGTGCGCTGCCCATCGTGGTGACCAAGGGGGTTATGGAATACTCCGGACCCGTCACCCTTGCCGACCTGGAGGGCAACCTAGCGCTAAGTGACGAGGATATGCCACCCGGGGAAGTTTGGCCTGCTCCTGTCATTGTCACTTCAGACAGTGACAATGACAGGCACTCTCCATCGCCCGCCACCAAAACTCCCAAGAATACAGAGGCTTTTGCTTCTCAGCGCCTAAGTCCCTCGTGCACTACGGTGCGGGAAGCAGCCGAACTGGGAACATGCAACTCACCCAACCACGTACAGCTTCCAGTCCACGGGCATCACATCTCTAGGGTAACTTCGTCTCTGGCCACTTCCCAGCCCGCTCCTTCACCTCCAGCTTTTGTCCCCCGAGCTGACTACAGAAAGGAAACCCCTCGGTTGATACAAAAATACGCTGTCTAGCAGAGGTCACCAGGACCTTTCACCTCTACCAGGACCTTGCTGAGGTCAAGATGTCTGCTGTTACCTCTCGCTTTGTCTACATCTTGTTACGAATCCCTCCACCGATTGTCTTGATCTACCTACCCAGCACCACGAGCAACGCCATCTAGGGACGAAACACGAGTATGGCTCGTCTTAGTTACCACTCCCGGGTTTCCCTTCTCCATATCCTTGTTATTGCGTCACATCCTCAAAGTTTTCTTTGTCAGCTCCAATTCGAGGAGAGAGCACTACACTCTCGGAAGTGACCACAGGATCACCTATCCTCTAAAGTTCTAAACCTACGGCACAGTGACTACCTACCGTCTTCTACAATACTCAGCCTTGCTCGTCAGCCATCTCAGCTCCTCACTTAAGTATTTGTAATCTTGTATTGCCTCTCCCACCTCCACCTTGCTTCACTATTGTTTCATGTTTTATTAATATGTATATACTGTTCATGTTTAGGTTAAGTTTGGTTAAGGGTAGTTTTTAAGCTGAATATTTTGTTAAGGAATTTATGGTACTTTATTATATACAACAAAGTCTCTCATCCTTTGTTTACCCTTTCATAGTCCGATTGTCTTTGTTTTGTTTTTTGTTGTTACCTGTTGGGATCTGGGTAGACGTTTAACTATATTATAAATCCCCAACTCGTAGCAATCTCTAGACGACGCTAAGGCTATTGAGTTCCTGTCCTTACGCCTCAACGTTCAGGATTCATCCGACAGGCCCAGCAAATTCCCTAGCTACCGTCTTACTCGCTACCATATATGCTTTGATCCTTCCCTTGTCAAAGAAATTTCCGGTATCCACTCTGCTTGTCGATTCCATCAGAATGGAAAACCCATCAAGTGGCTTGTCGTCTGGAGTCTCCCAGACCCTCCCCCACCAACTATCGCCTTCAGCTTCTTCCCTTGTCTCCCTTCTTGTGAACTACACAAAATGAAGACTGAACAACCATGGTGCTTTAAGTGCTGTGGAATCGGTCACATATCCCACTACTGCTCTGCTCCAGAGAAATGCGCCTGGTGTGCTGAGACACAAGACCCCCGTTCATGCTCTCACCCGATTCCTTCATCACCCACTGCCTCGAGGCTACCTCCCCCAACTGCGTCAGATACCTCTCAATGGAAATATCCTCGCTGTCATGAACGAGGAGTCAATGTCTGGCACGGTTGCTCTAGACGCCAGCCCGCGGCTCCAGCCTGGCCACCACCGCCGCCTTATGTGTCGCTGGTGGGTGCCATTCAACGTTTTCTTGCCCAATGTCAGCTCCCCCCCCCCCCCTAAAATCCCTAGATCCTCTTGAAAAGTTTCAAAACAAAGTCATGAGATTTATCCCGGGTTGCCCCACCTCCACCAGGATAGTCAACATACAAACTGAACTCAATCTTCCTTCCCTTGTTGAGAGAATATACGACAATGTCTCCTACTTCAGTGTCAAATGTCTTCACTCTCCCCAGCTTTCCTCCCATTATTCTCATGTCAATACAACCTCCCTTGACCCAAATTCACCCCTGCCTCTACTTCGGCCGGGTGGTCTCACCCCCTCATTAAAATAATTTGTTCGATGCTTCAGAACCTCAATATCCCGTAGCAGAGGTTGATCACGGTCCTCCACCCTGGAGGTTTCTCTGTCCAGCAGTTACCTTTACTCACACCACAAAGCCGGACCTTCCTCTACTCAGAAACAATTAGCTCTGGAGACCATACATAGAGTCTCTACCTCAGTTCCTGTCGTACACCATCTGTACACCAGCGGTTCCCTGCAGACAGACGGGAGTGCAGGGTGAGCTCTCTTCTCACTGGACGTGGATCCTCCGGCGGGAGGTTGGGTCGGCCGTTGACTTCTGACCTGGTCGAGCTCAACCTACAGTGAATTACATGGACTCATCGACGCAGCAGATCTCCTCAATCAGAGGATTGAACGATATAATCATTTGTGATTCTCAATCTGCTCTCGAGGCCTTCTCCTCCTCTAAGCCTTTTTGCCCCCCTTTAATTCAACAGTTGTTACGTCTATTAGCTTTAGTCCATGATAATTCTCTTGTAATACATTTTTTGTGGGTTCCATTTTATGTTGGAATAACAAAAAATGTCATTGTTGACCGTCTCGCGAAAAATGTTTGTGGACTGGCCCTCCCTGGTGCTGGGGGTACACCCTCCCTCCTCTGCTGCCGAAAGAGAATCCGTTCAGCCACTCTTCTCCCTATAATCCATCACAGGGATAGTGAAGTGGCCGAGAGTACATCCATTCATCGTTATTATCACTTTCTTCCGTATCCACACAAGAATCGTCGACGTGGACTTATGGTCCGCAGACATAATGTTGTCTCGGCTCATATTAGTTTGGGATACAGACTCTTCTTGTAAACTCTCTAACTGTCCCAACGCGAACACCTTTCAACACTATATGTCACCACCTACTTATACATAATAATTAATATATCATTATTCTACGCTCCCCACACTTTGGTGGATAATAAATCCCATTGTCCTCAACTCACACCAATGTCTCCTTATCACAAGCCATAGCGTGTCCTTCGAGACACGAGTACCATTGTATTAGTGTCTGACTGCATGGTCTTGTGACTAGGCTTTTCGTCCCAGGGGTGTAATAAATTAAATGAATAAATATTACTTAGCAGAGAACACGGGCTGATAAGGCGCCATTGTACTAAGATATGTCGACAATGTTTACTCCAAATAATTGTCCGGGTTGTGTTGATGACTATTAAATCCGCTTTGCTCTCGTAAGCCAACTCGGGAGTGGACTTAAGTTTCCAAGATACCAGACTCTAGCTCACTTAAATTGCTTTGCGCATATGATCTTAGCTTAGGCAGATGAGTTAAGTGCGCTAGCAGAGAGTTAAGAACGCCAGCAGAGACTTAAGTAACTTAAATGTAGTTGTGCATCCAGGCTCCGGTCACCAGCAGTGAAGATGGCCGTAGTTGTCCAGGTCCTCCCCCACATTAAGATCAGTGAGCCCTGTGGTGGATCCCAAT
>CAUDMG010001280.1:40000-71221 GCA_958450375.1 Homarus gammarus
GACTCTATGTATGGTCTCCAGAGCTAATTGTTTCTGAGTAGAGGAAGGTCCGGCTTTGTGGTGTGAGTAAAGGTAACTGCTGGACAGAGAAACCTCCAGGGTGGAGGACCGTGATCAACCTCTGCTACGGGATATTGAGGTTCTGAAGCATCGAACAAATTATTTTAATGAGGGGGTGAGACCACCCGGCCGAAGTAGAGGCAGGGGTGAATTTGGGTCAAGGGAGGTTGTATTGACATGAGAATAATGGGAGGAAAGCTGGGGAGAGTGAAGACATTTGACACTGAAGTAGGAGACATTGTCGTATATTCTCTCAACAAGGGAAGGAAGATTGAGTTCAGTTTGTATGTTGACTATCCTGGTGGAGGTGGGGCAACCCGGGATAAATCTCATGACTTTGTTTTGAAACTTTTCAAGAGGATCTAGGGATTTTAGGGGGGGGGGGGAGCTGACATTGGGCAAGAAAACGTTGAATGGCACCCACCAGCGACACATAAGGCGGCGGTGGTGGCCAGGCTGGAGCCGCGGGCTGGCGTCTAGAGCAACCGTGCCAGACATTGACTCCTCGTTCATGACAGCGAGGATATTTCCATTGAGAGGTATCTGACGCAGTTGGGGGAGGTAGCCTCGAGGCAGTGGGTGATGAAGGAATCGGGTGAGAGCATGAACGGGGGTCTTGTGTCTCAGCACACCAGGCGCATTTCTCTGGAGCAGAGCAGTAGTGGGATATGTGACCGATTCCACAGCACTTAAAGCACCATGGTTGTTCAGTCTTCATTTTGTGTAGTTCACAAGAAGGGAGACAAGGGAAGAAGCTGAAGGCGATAGTTGGTGGGGGAGGGTCTGGGAGACTCCAGACGACAAGCCACTTGATGGGTTTTCCATTCTGATGGAATCGACAAGCAGAGTGGATACCGGAAATTTCTTTGACAAGGGAAGGATCAAAGCATATATGGTAGCGAGTAAGACGGTAGCTAGGGAATTTGCTGGGCCTGTCGGATGAATCCTGAACGTTGAGGCGTAAGGACAGGAACTCAATAGCCTTAGCGTCGTCTAGAGATTGCTACGAGTTGGGGATTTATAATATAGTTAAAC
The DNA here is from genome assembly GCA_958450375.1 of Homarus gammarus. NCBI lineage: Eukaryota > Metazoa > Arthropoda > Malacostraca > Decapoda > Nephropidae > Homarus > Homarus gammarus. Next base: position 41,096 of record CAUDMG010001280.1, read on the forward strand.
GTCTACCCAGATCCCAACAGGTAACAACAAAAAACAAAACAAAGACAATCGGACTATGAAAGGGTAAACAAAGGATGAGAGACTTTGTTGTATATAATAAAGTACCATAAATTCCTTAACAAAATATTCAGCTTAAAAACTACCCTTAACCAAACTTAACCTAAACATGAACAGTATATACATATTAATAAAACATGAAACAATAGTGAAGCAAGGTGGAGGTGGGAGAGGCAATACAAGATTACAAATACTTAAGTGAGGAGCTGAGATGGCTGACGAGCAAGGCTGAGTATTGTAGAAGACGGTAGGTAGTCACTGTGCCGTAGGTTTAGAACTTTAGAGGATAGGTGATCCTGTGGTCACTTCCGAGAGTGTAGTGCTCTCTCCTCGAATTGGAGCTGACAAAGAAAACTTTGAGGATGTGACGCAATAACAAGGATATGGAGAAGGGAAACCCGGGAGTGGTAACTAAGACGAGCCATACTCGTGTTTCGTCCCTAGATGGCGTTGCTCGTGGTGCTGGGTAGGTAGATCAAGACAATCGGTGGAGGGATTCGTAACAAGATGTAGACAAAGCGAGAGGTAACAGCAGACATCTTGACCTCAGCAAGGTCCTGGTAGAGGTGAAAGGTCCTGGTGACCTCTGCTAGACAGCGTATTTTTGTATCAACCGAGGGGTTTCCTTTCTGTAGTCAGCTCGGGGGACAAAAGCTGGAGGTGAAGGAGCGGGCTGGGAAGTGGCCAGAGACGAAGTTACCCTAGAGATGTGATGCCCGTGGACTGGAAGCTGTACGTGGTTGGGTGAGTTGCATGTTCCCAGTTCGGCTGCTTCCCGCACCGTAGTGCACGAGGGACTTAGGCGCTGAGAAGCAAAAGCCTCTGTATTCTTGGGAGTTTTGGTGGCGGGCGATGGAGAGTGCCTGTCATTGTCACTGTCTGAAGTGACAATGACAGGAGCAGGCCAAACTTCCCCGGGTGGCATATCCTCGTCACTTAGCGCTAGGTTGCCCTCCAGGTCGGCAAGGGTGACGGGTCCGGAGTATTCCATAACCCCCTTGGTCACCACGATGGGCAGCGCACAGAGCGGTGGCGACAATTTCACCGCAACGTCACTGCCCCGAAAAATGGCATTGATGTTAGCTGCACGCCTTGTAGATGCCCTAAATGCAGATAATCACAATGACATACATAAAAAATTTAGATTTTGTGATCCACTGAACGTGAGTGATAAGCATTTAATGAGATATTATATGTTTCCTCGGGAAAATCTTACGACTTTGTAATAAACTACATTCTGTAATACGACGTGTAACTCCGAGATCTCATGTTATTTCCCCACCTGCAAGTGAAAATAAATGCATTAATATTGTGTTAATTTAACTTTGCGACTCCTGCAACATCTTTATTTATGATGGTTGATATTTAGAAGTTGCCAACACCTTCATAAATATATTGAGTCTTAAATAGGGAAAAGAAAAAACCCCTCATATATCGAGGTTCACGTTAGGTTAGGTTAGTTTAGGTTAACATTTCGATGTAGAACATTATAAGTTGTGGGTAATTTTTTCGGTTAAAAATAATCGAAAATTTTAAATTTCCAGTGGAACTCGGATCTTTTTGGTTTCATGTACAGCACTCAAAAAATTTATATTTTTTCTAATGTAGATTTTTATGCTGATTCAAAAAATGATTCTTTTCTTGGAGAAATGAGTAGAAAAAATATAGCCTTCTAAACTGTTAATGCTCTACATTGAAATGTTAACCTAACCTAATCCTAACCTGGACCTGAATTTTCATATCTAAGGGTGTATAGTTTCCTTATATAAGACTCAGCATATAAGCAAGTGTGAGCAACTTTTAATATTTTCCATTAATCGTCTCATAACATCAGCATTAGAAGAGGTAAAAATTAGCTTTACTCCAATTTCCGCAAATAGTATGCGATATTATTTTTCTAGTGTATTTTTGTTTGTTTTTAATTTACCTGACCTGAACTAACCTATCATAAAAAGAATTCTTGTGATAAAGGTAAAAAATCCGAAATACCTATTGAAATAAAAACGAGTTTTAACCCTAGCAGCCAGTATTATAGGAAATGTTTAAGATAGTCTAGCTTATCTTAAAAAAAAATGCTGACCGACCCCCAATTAAACATCTTTGAGGCTACCCTAACTTAACCAAAGCTTGTCTCCTCCTTGCTTCCTTCTGCTTGATTGTTGACCAAAGATCTTTCTACACTTCTCACCGATTCGGTAGATCCCTGCCACTTTGGTAACAATGTTGGTAATCATATACCATGCAATTTTTTCGTGTTCATTTTGTCAACTTTGGAAAAAATTTGCCGTGTAACATGTGTTTCCTCTTGCATGCTTCAGTTACCAGCAAATATACCTCGTTGGTGTTGAAATTTGGAGCCTTGGTTTCTTATTTTGTGACTTAGTTGTTCTTAATGTGTGTCTGTAGCGTTGTGTTGAATGTCGCGTGGGGCCTTCGTTTCCCACCTGCCTTTGGTATCTACATCAGTATCCTCCCTGCGATTGACTGAAATTTTTGTAAAGTGCGCTCTGATTGGTTGATGATATCAGCTGACGCGGCAGACTACAGTCTTAGTCACGACTGTCTTGGACTAGGACAACCTTAACTAGAGAACCAATGTCAAAATTAATACCAGCCCAAAACAAACATGCTCTCCTTTGGCCTGGCCCTTGAACTAAGAGGAACCAGTGTCCAAACAATACTCAGTCCAAAACAAACATGCTCTCCTTTGCCTGGCCCTTGAGCTAAGAGGAACCAGTGTCAAACCAATACTCAGTCCAAAACAAACATGCTCTCCTTTTGCCTGATCCTTGAACTAAGAGGAACCAGTGTCAAAACAATACACAGTCCAAAACAAACATTCTCTCCTTTTGCCTGGCCCTTGAGCTAAGAGGAACCAGTGTCAAAAAAATACTCAGTCCACGTCTCCGAACCTCATGCCGGCAGACCAACCCTCTGACAATGTACCAGTCCATATTAGTGAGGCCCTGGACATTACAACCGTACTCTCAATCCCGCTCATGACAGCAACTCAATCCCGCTCATGACAGCAACCACTACTCAACGCACATCTCTGACCTAACCATCTTTCCCATCCCCTCTGCCCTACTCACGACTCCTCCAAGTCACCCTCGACAACCTGCCTTTCCTCATTACCATGCACCCTAAACTGTAATCGGTCGGCTCCGTCTTGTCTCTCAGCTGGAGGGCTCGATCAACCTCTCTGAACTACTTACGTACCCCTATATTTCCCACTTGGACCTTACACTTCCTTGACTGCTGAACGTGTGCCTGACATTCACCCCTTGTTTCCTCCCTGAACCGTTGAATGTGTGCCTGATACTCCCACTTGAACCTGTTTACCTGTGCTTGATAATCCCTCTTTAGGTCTCCGAACTCCTCTCTCAGCTGTACCAAGGTCCCACGGCCGTCTCTCTTCCTCCTCATACACATCTATACTGTCAAGCCTAACCAACTCAGTCCGGGCACAAGGATGAGCATCAGTGCGAGTTCAATCCCTACCATTACTAACCAACACATGATGGCGTTCATTATCCCAACCACAGTACTATCAGTCACGACATTAAAAACCACGCTCTGCTACCATTTGTAACCGGTCGGAATTTACTGGACTTTAATTTCTCACTTGACTTGGGGTTTATTTAAAATTAATAGATGGTAATGGCAGTGGAAGCGCCCCTTTGAGAAAAATCCCGACCCAGCACAAGAACACTTAAATCTACTAAACAAAATAAATTGTCCGTGACCCGTGGAAGGATAGCATCTGTGACTGGGATGAATGAGACACACTGTAAAATTTAGACACTTATATTCCCTCCAACACTACAAACACAATCAAATAATGGTACACCAATATGCGCACCTCTCAACTTGAACTTAAAACACTACTCTGGGGAATAAAAGTTATACCTGATATAAAAATTATTAGAACCTCAGGCAACAATAAATTTGAAGTATTAAGAACTGTTGCGTGCACACATGAAACAGGCCTTAAAAGCTTTCACACAATAACATCAGTCACTTAGGTATTAAAAAAAGAAATTAACTACTCTACAATGAATAGGCCTTAAGGGCACTCAACAAAATTATATGTCACTGAGGAATGGTAATAAAAATGAGAAATTAAATACTCTACAATGAATAGGCCTTAAGGGCACTCAACCAAATTATAGCACCCCAACAGATGCACACTTCCTAACCTAGCCTAACCACTACTCTGGGGAACAAGGTTATACCTGAGATCAGAATTATGAAGAACAATCAGAGGCATTAAAAGAATCAAATCACAGTATCACTCTGGTTCCACTTGATGGCACAAACATTCAAAACAATATTATCAAAATTATCTAGAAACTATTAAACTAAACCCGTAATAAGGGAAGGAAAATGTTCCTCCAGGTATCTCCTAGAGGCCTAGACTCACGGTCTCAGTGTGTGACCATTAGTCTACTCAGATAGCCTCAGTGTACTCCCAGTGCGTCCATAAAGCGGACGGGAGTGAGCCAATCAGACCTTGTACAGTTGAGAGAAGCTTTAGCGTCCCGTTAGCAAGAGGGTTTCGCTAGCAGCTCGGGACACGTGGTGATGTGCCCGGAGTGGTAAGAACTGATCACCCACTGCTGGTCCCGGGTCGTTTAGTTGTCGGGAGCACTCGTTCACTCAAGAGATCCTTTGCTACCCCGCTAAACAGTGGCAGGCCTACTTTGCTCGGTCCAATGGCGACAATCGCCACCCTCAGTCTCAAACGGCAGTCAATCTCTCGCAGTCAACTCCGGGTCAACTCCAGTCAAGTGGGTTCTCACGGAAACCCTGAAATGAACTCACTGTTAGCTCTAGTTTACTTTATCACTGCCCTATCTAACCCTGTCTGAGATCGAATGAGACTTACTTGTTACTCTGCAATAATGCAACACAGGTGACTAGGCCACGTGACTATTCCTGGGACAAGCGCGCAGAGACGTCTTGTCTCTGTGAATGCTCTCCGGGACTGGGGGAGAGGCCTCGTCGCATTCTCTCAAGGCGTGAGCTTAGGCCTACGTGACCTATTTTCCGCCTAACTAATAACTCCTTGGGACACCCTTAACATCATTCAGACTGCTAAACGATCTATAATAATCTCAAATTCAATAATAGTCCCTTAACTTCATGAATCACATCATTATTAATTCGGCAAATTACATTAAATATCATATAGGCCTAGTTCCACAAACTCCCACTATGTGCGGGGAGCGCTCTCTTCCCTCAGACGACCTTGAACGCTCAGTATCGCTAATGGCGGGGCATTCGAAATTACTCTGAAATTCCTGAATATTACATATATATACACATATGTGAAATATTCAATTTATTTCACCATAAGACATGCAGAATGGTGGCTTTCATGGCTCCATCTTCCTCTGAGTGCTTTCTCTCCCTGTCTATCAAATGGAAGGAGCTAAAAGCCCCTTGTATTAGCGATGACAGGCTAGCAGATGGAGTCACTAATTAACACTAATCTGTGTTTGCCCAGGTGCGTGGTGCTGCCTGGAGGATAGTTTCTTGAGTTAAGACGGTCATGATCGCGTGGCGGTGAGAACTGTGGTTCCCTTTGTGACCTTGACCTCTGCTGGGTCAGGTGTACACATGCTCCTCTACTCACTGTTACATGTGTTATTCTTCTCTGGGCTGTAAGCTATGGTCTGATAAAAAATCAATACACCTCCCGCCAAGACCAAAGCTTCCATACCAGAGAACTGATGAAACATATAGACATTAAAAAATAAGTGTTGTTGGGGTATTACTTATATTTAGTATAACTTGGCGATATATTTGTGTAACTGGTGAGTTATTCCTATTTAACCCCCGATATTAAAAAAAGGCCGCAAAATACAACAACCTGTGCATTATGAGGGATTTCAACTTCAGAAGTATTGACCGGGACAATATTGCAGGTGACTATGAATCTGAAGACTTCCTAGATGCAGTACAGGACAATTTTTTAAAAGAACTAATTACAGAACTTACTGGAGGTGACAATATATTAGACCTAGTATTAACAAATAAAGAAAATATTATCAGAGATATCACAATAGGGGAAGAACTAGGGAACAGTGATCACAGAGAAATCAAGTTCACCCTACATTGGGAAATGAAAAACAATGACAATATGGTCTGAGGCCCAAACTTTCGATCGGCGGATTATAGGGGGTTAAGAAGGTACCTAGGTGAGGTCGCCTGGGAACAGTGAGGTCAGTCCCCAGTAGGAGCGGGTGAGAACACAGGGACACAACAATTGATCATGACTATAATATATTCACTAGTATACTACGTAAAGCAAAAGAACAAAATATACCATACAGAAAAATTAGGTCAAATAAGAATGAGCCAAGGTGGATAACCAAAAAACTTAAACATGACATAGGAATAAAGAAAGGAATTTATAAGAAATTAAAGGGATGGGAGGAGCAGCTCAGAAATAGGTATAATGAACTATCTAGGAATGTTAAGAAAAATGTAAGGAAGGCAAAGAGGAACTACGAAATGAGGATAGCAAGAGAATCCAAGGCGAATCCCAAGGGATTTTTTCAGGTATATAGGACATAGGTCAAGGACAAAGTGGGACCTTTAAAGTCAGAGAGAGAAGTGGTCGATGATACTGAGAAAATAAGCAAAACATTAAACAGAGGTGGAGCTGATATTTAGGGGAATAAAGAAGAGAAATTAAAGAATATCACCATCAGAAAAGAGGATGTTCTTAAGAAGATAAATAAATTAAAGAAGGCAAAATCCCCAGGGCCGGATGAAATCTTCCCTCGAGTTTTGAAAGAGTGTAAGGAACAGATTAGCGGACCCCTCATAAATTGATTTACAAAATCATTAGACACGGGAGTTGTGCCAGACTTGTGGAAACAGGCAAATGTAGTACCCATATTCAAAAAGGGAGACAGAGCATCAGCGTCAAATTACCGGGCGATCAGTTTGACGTCAGTAGTGGGGAAATTTCTTGAATCAATTATAGCAGATAGCATCCGATCGCATTTAAAGAAAAACAAATTAATCTACGACTCTCAACATGGGTTTACAAAGGTAAAATCTTGTCTAACAAATCTGCTGACGTTTTTTAGGAAATTCTTCAAGGTAGTAGATAATGACGAAAATTATGATGTAATTTACTTAGACTTTAGCAAAGCGTTTGACAGAGTACTGCATCAAAGGCTTCTGAAAAAAGTTAAGGCTCATGGTATCGAGGGGAAAGTTCTAAATTGGATAAAATCATGGCTCACCGATAGAACACAGAGGGTTAGCGTAGATGGTGTTAATTCTGAGTGGGGCTGTGTAACCTAACCAGTGTGGTTCCCCAGGGATCAGTACTGGGCCCACTCTTGTTCATAATCTACATAAACGATCTAGATACTGGGATCAGCAGTGACATAACCGAGTTTGCGGATGACACCAAAATAGGGCGGCAGATTAATTCAGGGCAGGATGCAAATGCACTACAGGAGGATTTAAATAAATTGCAGGTGTGGTCAGAATATGGCAAATGAAATTCAACATCAGCTAGTGCAGCGTACTTAATATTGGAAGAACAAGTACTGTCAATGGATACAGACTTTACAACATCAAAGTAGAGAAGTCGACTTGTGAAAAAGACTTAGGGGTACTTGTAAGCCAGGACCTACGGCCTAGAAAACAGTGCATTAATGTTCGAAATAAGGCAAACAGAGTATTAGGTTTTATATCTAGAAGTGTAAGTAATAAAAGTGCACAGGTCTTGTTGCAAATTTATCTTGCGCTAGTCAGGCCGCACCTCGATTATGTGGTTCAGTTCTGGTGCCCTTATTATAGAATGGATATTAATTCACTGGAGTTGGTGCAGCGAGGAATGATGAAAATGATTCCGGGACTTAGAAACCTTCCATATCAAGATAGGTTAAAGAAACTAAACTTGCATTCCCTAGAAAGACGAAGAGTGCGGGGAGATATGATAGACGTATTTAAGTAGGTGAAAGGAATCAATAAATGAGATATAGATAAAGTTATTCTTATATTCGAGCAGGATAGGACTCGTAGCAACGGATTGAAACTGGATATGGTTAGGTTTAGGAGGGAGATAGGAAGGAACTGGTTCACAAATAGGGTGGTGGACGAGTGGAACAAGCTTAGCAACTTTTTAATAAGTGTTGGAATGCTGGAAAGTTTTAAAAGGAGGCTAGATAAAGTCATGGATGATAGAGAGTGGTAGTAACTCTCGACAGGAGCTGCCATGGACAGGCCAACCGGCCTATTGTAGACTCCTTATTTTCTTATGTTCTTCCTATGTTCTTAATATCCTGTGCAGTATCTAGAATAGCCCCTGGGGCGATAATGCAGCCTCACATTTTACAAACAATAACCGCTATGTATCGGTAGCACTTCCCTCACAGTTACTGAATGTATGTTTTTCTACTGGCTTGGTTTGATCTGACAAAACTCACTATACAACAATCATTATGAATTATGTAGAATATTGCCTCATATAGATGCTTAAGAAATGGGTAATATAATCTGATGACAAGTGTCACGTGCCTGAGCACTCGGGAACTCGCAAGGCGTGAGGCATATGTTCACGCCTCTATTCCACACAAGCTATTAACTTGTTAATTGTACTTATTATATTATTATTGTTCTTAGTTACTTAGGTTAATTGTATATTTATGTATGTTATTAATATGCATCATTGTGTTACTCTGTTAAGTCAACTCAAGAGTAGTATTAATTAATTATATAAACTATCCAGCAAATGTCCTGGATCACATGATATGAGACGCCCTCCTTGGCGTGCCCCACGCTTCCCCAGTAGCGAAAAACCGTGGCATAGGGTAGACATGTCCATTCTTTCTCTAGCCTTGACCCTTGTCTAGTGCTTTGTCCAGTCTTCTGCAATGCCCTAGTGGTATAAGGTATTAGTGACACGTTTAGTTAGGCCTAGGAAGGGATCCTGGTGGTAAGGAATCTCCTGTTTGGTAGGAAATAACTATTTTGTAGGGATTGTATATATATTGTATGTCTATGTAATATAGTTATGTTAAGTAATATTCGTTTGGTCTAACTCCTTACGGTTTATTTTCGCCCTTCCGGCATCACCCTTATTTTAATATACAATTACTTATTCCCTTAAATTCTTGTTTGCTAGTCATTACTCCCTTTAGAACATAAATTGAATTAATTAATTATCTTCCTTTTTGTGACTTACTTATTTCAACTGTTCTTACTTATTCAAGCACATTTAGTTGAGTAGGTTTTTGTGGGGATAATTATTGCTGTGTTCCCTATTTGTTCCTTTATTTGTTAATAACTTGGGGTAGGTTTCACTCCCCAGGTATAAAGGGTAGTGGGTAGCGCTACAAGTGGGGGGCCTGTCCCGGAGCTAACCACCATTGTTTTGTCATATCAAGTGTTGTTACTCGCCAGGTGTTGTTTCATCGCTAAGTTTTTTTGGATGCAAGTTGCTGTGTTCACAGTGTTCATTTATATTGCTCCTGTTATTGCTTAAGCTTCTGGTGAGTTAACCCTTATCTTGTGTACCAGGTGTTTGGTTAATCCCTTGCTGTGTTTCACAGTTGATTGTATTTTAATATTATTAATTAGCTAGCTAGTTAGCTTAGCCGCCACGGTTACTTTTTTTTTCGCTCCTCGATTTTGAGTTCAACATGTTTGACCTGGAAAGCTTTTTGGCTTCACCTTCAGCCGAAGTACTGAAGGGGCTTACTAAGGCAGAGTGGCAATTCCTCGCTGCTTATTATGAAGTAGAAGGCCGCTCTTCCATGAATAAGGTTAGGTTAGAAGAGGCTGTCCTCAACTGCCTTATTGACAATGAAATCATAGCCCAACCGTCGGGAAATTCAGAGGAAATTGTTACACCAAGTAATTTGGCCTTACAAGTTGAACTCAAGAGACTCGAGGTGGAGCTGGAAACTCTCAAACAACGAGGTTTGGCTCAAGGTAGTAATACTTCAACATTCAGTGTAGACAAATGTCTCAACAGTGTTCCTAAATTTAATGAGGAAGAACCAGACAAGTTCTTCTCTCTTTTTGAGAAAATTGCCCGACTTAACAAGTGGCCTGTTTCTCAATGGTCTCAACTTATTTATAGATCTTTCACTGGTTAAGCATTAGATGTGTTTTCTGCCCTCTCTGAGGATCAATGTCTAGACTATGCCCTTGTTAAGTCCGCGGTTTTGAGCGCTTATAAACTTGTTCCTGAAGCCTACCGGCAACAGTTCCGAAACTGCCGGAAGACTGACAAACAAACATTTGTGGAGTTCTTCAGGCAGAAACAGGTCCTTTGTCAGAGGTGGATTGAAAGTGAGTCTGCCCATGTAGAACATGACAAGCTTGTTGAACTAATCTTGCTAGAGGAGGTTAGAAAGTGTATCCCAGGCGACATTCGAGCACACTTGGATCAGAGAGGTATCTGTACCCTGGCTGATGCTGGTCCAGTGGCTGACCATTATTCCTTAACTAATAGAAATGTAAATTCCAGGTCTTATGCTCCCATGTCCCAGTCCTTCACTTCCTTCAAACGGCCCACACCAACATCTACACCGGGGTCCCTGCCTCTTGTCATACCGACCCGACCCTCAGGTTCTGCATCATCTACCCCGGGTGAGCCCATGGTCCATGGGACAGGTGGATCTACTCCTACTGGTGAGAGAAACTTTAGTTGCAGGTACTGTAAGAAGCCAGGACATGTCATCAGCGACTATCTCAAGTTAAAGAAAAGAAATTCCTCTCACCAAGGATCCCCCGCTCTTGTGGTCAGGGTGGCCGAGCAATCGGAGAAATTATTGGAGCCCTGTGTCACTGCCCTCAGTCAGACTGTTGCCCTGAATGCTTCCCCCTCTTCTATGATATCAACCTTTGAACCATTTTGTTCTCCTGGTTCCTTGGCTTTGGATCAATTCAGTCAACCCACTTCTGTTAAACTCTTGAGAGACACAGGCTCAGCCTTATCTCTTGTTACTAAAGAAGCTGCTCCATTCCTGGATTCATGCTATACTGGTAGCTGGGTGCTTGTGAACGGTTTGACCGGTGGGTCGCGTATTCCCCTTTGTCAGGTGTTCCTGCGGTCATCCATAAAGTCAGGTTATGTCACGTTAGGAGTAGTAGATATCTTACCTGTAGAAGGGGTCTCTCTATTGATAGGAAATGACCTCGTTGGCGACATGATGTTCCCTAATGTTGTGATCTCATCTTGTCCCACTGCCGAGAATAATACTGTGCAGTTAGAAGTAGACTTTCCAGGGTTGTCCCCTGCGTGTGCTGTGACCCGTAGCATGAGCCGCAGTACAGAGGTAGAAGAGACTAGTGAAGTTGATAAAGTTTCCCTCCAGGACTGTGAGAAGTCCGAGGATAATCTTATCCAGCCGGACCATACTGATCTTGGTCTCAGTGAATTTTTTGAGGATTCCCCACAACCAGATAACCTCCAGATTAGTTCTGCTGGAGATAGGAACCCAGATGTCACTAGTTTTGGTTCCTCTCCCATCACTAGGAGTAAGTTTATTGAGACAAAAGCTGAGCAAGAATCAAATTGCTACTACACTAGGTCTGGTGTATTAATGCGGAAGTTCCGTCCCTCCAATTCTCCTGCCAATCACCCTTGGTTAGTTCATCATCAAGTTGTTATTCCCAAACCTTTGCGGCAGGATGTACTTAGTATCGCTCATGATGGGGTGGGTGGTCTTTTAGGAGTTAGGAAGACCTATGCAAAAATTTTATCCCAGTTCTTTTGGCCAAGGATGAAGAAAAACGTCAGCTCTTACTGTCGCACTTGCCATGATTGTCAGGTAGCGGGGAAACCGAACCCCAGTGTTAAACCATTCCCTCTGCAGCCTATCCCAGTCATTGAAGAGCCCTTTAGTAAGGTGGTCATAGATTGTGTCGGTTCCTTACCTAAGACCCCTCGTGGTCATCAGTTCTTGCTAACCATTATTGATTGTGCAACCCGTTATCCTGAAGCCATTCCTTTGTGCCGCATCACAGCGAAGAATGTTATCAAAGCCTTAACCCACTTCTTCACTCAAGTAGGCCTTCCTACAGTGATGCAGTCAGATCAGGGTTCCAATTTTACTTCCCTGTTGTTTAATCAGGTAATGCAAACCCTGGGAGTCCGGCAGTTGAGGTCTTCGGCCTATCACCCTCAGTCACAGGGGGTGGTAGAGAGATTTCACCAGACACTAAAACTCATGTTGCGCACCTTCTGTCTGGAGACTGGGAAGGATTGGGACGAAGGAGTTGACCTGCTTTTGTTTGCTGTTCGAGACAGTAAACAAGAGTCGCTAGGATTCTCGCCCTTCCAGCTCGTCTATGGACATGAGGCGCGAGGGCCTCTTAAAGTGTTAAAAGAGTGTTGGTTGAGTGATCAGAGCGCGACGCCCTTAGCTTCATATGTGGTCCAATTCAAGGAGAAGTTGCGTCTGGCTGTAGAACTTGCCCAGTCCAACTTAAGGTGTACTCAGGTGAAAATGAAACTGCATTTTGATAAGGCCCATCAGGCAAAACCTAGAGAATTCCAAGTGGGGGAGCAGGTGTTGGCCTTCCTGCCCTTACATAATCGCCCTTTTAAATCCAAATACAGTGGTCCATATGAAGTACTAGAAAAACAGGGGTCCGTGAATTATGTGATTAGCACCCCTGAACGGCGTAAGAAAAAACGCCTTATCCATGTCAATCTTTTAAAGTCATATCATGTTCGTAACGAAATCCTGGGAAAAGCAGTTGCTTGTGTTGATCAACCCTTGCCAACTTGTATCATTGTGCCAGAGTGTAAAGATGATAAAGATCAGTGTTTTTCTGAAATAATGAATGGGTCTAGTGTAAAAGTTGAAAACTCGACTATCTTGGAGGACCCCAGTGCTAAGTTGTGCCATCTCTCTAGTGACCAAGCCAATAATATAAAGTCTCTATTACAGGAGTATCTTATTAGAGTTGGTGATTACCCACTCTCCTGTTCAGTGCTGGAGCATGACCTTGAAATCAGGGGAGCCAAGCCAATCCGACAGCGTCCCTACCATCTTAATGCCTTCAAGCGGGAGTGTGTGCGAGCCGAGGTACAGCGTCTTCAAGAGCTAGGCCTCGTCGAACCCAGCATCAGTCCATGGGCATCCCCTGTTGTTCTAGTTCCAAAGCCGAATGGGTCAATGCGGCTGTGTGTGGATTATCGCAAGGTGAATGCTGTCACTGAACCCGATGGTTATCCCTTGCCACGCATCGACGACGTGATCGACGATCTTGGACAGGCAAGGTACGTGACCAAGTTGGATCTCCTCCAGGGCTACTACCAGATAAGACCGACTGAACGCTCCAGGGCCATCTCTGCTTTTGTCACTCCTGAGGGGTTGTACCAATTCACAGTCCTTCCGTTTGGTATGCGGACTGCCCCTGCAACCTTTCAACGCCTCATGAATTTCATCACGTCTGGTCTGGAAGGTGTCCGCTGTTACCTAGACGACCTCATCGTCTTCAGCAGTTCCTGGGAAGATCACATGAGTCGTCTACAAGCCCTCTTCTCCGTACTGGCTGCAAGCAAGCTGACGGTGGACCTCGTCAAAACTGAGTTCGGCCATGCCCACGTCCCTTTCTTGGGGCATGTGGTCGGACAAGGGGAAGTCCAGCCTATAGCAGCCAAAATTGAGGCAATTCAACAGTATCCAGTGCCAGGCGATAAGAAGAGTGTGATGAGGTTGCTGGGTATGGCGGGGTACTACCGCCGTTTTTGTCCAAACTTCTCCTCCGTTGCCTCTCCCATGACTGACCTGCTGAGTGGCAAGAAAACCTTCAAGTGGACTACGGCTTGCCAGGAATCTTTTGAGAATCTTAAATCCCTGCTGGCAAATGCTCCTGTACTACTTGCACCTGACCTCCAGAAACATTTCACTCTCCATGTCGACGCCAGTGAAATTGGCGCCGGTGCTGTGCTTCTGCAAGAGGGTGAGAGTGATCAAGTGCTTCATCCGCTGTGCTATGTTTCTAGAAAATTTAACAAATATCAAAGAAACTATGCCACCATTGAAAAGGAGGCTTTATCACTGATCATGGCACTAGAAAACTTCAAAGTATATATTGGCAGCACTGCTTATCCCGTTCAAGTGTTCACTGATCATAACCCACTTACTTTTGTTGACAAGATGAAACATACCAACCAAAGACTTTTGAGGTGGGCTCTATCACTTCAGCCCTATAACTTGAACATTTCCTATATCCGCAGAAAAGAGAACGTGTTGGCTGATGCACTTTCTCGAGTCTGATTATTTAGAAACAATGTCTATATGCAAATTATTTTTTTGTTTTATTGTCATTGAGTACCTTGTGTTTATATTATGAATTATTTTGCTTCATATTGATTTAAACTGATTGTGTTAGTTATTACTTTCACTGTGTAGCTGTATATCCATTTTCACTTCCAGTTAGTTGTAAGCTCACTTTTTTGGGGGAGGTGTCACGTGCCTGAGCGCTTGGGAACTCGCCTGGTGTGAGGCATATGTTCACGCTTCTATTCCACACAAGCTATTAACTTGTTAATTGTACTTATTATATTATTATTGTTCTTAGTTACTTAGGTTAATTGTATATTTATGTATGTTATTAATATGCATCATTGTGTTACTCTGTTAAGTCAACTCAAGAGTAGTATTAATTAATTATATATACTATCCAGCAAATGTCCTGGATCACGTGATATGAGATGCGCTCCTCGGCGTGCCCCACGCTTCCCCAGTAGCGAAAAACCGTGGCATAGGGTAGACGTGTCCATTCTTTCTCTAGCCTTGACCCTTGTCTAGTGCTTTGTCCAGTCTTTTGCAATGCCTTAGTGGTATAAGGTATTAGTGACACGTTTAGTTAGGCCTAGGAAGGGATCCTGGTGGTAAGGAATCTCCTGTTTGGTAGGAAATAACTATTTTGTAGGGATTGTATATATATTGTATGTCTATGTAATATAGTTATGTTAAGTAATATTCGTTTGGTCTAACTCCTTACGGTATATTTTCGCCCTTCCGGCATCACTCTTATTTTAATATACAATTACTTATTCCCTTAAATTCTTGTTTGCTAGTCATTACTCCCTTTAGAACATAAATTGAATTAATTAATTATCTTCCTTTTTGTGACTTACTTATTTCAACTGTTCTTACTTATTCAAGTACATTTAGTTGAGTAGGTTTTTGTGGGGATAATTATTGCCGTGTTCCCTATTTGTTCCTTTATTTGTTAATAACTTGGGGTAGGCTTCACTCCCCAGGCATAAAGGGTTGTGGGATCGCGACACAAGCAACATATGATTATTAACTTTTGTAAATTTTGCATGGTTTAAGTTATTTTTAAATTCTCTTGAATGTACCCAGTTAGTATCCGATGCTACTGTACAATGGATTATGCTTTCACTGGCAACTTAATCATATAACATTCCCAACCTTTTAGTTCTTTTAATCCGTCATCTGATGGGGCGTGGAGTTGATTGCTATTGTTTTTACTTCTTGGTAGCTTTTATTTATTTCATTTATTGATTCTTATATTTCCTTTAATTAATTCTAGTGCAATTATAAATAGAGGTTGCAATATTTTATTTTATTTTCAGACTGCTGAACCTGAGTGATGGGGCCAGCTACAAGAATCAGTGGTAGGAGGCTCAGACAGAAAGACATTAATTAGGAGAATTGTTTTATATATCAAGAAAACCGACGTGGACAGCCATATAAGGCAACAGAAGATGATGTAAGGCGCTTCAAAGAGTGTGCTTCCAAACGTCTGAAATACCATGATATTGATTATATCAGTGCACTGGACAGTGCGCTAGGAAGTTCAAGATCGAATTGTCTGGCACAGATCATGCTACTCAAAGTTTACTCATGCAAGGTAGATCGAGACCGCTTCAAGCGTCTCATTGTGGTCATGGAGGCAGGAAGAAATATTGATCTTGATATTCTCCTCCAGAAAGAGCGATGCCATCTACCACTTTCAATGGCGACACCAAGTCACAATTCCTCCCCATTCTTGAGAGTGGTGAGGCAACACAGCCAAATCTGCCTGCCTTATAGACTCCAAAATGCATGGTGATTGGTTGAATGGGATGAGTCTTGCTTTTCCACTCGGGATGCCTCGGTATGTGCTGACAGCATTGATGAGGTTATACAGGGCGGTATGAGTGCAGTTATCCCATCTTCTACCAAAACTTTCACATTACAATCATGGTTTGATCGCTTCTGCTCTCATGCTTACAGGGTGAGAGATAGGGCATATCGAGCTATGAAACTATCTCCTTCTCCTATTACCCACACCTCTTTCATTACTTCTAGGAATCGTTGTAAGGCTATTCTTCGTAGGGCCAAGCGGAATTTTATTAAAAGAAAGACCGCTGTCCTGACTAATTCTTCCTCTAGTAAATCCTTCTGGTCCTTAACTAAAAACATCTGTAACAACTTCTGCACGCCTTCTTTTCCTCCCCTCTTCCGTCCCAATAACTCTATAGCCAACTCTCCCCCTGACAAAGCCAACCTCTTTGGCACCTTATTCTCCTCTAATTCCACCTTAGACGATTCCCACTCTATCCCTCCTACCCCTGCACCTCCTACTGAACCTATGCACTTTCCTATAATCTCCACTCGCAGGGTTGCCGGTGTGTTATCCAGGTTGGATGTGAGTAAGGCGCATGGACCGGACGGAATACCCCCTCGTGTTTTGAGGGAGTATGCTGAAGCCCTGGCCCCTGTGCTTGCTCGCCTCTTTCGCCTTTGCCTCACAACCCAAACTTTTCCTTCTTCTTGGAAGCATGCCTTGGTTCAGCCCATCCCGAAGAAGGGTGACCATTCTAATCCCTCTAACTATCGCCCCATTGCCCAACTTCATCCCTCTCTAAGATTTTCGAAACTATCTTGAACTCCCATTTTCTCCGTCACCTTGAACGCCTTTCTCTTTTGTCGGATCACCAGTATGGCTTTCGCCAGGCGAAATCTACTGGTGATCTGCTCTCCTATTGCACCCATCTTTGGTCATCCTCTCTTAGGGATTATGGGGAAACTTTTGTCGTGGCTCTCGACATTCCCAAAGCATTTGACAGGATATGGCACAAGTCTTGCTATCTAAACTTCCCTCTTTTGGTTTCTCTCCCCCACTTTGTTTTCTCATCTCTAGCTTCCTTGAGAATCGATCCATGGCAGTTGTTGTCGAGGGATCGATTTCTCGCTCTTTCTCTACCAGTAGTGGCGTCCCACAGGGTTCTGTTCTTTCACCAACTCTCTTCCTTCTTTTTATCAATGATTTACTTCACACTACAACTAATTCTATCCATTCTTATTCTGATGATTCCACTCTTCACTCTTCCTCACATTTTCCCCTTCCTCCTAACTCTCAAACTAGATCTGTTTCTATAACTAATATCATTACTTCTATCAACGCGGATCTGTGCAGCATCTCTGAATGGGGAGGTACAAACTTGGTTAAGTTCAATAGTAATAAAACTCAATATTTACCAATTACACTTTGTAAATTAGACGATCTCCCACCAATTACATTTCAGGACGCTATCATCCTCCCAAATTCTGAAATAGATATGTTAGGCCTCACCATTTCCTCCATTATGTCCTGGAAATCACACATCCTTAGTATAACTAAAGCTGCCTCCCGAAAGTTGGAAATGCTGTACAGATGCCGCAGCTACTTCACTCCTGAGCAGTTGCTCCAA
This sequence comes from Homarus gammarus, assembly GCA_958450375.1. Classification (NCBI taxonomy): domain Eukaryota; kingdom Metazoa; phylum Arthropoda; class Malacostraca; order Decapoda; family Nephropidae; genus Homarus; species Homarus gammarus. Next base: position 58,854 of record CAUDMG010001280.1, read on the forward strand.
GTATATAAGGGATTCATTCGTCCTATCGTGTAGTACTGCTCTCATATCTGGGGTGGCTCTTCTTCTGTCCAACTATTAGATAGGGTGGAATCTAAGGCATTTCGTCTTATTAACTCTCCTCCTTTAGTCGATAATCTCTCTTCCCTTTCTCTTCGCCGCAATGGTGCTTCACTCTCTCTCTTTTTCAAGTACTTTAACGGGCAATGTTCGGTGGACTTGGCATCCTGTGTACCGCCGACAAGGCCGTGGGTTCGCAAAACACGTCTTGCCCGCGGTGCCCACCGTTTCTTTGTGGATGTCGGTCACACGAGAATAACCTGTTTTAGTACCTCCTTCTTTCCTCACACAGCCAAACTGTGGAATGCTCTGCCTTCTTCTGAGTTTCCATGCTCTTACAATCTGTCTCACTTTAAAAAGCTGGTTTTCCGGCATCTTCGTGGTGTAGATTAATACAGTATAACCTTTTTTATTTCTATATTTACAATTTCTTTCCGTTGTTTTTTTTTCGCCCCCCAGGCTCCGTTGTGGGTCGTTTGACCTGTGCCCGGGTGGGCGAATTCCCGTAAAAAAAAAAAGTTCTAGTCCAGGCCTTAAGAAAGCCAAAGGAAGCAAAGACCTTTGGTGATTATGTTATAGCTTTTGCAAATGCATTAAACTGCAATTTCCAGGAACTGTGTACTCGTACTGATGTAGTATTTGACTGATGCAGGCAACAGTCCATTAGAGATGCTACTAGAAAGCGCCGGGTTGGAAAGGTGCGAGGTGTGAGACGGGACATCAGCAACAGGGACTTTAAGTTGCATGAACAGTGGAAATCCTTCGTGGATATCAACGAAAACAAGACCTCTTATGCCAAGTTTCTAACGAAGGAACTCTTGCAAAAGAGGAATTGGTTGTTAGTGGTGGAAATGATGGTACAGCTGATTCTTCAACTGGTAGGAGTATGAATCACATCTCCTTTACCCAAGAGGAAGGAGACACCCGAATGGTGGTTCTACATGCCTCCGCGGCAAAGGCAAAAGAATATGAGAAAATTATTGAAGCAATCAGTGACACTGATGTCCTTTTATTGTTGATGGCTTTCTATCCTCAACTATCTAAAGAGGTTTGGATGAAAGCTGGAATGTCAAAGACCCGTCGCTACATAGCTGTTCACCAGATTCAGTGTTCTAGTGACGTCAGAGATAGCATTCTGGCCTTTTATGCTATAACTTGGTGTGATAGTACGAGCCAGTTTAAAGGCATATCAAAGAAAATAGCATGGAAGATCTTTTGTGAGGTACCACATCTCCTAACAAATGTTCAGATACTCACAAAAGCAGAAAAAAATTGTGTGCAGACTGTACAACCCTTCAGGAGACACAAGGGATGTTCACTCACATTGATATACTCGGTTCATAAAAGCCAAAGACAAAATGAACAATTTTCCTCCAACACAAGATGAACTTTACCAACACAATCTAAGGGCAAATTATCAGACCTTAGTGTGAAAAAACTCAAATGTGGCAAATCCAACAACTAGTAGCTGAACTTTTAAATAAAACATGTTGGTGCCTGTTCTTATGACTCAAGAAGGCCTGTCACCAGAGTATGTGGCTGTTACAATATATACATGCACAAAGACTGGCCGACACTGCAGGGGAGGATTACGTATCTGCCAATGAAGCAGACTCAGATGCACAAGAGCTTGCCAGGGCGTGGGAATGGTGCAGAAACTCCTACAATGATGAACAGGATAATGACTAGAAAGGACTATTTACTGGTTTGTGAATATATCATACATTTGTATTGTGTCAAAGTATGTGAATCAATTACTGTCTTATTTCACATCTTCCTTGAGTTCGAAACTCGCATGTTTCGAAACTAAAGATTCATTTTACACAAGCTGTTGTGAGAGGCCGGAAAGGTAGGCCGCGTCACTCAGCCGGGACCTGCCTCGCCGAAGACACTCGTCCACTCTGTGAGTACGATTAATAATAATTAATAATTAATATATATATATATGTATATATATATATATGTATATATACACATATATATATATATATATATATAATCAACGACCTCACCAGCAAGGAATCGAACCCTCGACCTACTGGGTGTGACTAGGGAACGCTTACCGGCTAGGCCACAAGGACACTAAAAGCAGTTCTAGACTCTGTTATATTTCACACAAAGCCTGTTCAACGAGCTGATGGCGCCGTGAACCTCAATGGGAAACTGCCCGTGCCTCTTATGTGGTGTCAGTAGCATTTTACCGAATCCAGCTGGTATGAAACGCGAGGTACATATATATACTTCATTTTTAGTCCATTTAACACGCGGACTTTGAACATATAATCAACGACCTCACCAGCAAGGAATCGAACCCTCGACCTACTGGGTGTGACTAGGGAACGCTTACCGGCTAGGCCACAAGGACACTAAAAGCAGTTCTAGACTCTGTTATATTTCACACAAAGCCTGTTCATCGAGCTGATGGCGCCGTGAACCTCAATGGGAAACTGCCCGTGCCTCTTATGTGGTGTCAGTAGCATTTTACCGAATCCAGCTGGTATGAAACGCGAAGTACATATATGTACTTCATTTTTAGTCAATTTAACACGCGGACTTTGAACATATAATCAACGACCTCACCAGCAAGGAATCGAACCCTCGACCTACTGGGTGTGACTAGGGAACGCTTACCGGCTAGGCCACAAGGACACTAAAAGCAGTTCTAGACTCTGTTATATTTCACACAAAGCCTGTTCATCGAGCTGATGGCGCCGTGAACCTCAATGGGAAACTGCCCGTGCCTCTTATGTGGTGTCAGTAGCATTTTACCGAATCCAGCTGGTAAGAAATGCGAGGTACATATATATACTTCATTTTTAGTCCATTTAACACGCGGACTTTGAACATATAATCAACGACCTCACCAGCAAGGAATCGAACCCTCGACCTACTGGGTGTGACTAGGGAACGCTTACCGGCTAGGCCACAAGGACACTAAAAGCAGTTCTAGACTCTGTTATATTTCACACAAAGCCTGTTCATCGAGCTGATGGCGCCGTGAACCTCAATGGGAAACTGCCCGTGCCTCTTATGTGGTGTCAGTAGCATTTTACCGAATCCAGCTGGTATGAAACGCGAGGTACATATATATACTTCATTTTTAGTCCATTTAACACGCGGACTTTGAACATATAATCAACGACCTCACCAGCAAGGAATCGAACCCTCGACCTACTGGGTGTGACTAGGGAACGCTTACCGGCTAGGCCACAAGGACACTAAAAGCAGTTCTAGACTCTGTTATATTTCACACAAAGCCTGTTCATCGAGCTGATGGCGCCGTGAACCTCAATGGGAAACTGCCCGTGCCTCTTATGTGGTGTCAGTAGCATTTTACCGAATCCAGCTGGTATGAAACGCGAGGTACATATATATATACTTCATTTTTAGTCCATTTAACACGCGGACTTTGAACATATAATCAACGACCTCACCAGCAAGGAATCGAACCCTCGACCTACTGGGTGTGACTAGGGAACGCTTACCGGCTAGGCCACAAGGACACTAAAAGCAGTTCTAGACTCTGTTATATTTCACACAAAGCCTGTTCATCGAGCTGATGGCGCCGTGAACCTCAATGGGAAACTGCCCGTGCCTCTTATGTGGTGTCAGTAGCATTTTACCGAATCCAGCTGGTATGAAACGCGAGGTACATATATATACTTCATTTTTAGTCCATTTAACACGCGGACTTTGAACATATAATCAACGACCTCACCAGCAAGGAATCGAACCCTCGACCTACTGGGTGTGACTAGGGAACGCTTACCGGCTAGGCCACAAGGACACTAAAAGCAGTTCTAGACTCTGTTATATTTCACACAAAGCCTGTTCATCGAGCTGATGGCGCCGTGAACCTCAATGGGAAACTGCCTGTGCCTCTTATGTGGTGTCAGTAGCATTTCACCGAATCCAGCTGGTATGAAACGCGAGGTGCATATATATACTTCATTTTTAGTCCATTTAACACGCGGACTTTGAACATATAATCAACGACCTCACCAGCTGTTAATCGTCTGGTAAATATGCCACTCCTGGAAAGCGTGAACCAGTGAGCAAGCATGGCTGGGGAGGTGTGAGAGAGATCAAGGACCACCTGTGTGCTGTACCCAGGAGAGATTGATCGCGTGACCTGGTTCCTTCTTTTATTTAGCATCAGTATTAACAAGTAAGTTTTATTCAATCTCAGACAAAGCTTGATAGGGCGGTAGGAACAAACGGTGATGTGAGACAATAGCTAACAGCCCGGGTTTTTCAGGGTTCTGTAGACCCCACGCGGTATGATAACGTCCACGGGCGGTATGAGACACGAGTGGTGAAGGGAGCTGTATGACCGTCCATTGACCTGGGTTTGAGCCACCTGTTGAGTATGGTGAGAGTTGGAGTTAACCCAGCTGTCTAGGTGCCCAACTAACGACGTGACGATCGTTTGGGGTCATCAACTCTCCTCTACCTCGGCTCACAATACCACATATCTTCAAGCAGCTTAGTGAAAACCTTCTACTAACGGGAAGCTAAAGCTTCTCTCAACTGTACAAGGTCTGAGTGGCTCACTCCCTTCCGTTTCATGGATGTACTGGGGGTAAAGTGAAGCCAGCTGAGTGATACAGGGTCACACACTGGGACCAAGAGTCCAGTGGAACTTAGAGGTACATTTCCAAGGTTGAGAAAGGCTGGTTTGGGCCTTCAACTACGGGTGCCTGTTGGTTGTGCCTTAAAAAACTACGGAGTGCAGGTGGAATCTATGTGTTAGGTTAGGAAGCATGGTTCACGGGTATTGGTGGACTCAGTAACTTCTTAATAATATTGATAATATTTTTGTGTGTACTTAATACTATTTTTTCAGTTACTAATGTATGCTGTGTGCATTTAATATTTCCTTATAATTTCAATATCAGATATAACCCTTGTTCCCCAGAGTAGTGTTTAAGTTAGGTTAGGAGGTGTGTATCTGTTGGGGTAATATAATTTTGCTGAGTGCCCTGAAGGCTTACTCAAGGTGGAGTTAATAAGTTCTATTTTTTATACCATTTTCTCAGCGCTGGATATCATTTTGTTGAGTGCCCTTAAAGCCTATTCATTGTAGAGTTATTGATTTCCTATTTTTTTATAAAATCTTCTCAGTGATTGATATTATTTTGTTGAAAGCCCTTAAGGCCTGTTTCATGTGTGCAAGCAACATTTCTTAATACTTTAAATTTATTGTTGTCTCATGAGGCATTGTCTGAATTTCTAATATTTTCAATATCATGTATAACCTTTATTCCCCAGAGTAGTGTTTTAAGTTCAGGTTAAGAGGTGCGCATATTGGTGTACCATTATTTGATTGAGTCTGTAGTGTTGGAGGGAATATAAGTTTCTAAATTTTGCAGTGTGTCTCATTCATCCCAGTCACAGACGCTATCCTTCCACGGGTCACGGACAAGTCATTTTGTTTAGTAGATTTAAGTGTTCGTGTGCTGGTTCGGGATTTCTCTCAAAGGGGCGCTTCCACTGCAATTACCATTTAATAATCTTTAATAAACCCCAAGTCAAGTGAAAAATTAAAGTCCAGTAAATTTCCGACCGGTTACATATATATATATATATACAGTATATATATATATATATATATATATATATATATAATCAACGACCTCACCAGCAAGGAATCGAACCCTCGACCTACTGGGTGTGACTAGGGAACGCTTACCGGCTAGGCCACAAGGACACTAAAAGCAGTTCTAGACTCTGTTATATTTCACACAAAGCCTGTTCATCGAGCTGATGGCGCCGTGAACCTCAATGGGAAACTGCCCGTGCCGCTTATGTGGTGTCAGTAGCATTTTACCGAATCCAGCTGGTATGAAACGCGAGGTACATATATATACTTCATTTTTAGTCCATTTAACACGCGGACTTTGAACATATAATCAACGACCTCACCAGCAAGGAATCGAACCCTCGACCTACTGGGTGTGACTAGGGAACGCTTACCGGCTAGGCCACAAGGACACTAAAAGCAGTTCTAGACTCTGTTATATTTCACACAAAGCCTGTTCATCGAGCTGATGGCGCCGTGAACCTCGCGTTTCATACCAGCTGGATTCGGTAAAATGCTACTGACACCACATAAGCGGCACGGGCAGTTTCCCATTGAGGTTCACGGCGCCATCAGCTCGATGAACAGGCTTTGTGTGAAATATAACAGAGTCTAGAACTGCTTTTAGTGTCCTTGTGGCCTAGCCGGTAAGCGTTCCCTAGTCACACCCAGTAGGTCGAGGGTTCGATTCCTTGCTGGTGAGGTCGTTGATTATATGTTCAAAGTCCGCGTGTTAAATGGACTAAAAATGAAGTATATATATGTACCTCGCGTTTCATACCAGCTGGATTCGGTAAAATGCTACTGACACCACATAAGCGGCACGGGCAGTTTCCCATTGAGGTTCACGGCGCCATCAGCTCGATGAAGAGGCTTTGTGTGAAATATAACAGAGTCTAGAACTGCTTTTAGTGTCCTTGTGGCCTAGCCGGTAAGCGTTCCCTAGTCACACCCAGTAGGTCGAGGGTTCGATTCCTTGCTGGTGAGGTCGTTGATTATATGTTCAAAGTCCGCGTGTTAAATGGACTAAAAATGAAGTATATATATATATATATATATATATATATATATATATTAGGGTGACAATAGTGCATAGGGGTGAATTTCTAAAATTGATTAAATGGAATGGCCATTGGTCCAATACTGCGTACCCATAAAAAACGAACACAGGCGAAATCCTGGGTCATTTGGACAATATTTAGAGGTAGCTCAAGTCAATTGAAGTTTTATCCTTATAGGCAAAAAATACGAATATTCATAATATGCCGGTTTATTTTAAAATTTACATATTGAGCAAGTTTATGTGTACACTGTACATATAAATGATTAATTCCTTTTTAAAATGAAACTGCAGTGAACACGCTTACATCAATGGGTGGGAGAGGTGTGGACAACCCATTCATTGTTTTCGCTTTTTGCTTGTAAGGTCCTGTTTTGATGTCCCTGGTTGTGACCGCCTCTGCTCTTCAACAACCTGCAGCAGATGTTGACGCTGGTCTTCACTCTTCGTGATCTTGCTGTTGAATGCCTGTATCAAGGCAATCCCTCTCTCTGCAGTGTCGTTGATGACTCTGAGACCACCCACAACTGCGACGCCAGTTTTGAAGTCTTCATCATCAGACCATGTGTCAGGTTCCTTGGACAAAAAAGAAGTCTTCATTTTGAGACTTTCAAATAGAAAGTTTGATCCTCTAGAAGCAAAGTCTGAGAGCTGCTTTGTGGGAAGGGAAGATGTGGCAGGAAGAGCAGCACGTTTTGGTGAATCCTCGGTCGCCTTCCTCTCAACGATTGCCCGAACTATGTTTGTCTTCATTGTTGCATTAACCTGTGGATCGAAGAGTGCAAGACCCACCAAGCCTTCACTGAGGTACCACAGGTGACGACCGAAGACTGTGAGACATGTTCTTGATATTTTGACGTCGTGGTACTCTGACAGGTCTTGGAGGAGCCGCAAATCATTAGCAGGAGCGGAGGATGGAACGGAGGCCGTGAACCGTGCACTGACATACACCTCTAGCACAAAGAATGTGAATCGTTTCAAGCCTAATGTCTCACGAGCAGTTAGTTTAAACTGGTTAGCAAAAATCAGGATCTTCATGACATAAATGAGCTTAGCCATCCACCGTGCTCGGTGAAGTGCTCCGGGCCGTCGGAGATTAAACTTGGGTAGAGCTCCATCGAGACACCTGATTGCTAGCTCCAGTACCTCACGGTAATCATCACGTGACTGCTGCTTCTTGCCCAGATGATGTTTCCAGCAACAGATGAGGTCATCTCGTTTCTCGTACAAACTTGGAGGGAGGTCTGAGAGAGGGCTGTAGTCATCTTGACTGATGTCCTTCCACTTATGCTTGAAGCGAGAGAAGAGAGTAATATCTGGTCCAGAGGAAGGCCCCATGCATTCCACATACGCTTTCTCGGCAACAAGCTCAAGGATGTGGTGACGACACGCGAGATGCAGAAGACGGCGGCCGAGTTTCTGCTCCAGAATGACACATGCCCCCGACAAGTGCCCAGTGTTTGAAGCTGTTGTGTCAAAACTGAGTGCTGAAACATTCTCTGATATTTTCCACTCTTCCAGCGCTGCACTGACTGCTGTAGCAATGGCCTGTCCAGTCCCTGACAATAGTTTCGGGACACCAAGCAGCTTTTCAGTATTGATTCCGGAGACAAGAACGGCGATTCGGTCAACACTCGCTCCTTGTTCATCAGGAATAATTTTTCCATCCCAGTGCACAGTGAGCACTTCACTAGGTTGAAATTTTTCTTTAATTTCGTTGGCAATCCCAGAACGGTGGGTCGCTCGCGAAGTACGCACTGTCTCATAGTTTAAAACTAGTTCCATTGGGTCATGACCTAGACTAGCAGCCGTGGCACTGACGATCCGGAGAGCAGGGGGTGACTGATCCCAGTGCAGTCCAATGTACTTGACATTTCAGGGGTGATAACTTTGAGAGTAGCACGTTTACGATTGGAAGAAGATACCACTGGTGATATCGCTAGGGAACTTGTAGATGATGACGAGCTTGATTGTGATTCTGTTTCAGACGAAGAACCCAACTCATCATATTCAAGAGCAGAACTGGCTTGATTCTGTTGTAGAGATTGCTTACTCTTGCTTTCTTCCCGACGCTTCATGGAACAAGAAATCTTTTTGTCTACTCCTGCCATTACACCTCTTCTCCCTTTTTCTCGTTGCGCTGCCAGGAATGCTCGGTCTTCTTTGATGGTCAAGAGCTGCATTGCCTTGGGTGGGCAACATCGAAGAGGTCCTCTAACTCATCACAAAAAGTTTCCTCTTTCTTACGTTGTGTGTCTGTAGTGCGAGTGCAGTTTTTCTTAAGTCCCTTCCACATTAAAAAATGATCCACTACCTTTCGTCCAATACTCTTCTCAGTTATGGTAGGAATCCGTGCTTTATTCCAGAAACTAATAACCGATGCTGCAACTTCACTCGCAGAATCATTCACTGTTTTCTTATGTTCATTGTGACCGTGGAAAAACAGACGTAGAACATCTCCTCTTGAAGGAAGTTGTGCACCCGTGATTTCGGTTATGTGTTGACCAATGAGCCAAACTTCAGTTTTTGAACGTGTACTCGCCATTGAACCTGAAACAAACAAAAACATTTATGTAACTTATGTTGTTACTGTTATGCAAACAACAGCACCCATAAAGCATACGGCATGCAAGATCACTTGTATAAAGTTTTTAAAGTGTTATATACCTAAATTGATGCATTGATTTTAGACAAAGACAATGGTACTAACCGTAATACTGCAACAAGAGCGACGCACACACACCCACCGTCACGTCTCACACACAACTGATGCTACTGTACCAGTCAGACACTGGCACACAACCTCTTACCCCTACCCAGACTGACACCCGCCTCTCCCTCCCCTCTGCATTGCCAATAGCTGCACCAGCGAAAATACTCATTACTCATTTTTAGAAAAAATGTTAGGAACAACTTTAGTTTGAATTTGCATTCTACATATACCTGCAAAGTTTCATAGTAATCGGTTCATAAATAAAGAAATTAGAAAAAATCAATAATAATTTCAGTAGTGTTAACTTCAAATGGCTTGAGCTACCTCTAAATATTGTCCAAATGACCCAGGATTTCGCCTGTGTTCTTTTTTTATGGGTACGCAGTATTGGACAAATGGCCATCTAAAAATAAAAACTTTCACTTTTCATTGTCACCCTAATATATATATATATATATATATATATATATATATATATATATATATATATATATATATATATATATATATATATATATATATATATATATATATATAGTGTGTTTAGCAAAGAAGTGGCATACTTAATTGGTGTTACAAGTAAATAGTTCAGTTAGCACGAAACTAAGGACGTGTTCATTCCTTCATCTTTTTATATATGGAGTGGCGGAGCTGCTGCAGTGTGGTGGTGTGGTGACCTGTGTGGCACTAGCGTAGCTCGGGGGGGGTGGGGGCGGTCCGCCCCGGGCGGCACTTTTGGGGGGCGGCACTTTTGGGTCTGCTCATCACCCATATCTGCAGCTACTGGAGACGTTAATCCATCCCTTTGTATCGGCGGCAAGTTAATCCTTGTCGTGTCTGACCTAACACCTGACCCACATCATCACGGCCACGTCATGAGCTACTACACCCTTGCTATGCGCCCACCCCCTCCCCCCCCCGCCACACAAGCAACCTGTAACCTGTTGAGGATTAAGGAAACAACTTCAAACAAGTACGCCAGTGAGCTCATGTGGTGTGGGTCCGGTGTTAGGTCAGACACGACGAGGATTAACTTAACGCCGATACAAAGGGAAGGATTAACGTCTCTAGTAGCTGCAAAACCATGCAGTTTCGGGTCATAACAGTTCATGTACAGCCGACCAATCCACCAGTTACAAGCAATTCACTTCAGTTCTGCACAAGTCTCCATCGTGACAAGACGAGGGGAGGCTAGACGACTTTTAAGTTCTCTTGTGTTTTCGATCCAGTTATTTACTTCGTTGGAAGACATAATACTATAAGGTAAGAAATATTAAAGTATTGGTTAAAAAATATTGATGTGACTTTTGCTGCGGTACTGAGATTAAATATTAAGATTTTGTTTCACAGCATTGCGATTTTATACTAAGACACTATCCTCACTGGGGTACAGACAAAAGCCCCCCCGACAAAAGCCACCCAGACAAAAGCCCCCCAGACGAAAGCCACCCAGACAAAAGCCCCCTACTTTGATCGGGGTGGCTTTTGTCTGACAATAGTAAGGGCTCTCAAAAGTTACGGACATAATTAAATAGTTGAGGGTAAAATATACTGTTCTTCTCTGTGGTTAATTATTGGTTAGGTTAGGGTTAGGTTAAGTTAGGTTAGGTTGGGTTAGGGTTAGGGTTGTCAGACAAAAGCCACCCCGATCAAAGTAGGGGGCTTTTGTCTGGGTGGCTTTCGTCGGGGGGCTTATGTCAGACATCCATTTTCACTGTACTGAGTCTGTAATTTTAGATTAAGTTGCTACTTTTTACATTTCCATTGTATTACATTGATACTAGTGTCATTATACCGTGATTTTAGATCATACTCAATAAAAGATAACGGTGCAGTACAATTGTTTTATGTAACGGATTCCTAACCTAACCTAAAATAATATATATATATATTTATATATATATATATATATATATATGGAGAAACTTCACATCATGAAGAATAGATGCACAATAACCACTGGAGAAAGGAAAGACAAGCAGCTAGTATTTTCGTTTAATACATCCTCAGGCAGAGGATGTATTAAACGAAAGTACATGCTGCTTGTCTTTCCTTTCTCCAGTGGTTATTGTGCATATATATATATATATATATATATATATATATATATATATATATATGTATATATATATATATGTATATATATATATATATATATATATATATTTCATTAGCCCAATAAAGCACGCGGACTTCTACATACAATCAACACCTCAACCCGCCAGGATTCGAACCCACGGCCCACAAGCCTATGACTGTGACCGGGGAACGCAAACCGCTGGACCACCAGGATACAAAAGCAGTCCTAGACTTTATTATATTTCACACAAAGCCTGTTCAGCGAGCTTATGGCGCCGTGAACCTCTAATGGGGACCACCCGTACCACGTAGGTGGTCAGAGTAACGTTTTACCAAATCCGGCTTCGAAACACGAGGATCCATATATATTTCATTAGCCCAATAAAGCACGCGGACTTCTACATACAATCAACACCTCAACCCGCCAGGATTCGAACCCACGGCCCACAAGCCTATGACTGTGACCGGGGAACGCTAACCGCTGGACCACCAGGATACAAAAGCAGTCCTAGACGGGTGGTCCCCATTAGAGGTTCACGGCGCCATAAGCTCGCTGAACAGGCTTTGTGTGAAATATAACAAAGTCTAGAACTGCTTTTAGTGTCCTTGTGGCCTAGCCTGTAAGCGTTCCCTAGTCACACCCAGTAGGTCGAGGGTTCGAGTCCTTGCTGGTGAGGTCGTTGATTGTAGGTTCAAAGTCCGCGTGTTATATGGACAAAAAATGAACGGGAACGATTCATAGGCAAACTAATAATATTACTGTGTTAACGGTCAGCATTTCTCACCTACTTCATCTCGTGGTCTTCACTCATTCCCCGTTTCCTTCATTTTCTCCTCTCCTTTTAGGTGTCTGCTAACAAAAATTTCAGTACGGCAAA
>CAUDMG010001281.1:600000-892500 GCA_958450375.1 Homarus gammarus
CCGAGAGTTTTAACACAGCAAAAACAGAAGAGCACCAAGCACCGTGGATGAGCTTTGTGCGGAGCGTGTCACCGTCTACCTCACCAAGACCGAACGTGCGACCACTGACCAGTCGAGGCACCGCACCCCCCTCGACAACACACACACTACCACCTACCCTGTCCTTTCTAGATCACGCTTTCACTTTCTTAGATAATGAAAACACCAGATGTGTACAGACCTCTTCATGAAGATTAGGAACTCCCCCAGCTTATTTCACCGGATGATTAAACAACCTAATGCTAACCTAACCAAACCCAACCACACACGGAAATAAATATGCGTGATTCAATGAAAAAATATGAACTGTAACCATTGTAAATGAGGTGATGTATCTCTTGACCGCCAGGCTAAAGAGAGATAAACAGCCGTACTTCATCTGCTTCACCTGTTATCACTGCAGGGAAACAACACACACCTCATAATATGGACGTGACTCTACTTTGGTCTAAACCGGGAAACAGCGCCACCTACCACCCACGGGAGAGTAGCGAGTACCCCCTGCCACACTCCCATCCCCGCCCTACCATCATCACAGACGAGTAAACATGACCAGGTCGGCAGCCACAGATCAATGTACACAACTGACGTTCCCGCCGCGCCATCACCCCCCCCAGGAAACACACTGTACGGGGTCAAGGTCCGAGGCGATAGCGGCTGACGGGATGCGGCCACCTGAAGATACTGACCAGATCCGCCACGAGATAGGTGAAGGAATGACCAAGGAGAGCGACACACACACACTTACTTCCCATAATGTAAATTCACACAGCAGGATTCTCCATCTCTGAAATCAAATCGAGGTTTTAATGTTAGGCATCCTTGGATGACCTGAAGATTAGACACCCCAGCTTACTGAATCATCTGGAGATTTAACACCCCAGCTTACTGAATCTGGAGATTAGACGCCCCAGCTTACTGAATCACCTGGAGATTAGACACCTCAGCTTACTGAATCACCTGGAGATTAGACACCCCAGCTTACTGAATCACCTGGAGATTAGACACCCCAGCTTACTGAATCATCTGGAGATTAGACACCCCAGCTTACTGAATCATCTGGAGATTAGACACCCCAGCTTACTGAATCATCTGGAGATTAGACACCCCAGCTTACTGAATCACCTGGAGATTAGACACCTCAGCTTACTGAATCACCTGGAGATTAGACACCTCAGCTTACTGAATCACCTGAAGATTACACCCCCCAGCTTATTGAATCATCTGCAGATTAGACACCCCAGCTTACTGAATCACCTGAAGATTAGACACCCCAGCTTACTGAATCACCTGAAGATTAGACGCCCCAGCTTACTGAATCATCTGGAGATTAGACACCCAGCTTACTGAATCATCTGGAGGTTAGACACCCCAGCTTACTGAATCATCTGGAGATTAAACACCCTCAGCTTACAGAATCATCTGGAGATTAGACGCCCCAGCTTACTGAATCACCTGGAGATTAGACACCCAGCTTACTGAATCATCTGGAGGTTAGACACCCCAGCTTACTGAATCATCTGGAGATTTAACACCCCAGCTTACTGAATCACCTGAAGATTAGACACCCCAGCTTACTGAATCATCTGGAGATTAGACACCCAGCTTACTGAATCACCTGAAGATTAGACGCCCCAGCTTACCGAATCACCTGGAGATTAACACCCAGCTTACTGAATCATCTGGAGGTTAGACACCCCAGCTTACTGAATCATCTGGAGATTTAACACCCCAGCTTATTGAATCATCTAGAGATTAGACACCCCAGCTTACTGAATCACCTGAAGATTAGACACCCCAGCTTACTGAATCATCTGGAGATTAGACACCCCAGCTTACTGAATCACCTGGAGATTACACCTCAGCTGGGGTGTCTAATCATCAGGTGATTCAGTAAGCTGGGGTGTCTGATCTTCAGGTGAATCAACTATTTTTTTTTTAATTTGGGAAAAACCGATAAAAATTGTAACGTATTGAATGGCACTGTACTCGGAACACACTCCCATATCGACACTGAAAACCATTAGCCAGTACTAGCCACGTCACCAGTCAGTACTAGCCACGTCACCAGTCAGTACTAGCAACATCACCCGCCTACAGTAACAAGTCAGTAGATACAAATCGAGTAAATCCAAACAATACTAAGGACACACACACACACAGGGTCACTACCAAGTGCCGAGGTCTCATCACTACACAGTGCAGTATTAGGTACTGTATATATACTGTATATTATACCACTACACTATATATATATATATATATATATATATATATATATATATATATATATATATATATATATGTTTATATATATATATATATATATGTTTATATATATTTATATATATATATATATATATATATGTTTATATATATATATATATATATATATATATATATATATATATATGTTTATATATATATATATATATATATATATATATATATGTTTATATATATATATATGTTTATATATATATATATATGTTTATATATATATATATATATATATATATGTTTATATATATATATATATATATATATATATATATATATATATATACTTCATTTTTAGTCCATTTAACACGCGGACTTTGAACATATAATCAACGACCTCACCAGCAAGGAATCGAACCCTGGACCTACTGGGTGGCCCTAGGGAACGCTTACCGGCTAGCCCACAAGGACACTAAAAGCAGTTCTAGACTCTGTTATATTTCACACAAAGCCTGTTCACGGCGCCATCAGCTCGATGAACAGGCTTTGTGTGAAATAGAACAGAGTCAAGAACTGCTTTTAGTGTCCTTGTGGGCTAGCCGGTAAGCGTTCCCTAGGGCCACCCAGTAGGTCGAGGGTTCGATTCCTTGCTGGTGAGGTCGTTGATTATATATATATATATATATATTTATATATATATGTTTATATATATATATATATATATACACATGTTTATATAGATAGATAGATAGATAGATAGATAGATAGATATATATATATATATATATATATATATATATATATATATATATATATATATATATATATATATATATAGATAGATAGATAGATTGATAGATATATGTGTGTATGTTGTACTCACCACCCCCCTCCTCCGTCAGATCAATGAGCCTGTCCCTGGAGGTGTTGGTCCTCGTGTCTATTGCCGGTGCCGTCAGGAGTGGTTGGCCGTCGGGTGTAGTGGCCGGGTTAGACCAGTGACGACCGTGGATGGTTGGGAACCTGAGCACGGGGGCGCGAAGTGGCACGGAAGGCGTTATCTGCTCAGGGCAGGAACGTAAGCGTCCTCGCTGTACGGGTGTCCAGTCTTGTACTGGGGAAGCCTTGGGTGTGGCTTCTTCCTGGTGCCGCTGCTCTTTGATGGCCAGCTGATGGGCGGGTCGTCGACGGGCACACGGGATGTCTATGGGCGGCGTGACACCCAGGCGAGAAGCGGCAGCCGCCCTAGGTTCATCTTCATCACTGGAGAAGGTGAAGGAGTTTGTGGAGGAGGGGGAGGGAATATAGCCCGAGTCGCCGCGACAGTTGAGAGACTGGAGGGTCACCATCCCACCGTGGTCCTCTGTTGTAAGAGTAGGCGAATTTGGCAACTGTGATAGGACCAAAGTGGGCGTTGCGGGTGGCGTGGGCGTATGTACAGGTTCATGGGCGGTGCTGACACAGAAGTTCGGATGAAGTCGAGTAATGATGCTAGTGGTGCTGACATGACCCGCGTACCGTCGGCCGCCAACATCCCAGAGGTGGTGAAGCTCCTTCTGGCGGTGGTGAAGCAACACACGACCCCGCTGGCCCTCCTCCTTGTGTGACTCACCTCGAGGCCCGCTGAACACACACTGCATCAACCATAAGATGAATGAACACATGACACAAATAATAAAGACTATCCCCTAAAGATTCGCCCCCACCAACTTATTTCATCATAAGATTAACCACTCACACTTAAACGTACCTTCCTCAAGCAACCTTAGTATAAACTACCATTCAATATATCAAACCTCACCCTCTTAGACACAATCCACTACCGTACCTCAACACATTACCTTCTACCCTTAAGCTTTTACCGAATACTCACATCAACTTATGCAAAAGCTAACATATGGTTCCATAAAGTTGTTTATTGGTGTGTGTGTTTAAGAGATATGAAGCGCTAGATACTCACCATCTTCCGTTGTTGGGGTAGAGAGGTGGGGTTACTGGTGTGCTTGTTATCTTTGTCGTGGGAGTTGACCGACGTCGACGACATTTCAAACACGTCGTCACCGATGTCATCGTCGTCGTCGTTAGAGGTGGCGCGCTGGGCGTCGTCCCACACGTCCACCTCCACTGCACTATCCGCCTGTTGGGGTGACAATTCTTAAGTCCAACACAATGCGACAAGTGTGTTCAGATTAAATAAACAATGTATTAGCCATCTAAAATGGCCTCACTAACCACTAATAACTATCATATTATGGACACGATCTAGCCTAGTGACATCTTATATAATAATAGTGGTTGTCCCTCGTGTAACGAGGATGGCCGGTGCAGCAGTTAAAAGTGAAGCTTTAGGTAAAAATGAAGTGCCAGACGTACGACTCATTCGGACAGCGGTCGGTTGGCGTTGCTCTGCAGTCAGCCTCAGTTGAAGTCAGTTCTGCGTAAATGATGGACTTGCATTCCTATGACACGCACGTGCTTATACGTTTGGTATTGCTTAAATCATATTTTAATACAGTTTAGTGAGTGTTACCCTAAGGTCAGGATGTTGTGTGGATGATATTACATTAATACAGTTTATTTAGTCTTACCTTAAGGCAAGTAAATCACAGTAGGTGCGCGTGATCTAGGTATATGCTGATAACCACAAGGAAAGAAGAAAACACGAAGTTCCCAAGCGCTTTCGTGTAATTCACATCTTCAGGGGTGAGTACAGAGCTGTACTCACCCCTGAAGATGTGAATTACACGAAAGCGCTTGGGAACTTCGTGTTTTCTTCTTTCCTTGTGGTTATCAGCATATATATATATATATATATATATATATATATATATATATATATATATATATATATATATATATATATATTTTACTGAGGATATAAACATTTAAATCTCCCTATAGCTCTTGTGCATTATGCAAAAGACCCGACAGCAGCACCCTTATCCACTACCTCCTAAGATGTCCCCACACAACGCTTCCGTGACGCCTGCTGGACCACCACTCCACGACCCCCCGACGGAGACACGATGATCCTCCCCATACTGACCAGATATTTTGTAAAAAACATTGATTATGTGTTAAAGGAATATCCTTCCTTCCTGAGGCTTTAGTAAGCCCCTTTATAATATTTATGCTGTATATACTTGTCACACTTGCCAGATGCTTCTGTTGTCATTGTACAGGGGTACCTAGTGACTGCACTAGGATCCCGCTTCCTCTGTCTTGGAATAAACAATTGAAATTGAATTGATCTCCCTATTCTGAGCATTTTGAACCCCATATGTAAAAGGCGGAAATGGATAATAGCGACATAATTGAATTAATTGATTTTACAAAGTTTTAAGTCTTCGCCTGATATTGGTAAACAACCCCTGGTGTGAAACATTTAAATCTCTCTATGCTGAGCATTTTGAAACCCATATATACTAGGCTGGAAGGAAGGTGTGTGTGTTTATTTATGATCTATGAGCCAAGTGTATGGTTGTTTTTCCACCGGTCTGCATTTTAAGAAAAGTTGAATGTTTTAAAACAGACGTGATTCGGATTCGTTTTTTATCAAGGATTTCAAATATAAATCTTGTTTTGCTCTAGCACGTCGCACTTATTACCAGTAAGACAAGATATTATAAATTATACAAATACAACATACAAATATTACAATACAGATAAGACAACTCAATAGGCTTCAAAGTTAACTAAATCAAAAGAGTATTGCGATTAAGGCTATTTGCTTGCAAATACAGAAAGAAATGATATACAGTCTATGAATATGTATGAACCTAATATTAGGCTTCTAGGATGGGTGATACTTTTTTTTCGATTTTCTGGCAATCTGTTCACTGGCACAGTCTCTCTTCAGCATCCAGCAGTAGTCTGCCATCATGTTCACATTCCACCTTCCTTGGTACCTTTTTTCCATTTCCTTAATGTCCTGGTGAAATCTTTCAACTTACTCTTCACTTAAACTGCCTAAATTTTCAGGAAAATACTCAAGATGGGAATGAAAGAAATGCACTTTCGCACTCATATTGCAAACCATGTTTTTAAAGTTATTCAACATAACTTCAACAATGTTTTGATAGTAGAGATCTTTTATATTGCCTAAAAACTATACACAGCATTCTTCAAACTATCCCATGCTTCTATCTCACACTGGTTCATCGATTCTTCAAATTGGTGGTCCAACATTAAGTTTCAGATTTGAGGGCCATGAAAACGCCAGCTTCGATTTTTTCATATGAAACTGATGGAAATTCCCTGCATATGTACCTGAAACAATCATTTTCCTTATCCAGGGCTTTTACAAATTGCTTCATTAACCCTAATTTAATATACAGTGGAGGCGACAGCACTTTCTTAGGGTCAATCAATGGATCAAGCAGAGTATTTTTTTGAACCTTGCACAAGAGCCTGTCTTGGTGACCAGTGTTTTTTTTGTCCCAATGTCCACCTCTTGCTCTGCTGTTCCACTTGCACAAAAAACATGGTATTTTCGTGTATCCACTCTGATGACCATGCAACAAAGCATTGACTTTGAAATCTCCGCAAATCAACCAACCATTATCTTTATAATGAACTTTCTCGAGAAGTACTTGCAAATTTTCATGTTTCCTTAAAATGAACAGAGCGAGCCACAGGAATTAATGAAAATACATTTACATTATGAAGTAAAACTCCTTTGAGACTTGTTTTTGAAAAATCAATGAACAACCTCCATTCAGTAGCTGTATAGGTAATGCCAAAATAGTTAATTAAAGCAGACATTACTACAATAAACCAAGGAGCCTTCCTCTGAAAAAATTTGAACTAGTTCTTGTTCACGTTGCCTACACCATGAAAAATATGTCCCTTTGCTCAATAACTTCTTTGATTTCAACCTAGATCCTAAAAGTTCAGCAGACTCCGTTGGTAAATTCAAATCCCTAATCAGATCGATAAGTTCACTCAGGGTAAACACCTCCAGTACGTCACTAATATCTTCAGGTTGATAAACATCCCTTCCGTTATCTGACGGTGAATCATGGTCAGATTCTGATGACACGGACTGCAACACCTCTGGCGGAATGGGGACTGGAACCTCGGGACCATGTGGCACTGGTCTCATGGCAGATGGAATCTTGGGATAAACGATTCCTTGTTTATTTTTTTGTATTACATCTCTCTATCTTCACAAAGCAAAAAAACAGTCATCACCATGATTTTTAGGCTCCCGCCATACCACAGGGACTCCAAATGGCATAACTTTTTTTTTACCATATTTCCACAGTTTTAAACCTTCAACACAAGTGCGTCATACTTTATGTGGCGCCTATGGTTTATCTAAATCGCCAATTTTCACCCGAGAGTAGGCAAAATATGCATTTTTCACGGAAGTGACTATTTCTTGTTGCTTATGCACAAAGCACCCACATACAGTACAGTCCGACTAATTACCCAAATGTAGCCAAATATAGCCAGAATGAAGTCAAATAATGGTCCTAGATGAATAAATCGGACTGCTAATCACTTCTCGACTAGTATTTGGAATCAGAAAGTCACAAAAAATTGGAAAACTTACTTTAATCTGAGTTAATAGATCGCGTGCATGTACCGACGGAGCGAGGAATTACCCAAATGTACCCAAATGTAGCCGCAATGAAGTCGAATGATGGTCGTACAAGCGTAATTCGGGCTGTGAATCACTTCTCGATTATTATTTGGTGTCATAAAGTAAAAAAAAATTGGTAAACTTAATTTAATCTGAGTTGTGTTAGGTTAGGTACATGCACTTGATCTATTAACTCAGATTAAATTAAGTTTACCAATTTTTTGTGACTTCGTGACGCCAAATACTAGTCGAGAAGTGATTGGCAGTCCGATTTATTCATCTAGGACCATTATTTGACTTCATTCCGGCTATGTTTGGCTACATTTGGGTAATTAGTTGGACCCCCCACATATGTAGCAGAATACGTTTGGATTGTTCAAACAACAACGAGAAGACATAGTTACAACAGGAATAGTATCTTAGTAGAGCAAAACAAGGAGATTTAACATACATCCACGAGGAAGGAAACAACTTGGTTAAGTAATTCAATAAAAAGAAAAAATCTCATGACTTGTAATAGGAGCCCTATACACAGCACCAATTAGTATATTTTTCCTTTTCATAATGACCTCGCACCATACCGCTTTATCACACAAATGACCAATCAAGAAATTTACTTTGTCTACAAGAGAAATACAAGAATTCCTCACTAATATAACCACACCTCGACCAGGTTCACTCTACACACCATCGAATTTACTATTTAACTTTCACAAAAAAATTATGGACTTTTATGTTTACCAGTAAATTAAATTTTATAAACGCATGGGAGTCGAATACAGTACAGTATAATGCTACTATCAGTCGCCTCACCAGCTCTGCTCACCGCGGAATCTTAGTGTCAAGGAAGTCAGGGAAGACCGGACTACTCGCCAACTGCACTGGCTAACCATTACCCCGGAATACGATACGCAAATCGATTAACATCCTGGTACCCAATTATTGGTGGGTAGACAGAGGCAAATGATGTAAAGCAACTTACTCAGGCTGCACATTGCTCCAAGTTCTTGTTTTTCTCACTCCAGAAATTTGGCTCATTTTCTAAGTGAGGGGGGCACCCTTCCCCTACAGGGATACCAAAACTTTTACACTCACTAAACTAACAATTAAAATCATTACATTGGTAATTACAGTGTAAATACATGCCTTGTTAAAATACCAAGTTTAATACAAAACTTTTTTCAAGCTGTCGGCATTATAATAATAATAACAATAATAATAATAATAATTTTACCAATTACCGTTTTATCATCATTATCAATTTTATAATTATTATCGTTCATACAATTATCGTTATAATTTATACTGTACTACTGTATTATCGCAACTGTTATTTACGCTTCTAATATCAAACATTCAAGGTTCAGATAAAGATTCGATAAACAATTGTTAAACGACCAACCTATGGGTCCGGTTTCGAGTGTCAGTTTCGCCATAACACAAACTAAACATGGTTCGCACACAAATTTCAAGTTTAATGGATGTATGTGGACGCTTTTAGTCGGACACACGATGACTGATGCATGGTACTGTAGACTTCACACGCTAAATATCAACAATTGCTATCCACTCTTTCAAGAGCTTGGCCACATAACAAGGCGCGGGCGATCCTGTAGTACCCAGTATCTTCGGAAATACAGTATAACAATTACTTTAGTGGTGAAAATTCTGCCTTACATAAAAGCTAGGGTACGAGGCAGAAAATAAAAATACATGGTTATCGTGTCTTAAGTGGTTGAGCACGGATGATTGAAAAATTTCTGAGCAGAGTACATGGGGTACAGAATGCAATGTTGAGCAATACGTGGAGGATAAAATATGCCACGTTGTACAGTACGTGCCAAATACATGATGCTATGCTGTACAGTGCTACGTGCTGGGAACATGCTGCTAGGCTGCATAATACGCGTAGCGTAGAAAATGCCACGGTGAACAATACGTTCCGGGTACATGATGCTATCCTGTACTGTACATGAAAGATAAGAGATGCCATGCTATATGGTACTAAAGATTGAAGTTTAAGGCAGGAGATCTAGGTTTGGTTAGAAGTAAATATATCTTTGGAGACCGCACGCTATAGTCGCACCGTTTTCAAGGTGTTACATCAAATCCTCCAGCGTTATACAATTCAATATACTGTTGAGTTCCCTGCAGTCACTACCGAATATTAACCTTATTTATAGTACAAATACCCAATCTCTCCATGGATAATTAAGGCAGTTACACATAATAAGAACTAACCTCCATGCTATCTTTGTGTTATTCTTTACAATAGGGTACTACGTTTTACGTGTTTTAACCCCACATTTTCCCTCCTCTTCAAAGCCCTGCCATAACGCAACAAAGCACAAGAAACCTAACCAACTGTTCTTGTAATTAGTTTTTAATTACGTTAGGTTGTACTAGGTTTTTCTAGTTCGTATGTGACCTTATGATTAGCTCCCCAGCTTAAATTACCATAAAATTAAGTACCCTAACCTTAAGTAGCGTTAGGGCGATTCCTTGCAATATATCTAAGGCAATGTTCAAAGAAACGTGCTACTGGAGTCTATACGGTTGACGTGAGAAAGTTCCGAATTTCATAAATATCTTACGCAAGCCAATATTACTCAAAGAAACAGATCAAATTAATGTCATAGAAAAGGGTCAATGACTTCTGGGTAGGACAGTCATCTCTCACACGACACCAGATAAAACACGTTGGTCTTAGTGTTCTTCCTGGTGACACAAGCAATGAGTAAGTTAGCCAGTGTGGTTCAACAGTTGTGTCACCCTGTTGCACACTCCACCTTTTTAAGGTTTACTACGTGTCACAGGAGTGAGTTCGTCTTTATCTGGGGGTAATGGAAACTGCTTACCCGTAACAGGTGCAGCACATCCATATCAAAGGCGAATTATTATCCAGAAAACGTCTCTATTTATCTAGATCCAATTTGCTTCTCATAATTCACAAAGTAACATTTAAATTTTAAAATGAAACTAAGCGATTTGGGAATATGGTATAAGAAAAAAAATCAACACTGATCAGATGAAGTGATGGCTAGTCCCTAAATGTCACAAATAAACACGATCATTTTACTTACTCTGTCTTTTGACATGTTTTAGTTGTGGAGTCTCTTATAAGGCCGACAAATATTCCTAATTATGAATCTGGATTTGTCGTCTATCACTGATAATATTACTGTGACAATTAATTGCATCCCACAGTAATCTGAGCCACCGTGAAATATAATCTAACGAACAGCGCACTGAGTGTCCGTGAGTGACTGAGCGCTCGGTTCCGTCATAGTCACTCGGCGTGTGGGAAAAACTTTGTACACCCACGACTAAATTTCTCTGAAGCTGATCTAATCTTATATTTGAATATATGTTTAACATTATACAAAAACATATTCGTTAATATTGTTATAATTTTACTCTTAAAAATATGTTTTTCCTATTCCTTATCCGGTCATATAAATGATCCTACGTCTGGCAGTGTGGACCGAAGTTACGAGTTGCGTCATGTTGTTGAACATCAAACCACTTTATAGTCATAATTACACAGTTACCTTACACAATTACCTTATCTGCAATGGATTCTTCATGTAAGTTTATACTGTGCGTATATGATATCCTATTTTCTACAAAAAATTGTGTTTCCAAATTTATGCTAATATCGTACTTTGCATAGAATATCTTAATTACTGTGTTCTGTAATTTGAAAGTTTGCTAGGGATGTAATTACCACAATCAATAATATGTAATTGATTTCTTCTATAAACTCATCTTAATCTTCATCTGCAATCCCTCGAGAGACGTACTGTAGAGTGAGGGGCGATATGATCGAGGTGTATAAATGGAAGTCAGGGCAAACAAAGGTGATATAACAAAAATACTTAAACTATCCAACCAGAAGCGAACTCGTAACATTGATTTTAAATTAGACAAATTTAGATTTAGGCGCGAGAGGGGTAAACATTGGTTTGGAAGAATCCATGACAAAACCCCAGTGGACAAAACTTCAACCCATTATATGAAAAGTGGACAAAACCCCAGTGGACAAAACTTCAACCCATTATATGAAAAGTGGACAAAACCCCAACTGGAAAAAACCTAGCCTAACCTAACCTAACCTAACCTAACCTAGCCTAACCTAACCTAACTTAACCTAACCTAGCCTAACCTAACCTAACTTAACCTAACCTACGACCTACGTGCAATGCCATCATATATATAATGTGTTGTCAATGTGTACAAGTCATATGATTTTTTTTCCTGTGATTTTATTTCCGTTCACCATTCTCATAAGTGGACCATACAGCATATTGTAGGTGTCAGTTACCTACAAATGTAAAAGGGTTTTGTGGAGTGTGAAAAAATAAAATGTATATATAATTGTGTTTGCAAACATGAAAGTGTTTTATTTCTTATTTTATATATGAGGCTGGGGTTTTGTCCATTGGGGTTTTGTCCACTTTTCATATAATGGGTTGGGCTTTTGTCCATTGGGGTTTTGTCCACGGGTTTTGTCCGTTGGGATTTTCTCCGTTGGGGTTTTGTCCGTATACCGGTTTGGAAATATAGTAGTGGATGGGTGGAACAAGTTACCAAACATCATCCTTAACTCGAATACGTTGGATAGCTTCAAACATAGGCAGGGGTGTCATTTAGGGGGGGGGGGGCAGACTGGCCCTCCCCAAGACCTGTCTTGCCCCTCCCAAGGGCTGTCTTGCTCTCCAAAGAAAAGTGCAATTATATTCTTTTTTCATATAGACGAATTTGGATTTGGTGAGAACATCTCAATGGTATTTTTACTATGCATATTTAAACAAAATTATGAATATTCATCTATTTTCATCGTTCCCATTGCCTATCATTTATAAACTGAATAGCAGCAAGGAAGTAAGTCATATTGCTCGCAGCCACACGGTCCACACCGGGCAGATGCAAATTGAAAATATAAAACGTGTTAGAACGTGTTCCGTCTGTTACAGCACCACCCGGTGGCACCACGGTGGAGCAGGATTTTTACCCCTCCTCTTTGCATGTAATGGTGTTGCCCCCTCCCCCCCCCCTAAGCAAAATCTGAAATGACGCCCCTGAACATAGGTTGGATAGATATATGAGGGATAGGGATTGCGTGTAAATGGGACTGCCCAGTACGGGCCAATAGGCCCGCTGCAGTTTCCTCCATTCTTATGTTCTTATGTCTATGTATACAATGTTTGCCTCCACTGCCTAATTATATTGTATATCTGCAATGTCGATGTACGTACACCTGCATTATCTGTATACAGTTTACATGCTGAGTCAATGTGAACCTGAATAATGGTTTTACTGGGTGGATATCTGCTGAATGAATAATTAATTTATATACATCCGCCTATTTATCTAGTCCAGTACAGTACTCTAATCTGCTTCTCACCTCAACTGAAGTCAACATCGGTTCATTAAGACAGTTCAGTCATGTGTTGGCGAGCTACACCGCCCCGCGTGAGAGGATCACTGCTATCAGTTCATGACAATGGCCGGAAATAGCAAAGTGGGTCTATCTTTCTTTTACTTCACTTTTATCCTCTTCACCACTGATCGACTCGTTAGCAGCTTGGGCGATCGGTCACGTCTCTGTTACTTTTCTTTTTCTTTTATTCTCATCACCAAATGATCGGCTCGTTAGCCGCTTAGGCGATCGGCCACGTCTCTGTTACGCAAACAGAGTATTGGGTTTTATATCTAGAAGTGTAAGTAACAAGAGTGCAGAGGTCTTATTGCAACTATATCTTGCGCTAGTCAGGCCGCATCTCGATTATGCGGTTCAGTTCTGGTGCCCTTATTATAGAATGGATATAAATTCACTAGAGTTGGTGCAGCGAAGAATGACGAAAATGATTCCGGGACTTAGAAACCTTCCATATCAAGATAGGTTAAAGAAAATTAACTTGCATTCCCTAGAAAGACGAAGAGTGCGGAGAGATATGATAGAAGTATTTAAGTGGGTGAAAGGAATCAATAAAGGGGATATAGATAAAGTTCTTATAATATCCGAGCAGGATAGGACTCGGAGCAACGGATTCAAGTTGGATAAGTTTAGGTTTAGGAGGGAGATAGGAAGAAATTGGTTCACAAATAGGGTGGTGGACGAGTGGAACAAGCTTAGCAACTTTGTAGTAAGTGCGGGAACTCTGGAAAGTTTCAAAAGGAGGCTAGATAGATTCATGGATGATAGAGAGTGGTAGTAACTCTCGACAGGAGCTGCCATGCACAGGCCAACCGGCCTATTGCAGACTCCTTATTTTCTTATGTTCTTATGTTGGCAAGTACTGGGCATGCACCGGCTCCTGAATGTACCTGAACCTGCTCCAGTGTTGGTCAAGTCTGGCCTTGAAAGAGCTCACACTCGGTGCCGTCAGAACACTTTCTGGTAGATTGCTACAAGAGTTCACAATTCTCACTCCGAAAAAGTTTTCCCTCATAGTTTTCTGGACTTGCGGCTTCTTCAATCTTGAGCTGTGACCCCTTGTGGGGCGAGCGTCCGCCAGCTCCAAGTAAGGACACTCGACTGAGTGAGTAGTGCCCCTTGAGATGCTTATGCACCTCAATTAGGTAACTCCTTGCCAGGCTGTAATATAAGCTAGGCAAGTTCAGGGGCTCCATTCTCTCAGGGTAGCTGAGGTGCCGAAGTGCAGGCATCAGGCTGGTGGCCCTCCGCTGAACATTTTCAACCAACTGGCTGTCCCTAGCATACGTCGGGGACCAGACAGGGTGACAGGTGGGGAGGCACTTCACTCTTGAAAATCGTTACGATATCTGAACGACCTTCTTATAAGACCCAATAATTTATTTGCCCGATTTACCTTCTTTTCGCAATGGCCCGAGAACTTCAGCTTATTGTCAACATACACACCTAGGTCCTTCTCACATTCAGTCTCAAATAGTGCAGTTTCTTCATCCCGTTGGGACATATGATACGCCTCCTTACCGTTGGTACGCCCCAGGTGCATCCTCTTACACTTCGTGACACTGAATCTCAGCAGCCATTTCTTCGACCATTCTTGGAGCCCACAGAGGTCCTTCTGCAGCTCTTCACAGTCCGCTTAGTTCTTGATTTCCCGAAATAACTTGGCGTCATCGGCAAACATTTGTATGGAGGAGTGTACAACGTCAGGCATGTCATTTATGAAACAAACAAACAACAGCGGGTCCAATACACTGCCCTGTGGTGTGGTACCCCGCTTGTGACAGGTACGGATGATGATTTCGTGCCATTAATCGCCATACACTGCTTGCAGTCATGTAGAAAGTCTTCTATTCACGCTAGGACATTTCCCCGAATTCCGTACCCTTCCAGTTTCCCCTCCACCACCACCACCACAGCCTTCCCTGCTACGGTAACAGGGCTACCATCACCATATCCTTCTTTGCCACCATCACACTCCTCCCTGCTACTATCACACCCTTCCTTGCTACTATCAGGTCCTTCCCCGCAACTTCCACCATTACATCCCTCCGTTATCACCATCACCATATAATTTGCTACCATCACGTCCTTCCCTGTCAGCACCATCGTTGTAGGTAAGACTTCGCAGTTGAGCGAAGTGCCAATTCACACCAGGTGACATGGCTTTTCCGGCTCTTGGATTAAAGTGTAGGGATCGCCTAAAGATTAGCACCATCAGCTTTTTTCACGCAATGATTTAACACCTAACACATGCGGGTTATTAATCATCACATATAACTAAGCTGAGGTGTATAATCCTCAAGTGATTCGAAGTAATATTAGCACAGAACTGTCCTCTGTCAATCTCTATTGGGACGTGTGCGTGTGTGACAGGTGATAGGAAGTGAGTAAATAGTTGAGATGTCTGGGCCGCTCCTTAATTGTGGTCAAGTAAACACGGTTGCTCCGCGCGTGCATTCTGAACCAGGGGGTCAGTTTTTCAGACTTGAACAAGATTTAAAATTTTCTATTTCTTAGCTGGAGATTAGAGAATGTATTTAACTTTACGTTAAAAGTTCATATCGACGTAATTATAACCTAAACTTCATGATGGGTTAGCCGTGGTTGAATTGACCTATTGTTTATCGTTGTTGATTTACTTGTACTGTACTATGTACATTGTATACCTGCATATATATATATATATATATATATATATATATATATGTATATATATATATATATATATATATATATATATATATATATATATTTTAATGAATGAAAATCTAGGTGTAGCCAGTCAGATACGTTCTGTTTACCACCAGTTATGGAAAACAATGTTACAGGTCGAGGAAACTCCGAACACATATTCCTGTGTCCTAGTTTTTTGTTCAAATAGTATTCCTTCCACTGGCTATAAGGGCGGGGCTGGGGGGCTTTTCTTTATTTGTCTGTTTATTAATTCATTTTCTCCATTAGTTTTGTCTAATTATTTTATCTCATATAGTTACTCCATAACCTCTGACCTTTGGTAGCATGGTGAGGGTTAGGGCACATGGGTTCTGTAATTCTGGTATCAAGTTATTGGACAAGAATAAAGGTAGATACTGAGGGGAAAATGGTGCCCCCAACATACTCTAAACATGGTTTATTAATATGAAATTAAATTAGGTTAAAGCTGTCATTAATATACAACTACAAGGATCAATTCCTTGGCTTTACTCATCTGCAATTAAAATTAGATACTCTTGCTTCTTACATCATTATGGGTTGTACATTTAAAAGAACACACCACATGACAAGCTTACATATGGTACCTTCACTAGAACTCAGTTGGTAGTACATATGAAATATACGTACTCACAACCCATAACAAACTTTATTACTGGTAACATCCATAATCATGGGATTAATACTCAACATGGGATAACTATATTTCTGCTAGTTATCTCCAATCAGGTACAACAATAATACTGTGGCCCCTATATTGTAACTGTGAGGAATACACCAGGGTGTCATACTGGTGTCACACTAACAAACAAAGAGGTCGTTAGGTCGGTTGCAGAAGGAGTTCATCCCGCGGGCTTAGTTCCCAGGGTGTGAGACTCGCTCAATTCATACGTTATCCTTCAAGACAGCTAGCTGGTATGCAGCTACGGTAGCTGCTGGGTATTCAGCTAACACACACACTGTGCCTGAGATAATGATGGAGCAGCATCAGAGATGTGATGCTACTCCTCGTGCACGAGTTTATATACGACTAGCTGGCAACTCAGGCCTGTGCGCTACACATGCCAGAAAGGCTAATCACGCAATGACGAAATTACATTCAATTCAGTTGCTGTACATTTAACAATGAAAATCAATGCCATAGGTCAGGTGAATTTCTTATGCCTATTTTTCTAAACAAAACAGAGATTGAGCTTACCAGGAAGAAGTGAAATGGACGTCAAATACACACGCTGTTAACGTCATTCTCAGACAAGGACCCTCTATAGGTATACGTTGAGATTTTGGAGATAAGGAGTTTGACATGTTCTTTAGGAAATTAATGGCTTTCTTGAATAGACAACTGACACTAACTAAACTACAAACATCAGTTTCTCTGATGTTTGGGTATCAAAATGATCTTATTTCAGTAGTACGTACTTAGAAACTCCTGGCTATCCCCAGGGACGCTATCACTGGATGCCATTCGTACTGGCAGACTCGACACACTTACTTGACAAGTGTTACTAACAATAAAGACAGTTGAAGCTTTCAACATCACTCACAAAGGGTATTGAATGCTTTAACTGTAATCAGACATCGACTCAAAACAATGGTGTCCTCTCTCATATTCAAATTCACTTTATAGAGAGGTTGGTTTCAGGAAGTCAGAGAAAATGGACGACACCTAAGCTAGAGAAAACGCGTTTTTTCGTATGGATAACTCACCAGTTATCCACATGTTTTGCGAGTGTAAGCATAATATGAATCATCAGGTTTCAAACAGACCAGCAGTGCCACTGTGACCATGACACGACTACTATATATCGGCAAGCACAAAGAAATGTTGCATTTGGAGCATCGTAGCAAGTTTAACCGGTAAAGTCTTTCATATCATGGTTTAAGAGTTTTTTATTTTTTTATTATTGTTTACTGGGATTAGCCCACCCGGGCACAGGTCACTGACCCACATCGGGGCCTGGGGAGCGAAAATTGAATAATAATCTTGTATACACGTCGCACAACGAGAAGCATTCGACGAACATTGGACACACCTGAAACAACGGGGTCACTAGCGCACCGAAGGGGTAGGCCCATGGGGGGCCCCCCCTTAAGCCCACGATTCCTTAACCGTCCGTGGTTAGATGCTGGAATCCAATTGAAATCAGTTTATCATCTAAGGAAATATTTTTTTTAATCTGAAATAATCAAATATAATATTTTGACCCAAAATTATTTAAAACTCCGATTATTTGCCGAATGTTTTGCTGGCTTTTATACTGTATAAAACAATTTATTAGGTCTCAGCTTTCACCAAATTGCTTAAAAATTCCCGCTTGCTCGGCCTTCGGCCACGCAATTTTGCTCCCTCCTTGACGAATTTCTGGGTACGTCTGTAGTGGATTTCTCCCCTGCAAACGCTGTTTGTCACTGCGTAGCCGACCCGCGAATTCCCCAGTGTATGCCTCGTGGTCTGGGTCAACTAGCGCCGCCATACACCACGGAGGTCAGCTACTAAGCCACGCCTACCCTCCGCTATTTAAGACCTGACCTCGTGGTGATCGCTTTCTTTCTACCTACACCAACCAGCCAGCAACACCTCCTCCTCCTCCGCCTGCCTGGCGGCCCTCGCTCCCGCCGGCGAGCATGACGACCCACAAGCTGTCCTCCTCTGAGCACCCTCACCAACCAGCTCTCTCTACATCACGCTTGTAACCATGCTGCCTTCCCAGCATCAAGCTGCATTGTACATCCAATACACCATGTATACAGAGAGCACATTGTAAGTTTCCTTTCTCCATCCCATCCTGAGTGTGAACCAAACGTCCCATTACCCCACACGTCCATGGCCTCCAGCCCCCCTCCCCCCTTACAGAATTTCTGGGTGCGCTACTGAACGGGGTAGCGCCACACTACGCCACTATGTCGCTGTAACTGGTGACGACAACCTCCACTACAAAGAGTATCAATCCCTGACTCGATCTCAATAGATTATGTATACGAGACTGCGCCTAGGGTACAAGTTCCTATGTAATGACCACGGTCGTACACGTCAGTTAACGTAAAATCAGACGATTCATATTACGCTCAATAGCCCACAAAACATGTAGCTATGCTTTCTTTATTTGAGTTTCCTATCTGAGGAGTCCGTTTTCTCATTACTTCAGGACGTCTGAGTCTTCCGTTTTCTCTCAATCTTGATTGCATCCGAGACTTTGTTATTCCTAAGTATAATGACAGAATTTGAAATTGCAACTGTGGTTGCATATGTTGAGGCAACTTAGATATGTCTGATTACAGTTGGAACATTCAAGATCCATTGTGAGTGATGTTGAAAGCTTCACACAGTGCCGGATTTAGACCTGTGGAGGCCTATGGGCAGCCTCTTTGTGGAGGCCCCCCTCATTATAACTACCCAAGAGGGTGGGGTGGCGAGTGAAGCGAGCCTAAACATCTGGGAGTTCCGGGGGGCGCTGTAAGCCCCCCGGGAAAATTTTGAAATTTTAACACTTCTTTGGAGAAATTTGAAGTCATATGCAGTTATATTGAGGAAATTAGAACATATTGTAATATGTGGAGGCCCCCAGATTGTGGAGGCCCCTGGGCAGCTGCCCACTTTGCCCACTCCTGAATCCGGCCCTGGCTTCACCTGTCCTTATTGTTAGTTAAACTTGTTAAGTGAGTGTCGGGT
Source organism: Homarus gammarus (assembly GCA_958450375.1). Lineage (NCBI taxonomy): Eukaryota > Metazoa > Arthropoda > Malacostraca > Decapoda > Nephropidae > Homarus > Homarus gammarus. Next base: position 619,669 of record CAUDMG010001281.1, read on the forward strand.
CTGTCAATATGAGTGGCATATCCTTATATCGTCCTTGGGGATAGCCATGAGTTTCCAAGTACTACTGAAGTTAGATTATCTTGATGCCCAAACATCAGAGAATCTGATGTTTGTAGTTTAGTTAGTGTCAGTTGTCTAGTTTAGAAAGTCATTAATCTCCTGAAAAGATTCTGTCAAACTCAAAATCTCCAAAACCTAACGGCTCTCTCCAGGAAGAATTCCTCGGCTGTGGTTTGTGGTTTCCGGTTATACTGCCAGATTCTGGGGTCATTAATACTAAGGGTAAATACTTAATTCTAATCTTACTTTCTAAGGGTCGCTGCCACCAGACCCCCTCTGGACAGCATGTAGCTCGTTAGGTAGCGTGCAGAGTGGACTAGGCATTGGGTTAGGTTTTCCATTGACCAGATCGATAAGGGGAAAGAAGGGTGAAACCATAACATGTCTTAATTAATTTATTCCTTATAAAGCATACTGGTAAAAAACATGCACATGAATGGATCTTCCTCGGAAGAACAACGAAAATGTTGGTTACCCAGATGGACACCAGACTCTTACATTAATGGCGTGTCATCCACATACTTATTGCATAACAATCTGTAACCACCTTACCTCGGTCATTCCTTCTTACACTAGCCCTTAACACATCAGACTGCTCCACCTGTATGGAATATAGCACCGTCGGTTATCATACAGAGTAGCACCATCTCAACACACATGTTACACTCCATACCTGCAAGTATGGGACTCCTTGTGACTTTTAGGTATACACACCAGGCACCTCGTTCGCACACCGCCCTCGGTGGGTAAAGGCGAGGGCTTCACCAAGAGACATACCAGCACTATTTCTACGCCTGGTATTATCGGTCGCTCCAAGTGACGACCGCAGAGTTTCTCACGGTCTCCTAATTTGTGACTATTCATTTGGAGTGGTGTGCTGGAAATCCACAGGTTCACAGTGGACTGGCATAGCTGGGAGTAGTCACCACCTGTTGGGACGCTCAGGGATAATGGCTGCCGGGCAGCAAGGCACTCCGACTGCATGGAACCTGAGGCGACGGTAGAACAGGGGATACTGAGAAATAATACCTGACGGGCGGTTATCACACCCCCTAACACATTACTATTACACTTATATATCAGGCAAAGCTTTAAACTGTAATAACTTCTATATAAACCTTAATTATAGGGCGGGATATAGCCCGATAGGACACTGCCCTGAGGCGACGGCAGAACGGGGGATACTGAGGGCAGTGCCCGCCGCTCCTCACAGAGTAGGCCTACAGTTTCCAATCTTTAATTTTTACTTTTATTTCTTACGGTTCTCACCTGAACACTTTTCGGTATATTGTCACTCATGCCGTATAAACACATATTTTAATCCTAAATTACCCTCTAAGGTAAGGTCTTGGTTTGCTCGTACCCGAGGCGGGTACATGACGCGCCTTAAGAACATAAGTGTAGGTTATGTATCTATGCTACTGTGCCAAGTAGCAACCATGTAAATAAGCTACTGTGCCGAGTAGCATTTATATATATATAATTACGTGGCAACACTGCACGCGTTATGTGGCAACATTGCCCCGAGGCTGCCATATGACAAGGCAGTCTCAGTCTGACTGTGTGAGCCGTGCATGGCACACGCTAGTCACCACTTGTATTTCTCCTATCCCTTAATAAACGGACTTCACTGTTACCCGGTGTTTCCCTACCCATCACTGCATTCTTCAGGGAACACTTGTAACCATCAATAAGAACATAAGAAAATAAGGAGTCTGCAATAGGCCGGTTGGCCTGTGCATGGCAGCTCCTGTCGAGAGTTACTACCACTCTCTATCATCCATGAATCTATCAAGCCTCCTTTTGAAACTTTCCAGAGTTCCCGCACTTACTACTAAGTTGCTAAGCTTGTTCCACTCGTCCACCACCCTATTTGTGAACCAGTTTCTTCCTATCTCCCTCCTAAACCTAAACTTATCCAACTTGAATCCGTTGCTCCGAGTCCTATCCTGCTCGGATATTATAAGAACTTTATCTATATCCCCTTTATTGATTCCTTTCACCCACTTAAATACTTCTATCATATCTTCCCGCACTCTTCGTCTTTCTAGGGAATGCAAGTTAAGTTTCTTTAACCTATCCTGATATGGAAGGTTTCTAAGTCCAGGAATCATTTTTGTCATTCTTCGCTGCACCGACTCTAGTGAATTTATATCCATTCTATAATAGGGCACCAGAACTGAACCGCATAATCGAGGTGCGGCCTGACTAGCGCAAGATATAGTTGCAATAAGACATCTGCACTCATGTTACTTACACTTCTAGATATAAAACCCAATACTCTGTTTGCCTTATTTCGAACATTAATGCACTGTTTTCTAGGCCGTAGGTCCGGGCTTACAAGTACCCCTAGGTCTCTTTCACAAGTCGACTTCTCTAGGTTGATGTTGTTAAGGCTGTATACATTGACAGTATTTGTTCTTCCAATATTAAGTACGCTGCACTTGCTGGTGTTGAATTTCATTTGCCATTTTTCAGACCACCCCTGCAGTTTATTTAGATCCTCCTGTAATGCATTTGCATCCTGCCCTGAATTAATTTGCCGCCCTATTTTGGTGTCATCCGCAAACTTGCTTATGTCACTGCTGATCCCAGTATCTAAATCGTTTATGTAGATTATGAACAAGAGTGGGCCTAGTACTGACCCCTGGGGAACCCCACTGGTTACACGGCCCCACTCAGATTTACCACCATCTACGCTGACCCTCTGCGTTCTATCGGTGAGCCATGATTTTATCCAATTTAAAACTTTCCCCTCGATACCATGAGCCTTAATTTTTCTCAGAAGCCTCTGATGCAGTACTCTGTCAAATGCTTTGCTAAAGTCTAAGTAAATCACATCGTAATTTTCGTCATTATTTACTACCTAGAAGACTTTCCTAAAAAATGTTAGCAGATTTGTTAGACAAGATTTTCCCTTTGTAAACAAAGGCTGAAGGTTCATGGCGGGGCTGTATCATCTTCACTTAAAACTGTAATGAGGGATCCTCCTCTCACACATTGCACTATTTAAACACAGACATAAGATTCTCTGATCACTGTACCTGTCGTGGGTATATGTCACGTGAGGATACGAGGTGTATTAAGTTCATACCAACGCATACAAGATATTTCCTTTCAAGTATAGTTTCTGGGTCACTTCCAACACCTCACATAGCTCTGATACATTTATCCTTTTTCCAGATCATTGTTCTCATGTATTTTCATATGATATCTGTGGAAGTTATGTTCGCTACACGTTCGCAGACGTAAATAGTGTAGTGGCTACTCTCCCCTACAACTTCCAACTGAGCTCCGGCTGCACTCCGACCAGCCAATCAGCGTCCAGCCAGCTACGCCGAGAGACTAGGTCTATGCAGAGGACGTAGGGGTACGATCGCCGACCTAGTCTCGACCATCAACCTCCAGTTCAGGATCAGAGCGTTTCACACCTTACGCTTGAGCCTCTGTGATTGGTCCTCTCGCTACGCGCACCCCAGATCCTGATCCTGGTAAATTGTATAAATACGGCCACGCCTGCCCAGGGAGGACATTCTACACTCAGCTACTGGACCAGCAACATCTCTCTCAGCTCCTCACCTAGTCACTCCTACGCACTGCGCTGTACAACAATATATATACAGAAAGCGCATCGTGAGTTTCTATCCAACCTCATTCCTGAATGAAGATATCTACATGTACGTACGTTTGTGTGCCCATACAAAGAGATAATAGACAACTAAAGAGAATTGACAACTGGCCACTCACAGTACGCTACATTGGTGACCCCCGGAGCCGTGAATACCACACTCCTTTCTGCTGCCTTACTACTTGAGCTGAGAAGATCGTCCTGCCTGCTGCCAGCCTAGGCCAACCGCCTCCCTGCACCACCCACTACTCCACAACGACACCATCTCACGATCGTAAGGTTTATAACGCAGTAGTCTGTTCTCCCCCACTGGCGGTGTGAGTGACCCACATCACAGCTGGAGAGCAACTATTGTGCGATATTCCAAACGTGGTTTGAGCTCTTTTGCCTATTCTCCTATTTTTCTTTTGTTTTTTTAGTTCTGGCCGAAGGACCTGCACCCTAAAAAAGTGTATTCGTCCCGAAGTCCCCCCCGTAAGTGTTCACGTCCCTCCCAGGAGATTGTGAAGACGGAAGGGGGTCGGAACAAGCACCCATCCCTCATCCTTCCCTAACAGGTGCGATATACTCCCGCAAGAATGGACGGACGGATCTCTCTACCAACCTTCAACCACAACGTAGAGGACTGGTTAGTTCATGTCGAAGCAGCTCTCATCGGCTCTACAGCTACAGACGAGCAGAAGTACGGCGCCCTGCTCTGCTCCTTGCCCACTGAAGTCGCCACACAAGTCTCACAGATCATCTCCAACCCTCCAGAGAACAACAAATTCGCCACTCTGCGGGATGCCTTAAAAACGCATTACCAACGGACCCGCTCCAATATCCTGCAGAACCTATCTTCCATCTCCCTTGGAAACTCAACTCCGGGACATCTCTGGGAAGAGATGTGCAGGGTGAACTCCCGGTACACAGACAGACTTCCTGACTCTATCCTGCGCCAGCTTCACGCACAAAAGCTACCCACAGAAGTAAGCAACATCCTGTCCGCAATAGATTACTCTACGACACCAGAGCTATATGCAACCGCGGCAGACAGAATTTTCAACCAGTGCGCTGCTGCACCCCTTGCTGCCACGGTCACACCAGTACCTCCCACCGAACTTGCAAGCCGGGTCAACACACCTCAGCCGAGCAATACCTCACAAGATATCAAGGACCTGTTACAAACCTTGAACCGCAGGATGGACACCATTGAGCAGTTCTGCTCCTCCTTACCCGCTGCTGTGCCAGTCCCTGACTCACGCACCACACCCTACAACTTCCGACGCACAGCACCCAGCCCCCAGCACAACACATATACCCTCTGCTGGTATCACCAGACTTTCGGCCGCAATGCTCGAAACTGTGAGCCCTACTGCACCTATTCGGGAAACGGCAACACCGGAGGCTGGTAGACGCCTCAGCCCCCGTCCCTTCAGGCGTCTCATTACTGTACGTCACCGACCGCACCTCTGGCAAGAAGTTCCTCATCGACACAGGTTCATCGGTAAGCCTCATCCCTCCCTCACTACAAGACAAGTCAAAGCAACCCTCTTATGACCTGTTCGCTGCCAACGGTAGCCCCATCGCCTCCTACGGCGTACTCACCCTCGCTTTAGACCTCGGTCTGCCCAAGACTCTGCGTTGGTTATTCGTGATAGCAGACGTGTCTCAACCCATCCTTGGTTTCGACTTCCTCACCTTCCACAAGCTCGGCGTCAAACCAAGTCATCTATGCCTCATCCATGAGCCTACAGCACGCAAGATCCAGGGTTCTCGTGCCAGACACACCGACACTATCACCTGTCTTGCGCCTTCCAACGAGTTCTCCTCCCTACTCAACGAATTCAAGGAGCTTTTCTCACCCCGAGTCTCCCTACCCCCACCACCTACATCGGGAATTTTCCACCACATCGAAACTAAAGGACCACCAGTCTTTTCACGCCCTCGCCGCCTGCGCCCTGAGCTCCTGTACACAGCCAAAGTAGAATTCAACAAACTACTGCAAGATGGCATCATTCGCCCTTCAAGGAGTCCCTGGGCATCGCCTCTTCACATGGTTCCTAAGCAAACGCCCGGCGAGTGGAGGGTGTGTGGCGACTACAGAGCCCTGAATCTCGTCACCAAACCTGACAGGTACCCTATTCCGCATGTCCAGGACTTTCACCACAAACTTCATGGCAAGACTATCTTCTCGAAGATCGACTTGGAGCGTGCCTTCCACCAGATCCCAGTAGAACCGGCAGATACCCAGAAGACAGCCATCACCACTCCGTTTGGACTCTTCGAGTACACTTTCATGAGTTTTGGCTTACGCAATGCAGCACAGACTTTCCAGAGGTACATGGACCATATGCTTCGCGACCTCGACTTTGTCACTGTCTACATTGACGACATCCTCGTCGCATCTTCGACGCCTGCCGAGCACCGCCACCACCTCCAGCTCCTTCTCCAACGCCTGCAGAACAACAACATGAAAGTTCATCCTGCTAAGTGCGTCTTTGGAACCTCGGCCATAGATTTCCTCGGTCACAGAGTCTCGCCCAGTGGCATACAACCCCTACCACAGAAGATAACCGCGATTAGGGAGTTCCCCAAACCTGAAACGGCGAAGAAACTCCGAGAATTCCTGGGTTTAGTCAACTACTACCACCGCTTCATTGACAAAGCTGCCACCGTCCTAGCCCCCCTACACGACCTTCTCAAGGGACGCCCAAAGAAGTCTCACAAGCCTCTCGTGTGGACTCAAGAGGCTGCCACGGCATTCACCACTGTCAAACAGCACATTACACGCCTCACCCTCCTGGCCCACCCCGCACCTAACGCCCGGACCACTCTCACAGCAGACGCTTCTTCTACTGCAGTGGGCGCCGTCTTACAGCAGGAGATCAACGGAATTCTCATGCCCGTTGCTTTCTTCTCACAACGGCTTCAACCACCACACCTCAAGTACAGCGCCTTTGATCGAGAACTCCTGGCCATATACCTGGCTGTCAAACATTTCCAGCACTTCCTCGAGGCCCGTCAGTTCACCATCTTCACTGATCACAAGCCCCTCGTCCACGCCTTCGCTTCAGCTTCCCAGTCACATACACCTCGTGTCCTGCGCCACTTGGCTTACATCTCAGAGTTCTCCAGCGACGTCCAACACATTAAAGGCAGCCACAACGAGATCGCCGACGCCCTCTCTCGTTGTGTATCCAACATTCTTTCCTCATCTCCACCCATTGACTATGGGCAGCTAGCCGCGGCTCAAGAGAAGGACGAAGACCTGGCAGCATACAAGACATCCCCCTCAAGCCTCACACTCCAAGAACTCCCTGTTCCTGGCACAAAGATGAAATTGTGGTGCGATGTATCCTGTGGGCAGCCTAGACCGTTCGTGCCTCATGTCCACCGCCGCGCTGTTTTCGACCGCATCCATGGTCTCAGCCACCCGGGTGTGCGGGCCTCCCAGCGCCTCCTCACGCAACGTGTCGTCTGGCCCGGCATCAAGTCTGATACTAAGAAATGGGCTGCCCAGTGCCTGGCCTGCCAATCCTCCAAAATACATCATCACATACGGGCCCCCTTACATACTTTCCCTATTCCCAAAGGACGTTTTCAAGTAGTACACCTCGACATCGTGGGACCTCTTCCATCATCCTACGGCAGCACCTACATCTTCACCTGCATCGACCGTTTCACCAGGTGGACAGAAGCAATTCCCATGCCCAATGCTACAGCAGAGACTACTGTCCGCGCCTTCATGTCCGGTTGGGTTTCCCGTTTCGGCCCCCCCGCAACCGTAATCACTGACCGAGGAGTCCAGTTTGAGTCACAACTCTGGCAGCACCTCCTACAGTTCCTCGGCACGTCTAGACAACGCACTACAGCATACCACCCTCAAGCCAACGGCATGGTAGAGCGTTTTCACCGGCAGCTAAAGGACGCACTCAAGGCACAGCACGACCCTTACAGCTGGACTGATGCGCTTCCCTTAGTGCTCCTCGGCATCCGTGCGACACACAAGGAGGAAATGGACTGTAGCCCAGCAGAGCTTACACTAGGCGAGCCCCTTCGGCTACCTGGGGATTTCTCACTCACTCCTAACCCTCACCAAACCACTCCAGCCGTTCGTCACGACTTACTCCAAAAGCTGCGACAAGCAGTTTCTGCATTCAGAGCTACTGCTCCACGCCAGCCTCCTCGGCGCCCTGAACACATACCTCCTGCACTACTCACAGCCGAGTATGTTTTCGTCAGGCGTGATGCTCATCGCAACCCATTACAACGTCCCTATGATGGACCCTTCCAGGTGGTTACCCGTTCAGCAAAGTTCCTGACGATTATCCGGAATGGCAGACATGACACCGTCAGCATAGACCGAGTCAAACCGGCCACCTTACCCGTTGGGCCCCCAGTCCAGCAGCACCATCAACAAACTACGCCTGCACCAGTCTACCCGCAGTTACCACCGGCAGCAACACCACGCCCACGACATTTCTGGGCACCCTCTTTTCACCCTCAAGTACACCCTGTTCCTGCTGTAGAACCTGCTCCTGCCATGGACCCTCCTCCTGACATAGAACCTGCACCTATCATAGAACCTGTACCTATCATAGACCCTCCTCCTGACATAGAACCTGTTCCTGCCATGGACCCTCCTCCTGACATACAACCTGCACCTATCGTAGAACCTGCTCCTGCCATGGACCCTCCTCCTGACGCAGCCCCTGCAGCAGCAGGAGCACAACAACCACTGCTTGTACAACCTCCTCTAATCCCAAACCCTCTTTCTCCTCCTAATTCTCCCACAGGTTTTGTGTCACTGGAGGGAGTTGTTACACGTAGCGGCCGAGTCGTACGTACACCTGCCCGGTATGTGTTATGTGTGGGACACAACCCAGACAACATCCAGCCTCCCGCCGCGCCGGGAGGGGAGGGGGGGTATTGTAGTGGCTACTCTCCCCTACAACTTCCAACTGAGCTCCGGCCGCACTCCGACCAGCCAATCAGCGTCCAGCCAGCCACGCCGAGAGACTAGGTCTATGCAGAGGACGTAGGGGTACGATCGCCGACCTAGTCTCGACCATCAACCTCCAGTTCAGGATCAGAGCGTTTCACACCTTACGCTTGAGCCTCTGTGATTGGTCCTCTCGCTACGCGCACCCCAGATCCTGATCCTGGTAAATTGTATAAATACGGCCATGCCTGCCCAGGGAGGACATTCTACACTCAGCTACTGGACCAGCAACATCTCTCTCAGCTCCTCACCTAGTCACTCCTACGCACTGCGCTGTACAACAATATATATACAGAAAGCGCATCGTGAGTTTCTATCCAACCTCATTCCTGAATGAAGATATCTACATGTACGTACGTTTGTGTGCCCATACAAAGAGATAATAGACAACTAAAGAGAATTGACAACTGGCCACTCACAGTACGCTACAATAGTATGACCTTCAAACCATGATCCACACTTAGTCCTACAGTACACTAGTCCGGCTCAGCTGGACTTTAACATTCATCTTATGGATACCCTGAGTTCTCCTTAATGTTATGAATATATACAATTAATATTATAACTGTACCTGGGTACAATACAAACCCGGTGGATTTGAATGTTATATAGCGTAATATGAATTAAATGGGGTTTTTAGGAATGACAATGATGTGCGCAGTACACCAAGTGGTGTAAAATTAAACTAAACTAAAGGGAAGGGACTTACTTATTGTAGTGTGTATCTACAGATCCCCAAACTGTGACCCACTAAATCAAAGGAACTTAAGATCCTTAATACACTGTAGCATACTGTATGTGGACAGTTGTCAATTCTCTTTGTATGGGCACACAAACGTACGTACATGTAGATATCTCACACTCAGGAATGAGGTAGGATAGAAACTCACAATGCGCTTTCTGTATATATATTGTTATACAGCGCAGTGCTTAAGAGTGACTAGGTGAGGAGAAACTTGCTCAGAGGTCCTGTAGGGCGAGGAGGTTTCTGAGGAAGCTGAGTGGTGAGGAGCTGTGAGAGATGTTGCTGGTCCAGTAGCCGAGTGTAGAATGGTCTCCCGATCGATCGATGGGTGAAGTAAAGTATGAAGAAATCTTGATGCAGGTGCGTAGATTGGTGGTGCGGGAACTGGACTTGAAGAATAATGGTGGAATTTGGAGGGACTTGGGGTTGGTGGATAGTGCAGAAGAAAAGCGAGAAAATTGGAAAATAGTAGTAGAATACTAGGTCTTGGGGCTCAACCCAAGTGCTTCTGTTTTCTCATGTTTGTGTTTCAGCTATCTGCGCATGCGCAGATAGCGATACCCAGAGAGATTCCAAGACAGGACGCTGTTTACCCCTGTCTTAACTCCTTTTTGTGTTTGTACCAGAAATAGAACTTACAGACTTGACATCAGTGTGTTTCCTTTACCCCTGAGTGTAAGGACTACCTGAGTATCCCACATGGCGCAGTGTTTGGCTGGGACATCACATTATTTAGTATTGGAGTAGACACAGAATCTCTCTCAGAGCCGCCATCTTGTCAACTTCTCTTGTCGAGTGGATCTCGGCGCGTACCTCAACACGATATTCCTGGATTTACAGTGCAGTGTTGTGAAGTGCTTTTTCAGTGTTGTGTGTGCCCTTTAGTGTCTTTAAAGTGTTTCCCCGTGTTCCTGCACTTTTTACAAAAGAGGGGAGCCTTTTTAAGACCTATGGGAGAGCTCAAGTTTTGACATCCACCCCCGTTCATGTCTCGACCGGCACTGAGTGAGCCAGCCAGCCTGCTAGCCAGCCTGCCCCGAGTACACGCACGAACGAACGTACACACACACACACACACAGACGCTCACAGATATCTTCCATTTAAAGACGATTGCTTTTCTGCTCACTTATTAATTACAGTAATTGTGAGAGAAATAAACCAGGCCATATGGAAGATCAGGAATTTATTGGGTTTCCTTCAGATACCCAACAAGCCCAACTTCAGACGGATGTCGGTGCAGTAAGTGGACTCCAAGTGGATCAGAAAGTGGATCAAGCAGCCCCACCCACCCTTAGCCCCCACTACACACGTCCGCAATCTGCCACAGGTGTCGACTTCCTTCATTTAATTCAGTTTTTGGAAGAAAACCGACAAGACGACATCAGGAGGCGACAGGAAGACGATGAATGAAGGCGTGAAGAGAATCACAGACGTCAACAAGAAAATGCCAGATTCAGTGCCATTATCGAGTTGTTGGCACCTGTTAACCTTCAAGCAGCTACTACACCTGCCTCTTCGTCCACAGGTGCACCTGCAGAGTCCTCTTCAACTTCTTTGCCACCCCCCCACAGAAAGCACTCGCTCAGAGTCCACCGCCACTCCAAGCTGATGCCTCGTTCCAGGTATTCCGTGAATGGCGTCGGAGGTGGGACGATTATTCGATGATGGTCGATTTATCAAGGTTGCCTAGGGAGAAACAGCTGATCCAGATGAGGATGTGTCTCACCCTAGAGACGCAACGTATCCTGGAGCACACCCTGCAAATTCCCCACGACACAGACAAGACTGTGAAGGACGTCTTGGATGCTTTACAGACGCATATCAAGAGTCTCCGCAACGAAGCTCTCCGTAGGAGAGAACTTCTCAGTTGTAAGCAGCTGGAGGGTGAGTCATTTGCCGATTCTTACATACGACTCTGACGCATCGCTGAGGAGGTTGACGTTTGTCCTGGGAACTCGTTGACTTGTGAGGAAACACAGCTGAAGATGATTATCTTCATGGGCGTGCGGGACGAAGAGCTAATTCAGAAGCTTATCTGCCTCGACACTGCCTCTTCTCTACAGGATGTTGTCACCACCTGCCGCTCTTACGAAGCAACCAGAAGTGCGACTTCTGCCATTCGTGCTCCATCTAGCCAGCTGTGTGCCATCTCCGCATATAAGAAGAACAAAGGGCGTGACCGGACTTCAGCTTCACATCCGACTTCAGCTTCGCATCCGACTTCAGCTTCGCATCAATCTTCAGCATCACTTCAGACTTCGACGCCAGGTCATTCCTGCCAGTATTGTGCTCGTCTGCATGGTTCTGAATGCCCTGCCGCTGACAGCACCTGCAATAACTGTGGCCGTCGTGGTCATTGGACTAGGACACTGAAGTGCCCTGCCAACAACGTTCAGTGCCGCTCCTGTAGCCGCATTGGACACTATGACAAATGCTGTCAGTCACAGAAGAAGAATAATACTACTTGCAAGTCTCAGGCGGCGAAGAACAAGCGCTGTCGTCGCATGGGATCCTCTTCTTCCCCTGTCAGCAAGACACCTCAGCCCATCTGTGTTCACCTGTCATATGGCGACGTTACATCCCGTATCCAGATGCTTCCTGACAAAGGTGCGGACGTCACAGTCATCGGCACAAGACACCTCGACATTCTGCGGATCCCTAGGAGCAGCATGCAACCACCGTCAACTTCTACAACGCTCACCGCAGACGGTTCTACAATGGCACCTGCTCTGGGTACATTTCAGACTACCCTCACCCTAGGTAAGCAGTCATGTTCTGCCAGGATTCAGGTCCACAAAGGTGTTCAGATGCCACTACTGTCTTATGGCCACTGTCAAGAGTTGGCCATAATATCTTCAGACTTCCCTAAGCCAATTCTGGAAATAAAACATGTCAACAGGTGCAAGGAGCTGCCCCTCCCACCCAATACGTCACCTTCTGCAGCCAGGGAGTTCTTCCTACTGCAATTCAAGGACGTGCTGGTTTCCAAGGAGGACCTCAAGACGGCTCCACTCAAGCCAATGGCTGGCTCCCCCATGAGAATTCACCTGAAGGATGACGCAGTACCTTTCGCCATCCACACACCGAGACAGATACCCTTCGCTTTTCAGAGCCAAGTTAAGAAGGAACTCGACTCTATGGTAGCCCAGGGGATCATTAAGCCTGCTGGTGACGACCCCTCGGATTGGTGTCACCCCATGGTAGCAGTCGCCAAGAACATTACTGGAGTTCGTATCACCATCGACCTCACCAAGCTGAATAGCCAAGTTTCCCGCCCGACCCACAATTCACCCACACCCTTCACCACTATACGCAGTGTGGACCCGAAGGCAAGGTACTTTACTACAGCAGATGCCTTATGTGGGTACTGGCAGATGGAACTTGCGGAAGAAGATCAGCACCTCACGACGTTCATCACACCGTACGGCCGATTTCAGCACTGCAGAGGACCTATGGGTTTCGTGGCTACTGGCGATGCTTTCTGCCTCCGTGGTGACATGGCCCTTCAGGGTGTGGCGAACTGTGTCAAGGTCATCGACGACATGCTCCTATATGACGAGGATTACTCCACGCATCTTGAGCGTATTCACCAGATGCTCACCAGGTGCCGCAAGTACGGGATCACCCTCAACAAGGAAAAGTTTGTGGTCGCCGCACCTAGTGTGAACTTCTGTGGGTACACCCTCTCCGGCAAGGGCATCTCGGCTGATCCTGGAAAGGTCAGCGCGATCCGGGACTTCCCAACTCCTGCCAACCTGACAGACCTCCGCTCGTTCATGGGCCTGGTAAACCAGTTGGCTGAGTTCACCCCCGACATCGCCGCTGCAGCACAGCCCCTACGCCCCCTGATGAGCCCCAAGAGAACATTCACCTGGACAGCTGACCATAATGAGGCATTCCGTCGCGTCAAGATAGCTCTCCTAGCCCACCTGTTCTCGCTTCCTTCGACCCGGCCCTGCCAGTTGTCCTCCAGACTGGTGCCTTTCGCCTCTACGGGATTGGATACGCTCTGCTACAGGACCACGGCAATGGACACCTTCGTCTGGTTCAGTGTGGCTCTCGGTTTCTCACTGACGCTGAGGCTCACTACGCCACCATCGAACTGGAGCTATTAGCCGCCGTCTGGGCCATGTCCAAATGTAGGTTGTATCTGATCGGCCTACAACACTTCAACCTCATGACGGATCATCAGCCACTCATCCCGATCCTGAACCACTACTCCTTGGATGCGGTCGAGAATCCCCGCCTCCATCTCCTTAAGGAGAAGATCTCGCCCTACCTCTTCACAGCTGTGTGGCGTGCGGGCAAGCTGCTCTGCATCCCTGATGCTTTGTCACGAGCCCCAGTCAGCCACCCCACACCAGAGGACGAGATCCCATGTGCTGATGCTACTGCACACCTCAGATCCGTAGTGACCGTGAAGGCCGTCATCTCAGAAGAGTCTCCACCGCAGGATGCCGAGAGGACTCTTCAGGAACTCCGAGCCGCGGCAAGAGCTGACCCTTCGTACATCCGTCTACTGAGCTGCGTGACCTCGGGATTTCCCTCCAACCGGTACGACTTACACAGCTCTTTACTCCCATACTGGAAGATGCGGGACGACCTGTATGCTGATGGCGACCTCGTCTTGTATGGAGCAAGAGTTGTGGTTCCTGCCGCCCTCCGCCGCCGCACCCTAGCCCACCTGCACGACAGTCACAAGGGTGTGGAAGCTACGAAGCGCCGGGCGAGACAAGCTGTTTTTTGGCCAGGCATCGACTCCGACATCGCTAGTTCCGTTCAAGTCTGCGAGCCATGCCAGGTGCTGCAGCCTAGTCAGCAGCAGGAACCCCTCATGAACAACGACAACCCTACGAGGCCCTTTGAGTCCGTCTCTGCGGATTTCTTCGTTGTGGCGGGAAAGTCTTTTCTCGTCATCGCCAACCGGCTCTCAGGGTGGCCTGTTGTCGTTCCCTGCGGAGGCAACACTACTGCCTCTCATACAGTACGTATGTTCTGTCGCTACTTCCGGGAAGTTGGTGTCCCTCTCCGCCTGAGGACTGACGGCGGGTCCCAGTTCACCAGCAACGACTTCTGGGACTGCATGGAGCGATGGGGAGTTCATCATGTGGTGTCCTCGCCACATTATCCCCAGTCCAATGGACATGCCGAGGCTGCCGTAAAGTCCGTCAAGCATCTCATCCTCAAGACGGCACCCTCATGCAACATTGACTGTGAGAAGTTTGACCGGGGTTTATTGGAATTGCAGAATACCCCCAACTTCACAGGTCGCTTCCCAGCACAGATGTTATACGGCCACCCACTACGGTCATGTGTCCCTGCCCATCCTGAGTCCTTCTCGAGGGAGTGGCAGGCCAAGACCGAGGACTGCGATCGTCGTGCAGCCGCCCGTGCTGACCAAGTAAAGGCACAGTACGATCAGCACACCTGACCCCTTCCCAGGTTGAGTATCGGGCAAACAGTTCGGGTTCAAGACCCAACGTCTCACCGCTGGGACAAGGTCGGAGTTGTCATGGGCTGCGGCAAGACCAGGGATTACGAGGTCCGTCTCCCTAGTGGTCGGGTATGGTGACGGAATCGCCACTTCCTTCGTTCAGTACCGTCCCCTAGTGGCAAACCCCTCCCCCACATCCCTGTGAACCCTTGCTTGGACGAGAAAAGTAAGTCCTCATTCAGTGACCCCCCAGTTTTCCCACGTCACTCTCAAAGGCTCCTGCAAAAAGAGTCCGCTCGAGATTGCACTACGAGTGTGAGGGGGGGAGGGAGGTGTAGATATATGAGACGAATATGGCTGTAATATGTAACTCTGTACTATTTACCATTATTGATTCAGGCCTCTGTATTATTAGTTCAGGCTTTGGGCACATGCGCGCTGTACGCGCATGCGCAGATAGAGATACCCAGAGAGATTCCAAGACAGGACGCTGTTTACCCCTGTCTTAACTCCTTTTTGTGTTTGTACCAGAAATAGAACTTACGGACTTGACATCAGTGTGTTTCCTTTACCCCTGAGTGTATGGACCACCTGAGTATCCCACATAACCCAACACGCACCTGACGCTTGACCTGACGCTAGCCTGACTCTGTCCTGTCGCCTCCTGGCCAAGTCCAGGCGAGTTGCTGCTGCCTCCAACTTATAATCCCTCACGCAAGCGGTGTTTAGCCACTGCACCTATGCTCTCCTCCTAAAATTCACTTCAATCCTCCCTTTATTCTTCTCCTGAACCTCCTTCCCCCCTGTCACTAGCATTTTTCGATTCGCTGTATGCTGATTGGCTGGTAGGCGCGCGGCAGGAGCTCAGTTGGGAGTTGTAGGGGAGAGGAGCCACTACAACACAATGCGGCAATGCTCAACCCTAGCCACCTCCTTATCATGGGGGACTTTAACTATGGCGACATTGACTGGAGATGCGAGTTCACCCCAAATGACTTGAATAACCCTGCTACTCTTTTTGTAGAAACTCAAGAGATAATTTTCTGTTCCAACATATAAGAGACCCAACACATTACAGAGGGGAGCAAATACCCAAGCCACTAGACCTTATCATAACAAACGAGAAGGGTATGGTGGCCAAACTGAAACACCTTGCCCCAGTTGGCACCCGTCACCATATAGTGTTGTCATTCAGATTTAACTGTTACCTAGTTCAAGATAAGGCCTGGCCAAGGTGCAAATATTAAAAGGGAAATTACTGTTATGAGGGAAGAGATGAGGGGTATCAACTGGCCTGACTCATTAAGGCACAAGAACACAGACATTATGCTGAATATCATAACTAGTAAAGTGACCCATTTGATCGATAAATATATACCCAAGACCAAACCCAGTGCCTCTAGAAATACGAGTGGATCCCTACACATGAACCATGCGGCGGTCGACAAAGTTATGAAGAAAACCCAGAAATTCAAGACATGAGTTGGGTCAAACGATGAGCAGGACAGGGGGATGTATGCAAGAGGCAGAAACCAAGCAAAGATAGAGTGTAGAAGGGCTGAAAAGAAGTTCCAGAGGCTAGGTGCAAGTGAGATCAAGTCAAACCCAAAGTCGTTTTACCGCTATGCAAAGTCGAAATTAAAAACGCGAGTAGGAGTAACAGACCTGAGGCTTGAAGATGCATGGTAGTTACGCAGATTCTGACTAGGATAAAGCTGAGGCATTGAACAGCTTCTTTTCCTCGGTGTTCACAAGAGAGGATGCGATTAACCTTTATGTGTTTGAGGACAGACGGTTCGACACAGCACTGATCCACATTGTGTTCACAGAAGAGGGTATTAGAAATAAACTGTCAAAGCTAAACGTCCATAAGAGTCCCGGCCCTGATATGGTGCACCCTAGAGTGCTAAGAGAGTTGTGCGACGAGCTTGCCGAGCCCCTGAAGATCTTGTTTTATAAATGCCTGGATGAACAAAAGGTCCCCCAGTGATTGGAAAATGGCTTATGTGAGTCCTATCTTCGAGAAGGGTGATCGTCACTCCACGAACAACTATAGACTGGTGAGCCTGACCAGCATAGTATGTAAAGTACTTGAGAGTATAATTAGAGATGCCGCGATGGAACATCTACTACGATACAGCCTTGAAAAGGATTGCCAACTCGGTTTTATGCCGGGCGCTCCTGCTTAACACAATTGCTCAAGGTATTGGATATATGGACCCATATTCTGGAACAGGGTGGTAACATCGACAATATTTATCTAGATTTTGCCAAGGCTTTCGACAGTGGAAGCCACAAAAGGCTGAAAATCAAACTGGAAAGGTACGAAATTCGGGGAAATGTCCTAGCGTGGATAGAAGACTTTCTACATGGCCGAAAAGCAGTGTGTGGTGATTAATGGCGAAATCATCATCCATACCTGTCACAAGTGGGGTACCACAGGGCAGTGTATTGGGCCCGCTGTTGTTTGTTTGTTTCATAAATGACATGCCTGACGTTGTACACTCCTCCATACAAATGTTTGCCGATGACGCCAAGTTATTTCGGGAAATCAAGAACCAAGCGGACTGTGAAGAGCTGCAGAAGGACCTCTGTGGACTCCAAAAATGGCCGAAGAAATGGCTGCTGAGATTCAATGTCACGAAGTGTAAGAGGATGCACCTGGGGCGTACCAACGGTTAGGAGGTGTATAATATGTCCTAATGGGATGAAGAATCTGCACTATTTGAGACTGAATGTGAGAAGGACCTAGGTGTGTATGTTGACAATGAGCTGAAGTTCTCGGGCCATTGCGAGAGGAAGGTAAATGAGGCAAATAAATTATTGGGTCTTATAAAAAGGTCGTTCAGATATCTAGACGGTCCGTCCCTCGTAACGATCTTTAAGAGTGAAGTGCTTTCCCATCTGGAGTACTGTCACCCCGTCTGGTCCCCGAGATATGCTAGGGACTGTCAGTTGGTTGAAAATGTTCAAAGAAGGGCCACCAGACTGGTGCCTGCACTTCGGCACCTCAGTTACCCTGAGAGATTGGAGCGCCTGAACTTGCCTAGCTTATACAACAGACGTGCAAGGGATGACCTAATTGAGGTGTATAAGCATCTCGAGCGGCACTACTCAGTCGAGTGTTCTTACTTGGAGCTGGCTGACGCTCGCCCCACAAGGGGTCACAGCTCAAGATTGAAGAAGCCGCAAGTCCAGAAAACTGGGAAGGCAAACTTTTTCGGAGTGAGAGTTGTGAACTCTTGGAACAATCTACCAGAAAGTGTTGTGACGGCACCGAGTGTGAGCTCTTTCAGACCAGACTTGACCAACACTGTAGTAGGCTCAGGTACATTCAGGAGCCGGTGCATGCCCAGTACTTGCCAACAGTGTGTAACAGAGACGTGACCGATCGCCCAAGCGGCTAATGAGCTGATCATTTGGTGAAGAGGATAAAATAAAAAGAAAAGTAACAGAGACATGACAGATCGCCCAAGCGGCTAACAAGCCGGTCAGTGGTGAAGTAAAAGTAAAAAGTAAAAAGTATGACATCGTCAGTGGGGACACTCTGAGTCTCCAGATTGCTACTGAAATTAGATCATTTTGATTTTTAATCATCAGAGGATCTGGTGTTTGTATTGAAATTGTTATCAGTTATATATTTTAGAGAGTAGTTAATATCCTGAAGGGAAATGTCAGTCTTCTTATCTCTGAGATCTAACGGGAAGAATTTTTTTTTTTTTTTTTTTTTACGGGGATTAGCCCACCCGGGCACAGGTCACAGACCCACATCAGGGCCTGGGGGGGGGGTGCAATAATGATTATAATAATAATAATAAAATAATAATAATAATAATAATAATAATAGTAATAATAATAATGATAATAATGAACCATAAAGAAATACAAAAATGAAAAAAGATTAAAAGTGAGAAACAATACAGTATAGTCTGCATTTATGCAATCAACTGAACCCATGAAGGTCCGTGTAAAATGAGAAACGCGTAAACGAAATAACAAAACATATGGGATTAATTGAAATAGAAGCTGGGCCGACTCCCAAACTCCACTTTTTCCGACACAATATGTACCTTGTAGTAAAGTTAACATCATAATTTTATGATGGTATTGCTACACGCATAATATCTAAATAAAAAACTACAAATCTAAAGGTGTTTAACACTTACGTTAGTAGAAGCGATGGGTAGGCACACGTGGATGGCGGCTGGTTCCGAGGCAGAGGGCAGATTAGTTGCCCTCCGTTGAATCACTTTCACTACTCGCAGAGGTTTGTAGGGCCTCCCAGAAAAACCCCTCAAAGTCCACATCCTCACTGTCACTATCACTGACTTGGGCTGGCTGTGGTTGTGGTGGGTTGCGGGCGAAGAAGTCCTTAATACTACGTTGACGACTAGCATTGATGTTGTCGAGATAGATCTGGATATAAGACTCCATAACTTTCGACAGATGGTGATTAGACACTTCATACCGAAGCTTGTCTGGGTCGTTGCCAAGGATGAGCTTAGTTTTCTCCCAACTCGATGATTTCCTTCACATAATCATGGCTTGGTCCAGGTAATTCAAGGTTATTCTGGGGTGGTGGGGGTCCAGCGGAAGCCATTGTGAGGGGAATAGCGGGCACAAGAGAGAACTATATACGCGGACTGAGAACAATGAGACTGGCCCGGCTAGGTCAGTGACTTCTGGTGGCAGGGCACGTCATGTTACATTAGACCAATCACAGCTAGCGGCGGAGGGAATGCGTGGGTGGTAAGGATGCGTGGCCCAATCACAGTCAGATACGTCATATGATGTCAGTGATAACGTAAGAGCAACCTAATGCGCACCCCTCACCGCACCGCTTCCCGCGTATGGTCAAGAATGGACCGCGTGAGCAAAAAATGGCGCGGCGCATCTGGACCTCTCCAGCCGCTCGCCCCGTAAATTATGAAATTTACTGCATAATTAAAACATTTCATTCTGGCAAGGCACTGCGTAAATGACCAAACACGTAAACAAAAACCGTGTAAATCCAGACTATACTGTATATGTATGTTGTATTGTCAATAGTAAGTGAAACAATTGAGACCCTACAATTGTGTGTAAATGAGGCAGAAAGTCAGATGAGCAACCTGAGACTTGGTCACATTTTTGTGATGCCATATAGCAGCAGGGTCTACCATAGTCAACGCATTATGCTTCCAATACCTTCCCAGGCGGTAGTACCTCCCTGTTTGGTAGCTGCCTAATACCTACTACCTAATAAATAAGATCTCAGTACTTTATCTCTCTGTTGTAAGCTCCGCCCACAATGTACTACCAGTCTGAGCACCTGACATCAGTTTAATTCTTGCCTTTGAGAGCTCGGGCCCTGATTAGTTTGAAAAGTTATTCTTATAAAGTTATCATAAGCTCGTACTAATTTTCATAAACTGATGTGTACAGTAAAGGAGTCTGATGATTACATGTGAAAGTTCCAACTTGGTAACTTAGGGTTGTGAACATCGGGAGAGGAGAGGCAAACTCCCTCTGACCTCAAACTCAAGCCTCGACTTCTCTGTGAACAGGTATGTCTGGTACTTCATGTCCCACCCAGTCCTTTTACGTAATTTGATGTAGTCTGTTTTATTTGAATATGCAAGTGATCCAGTAACGTAACTTTGTTGCTTTTAGTAAAGTCTTCAGGCGCCATCAGCTTACGAAACGTATTTTATGACATTTGTGTCAACACTGAATACTTGAGGGGTTTCGTGATGTTGTCTCGCACTCAGGATGGGTTGGAGAAGGGAAACTCACAATGCTGTTTTCTGTATATATATATATATATATATATATATATACAGACAGACCCCGACTTACGACTGCTACGACTTACGACCGTCGGGACTTACGACCGCCTCAGATATAGATAAAAAAAAAAAAAAAAAAAAAAAAAAAAAAAAAAAAAAAATTTCAAATGACACGCATTTTCTATACCGAAACGTTTCCAGTTAATGTAGACTTCATGTATAATTAGAAAATTATGGGGGCCCCATGTGCATTCAGCTGACTACATTAAAGGTAAGTGCTCAGTCACACTGTAACCATTCCTTATTATTTATTACTTTCACTGTACTGTATCCATTCCTCATTATTCATTACTTTTACTGTACTGCATTTCATTGTAGATTATTTATTTAAAAAAAAAAATAATTTTTTTTTTTTTTTTTTTTTTTTTTTTTTTTTTTTTTTTTTATCTATGTCGGACTTACGACCATGTCGGACTTACGACCTGGATTTGGGTCCCTAACCCCGTCGTAAGTCGGGGTCTATCTGTATATATATATATATATTGTAAGTACAGTGCGGTGCTGGGAGTTGCTGTGTGGTGAGGAGCTTGCTGAGAGGAGGTGTTACTTGTTGGAGGGCTGTAGGTGGAAGGGATTTCACGGCAAGGCTGGGAGCTTTATATAGGGGGTCCGCCGGAAGTAAACGTCGCTGATAGCCGGCCCCGCTCTGTCAGACCACAAGACTTTGGCTGGGAAACTCGAAAAAGGATCGGCTGGTCAGCGACAAACAGCAGTGGCAGTTGTAGGGGAGAGTATCCACTACAATACTCCCCCTCCCCTCTGAGCGCTGCAGGAGACTTGATGTCAGCAGGGCTGTATCCCACAAACAGGAGGGGGTGTGGATCACTTGGCCGCTACGGGAGACGACTCTGTCTAGTGGCGCGAAATCTGTGGGAGAAGGTTTGGGAGAAGGAGGGTTGTAGAAGAGAGAAGGTTGAACAGGCGAGGAATGTGCTGCTACTCTCGCGGCAGGTGCAAAGTCCTCAGGGGCGCTGGGTGGGGTGTCTGGGTCCATAGGGCTGGCTGCAGGATCCTCATCAGGAGCAGGGTCCATGTCAGGAGCAGTAGGTACTTGAGGATGAAAAGAGGGTACTCAGAAATGTTGTGGGCGAGGTGGTGCTGTAAGTTGCAATGGTGGGTAGACTGGCGAAGGAGGTGAGGGATGAATGTGTTCAGGGCGATGGGAAGGCTGGCGTAGGGCAATAGCCTTGAATGTCGAAACTGCTTGTCGTAGTGTTTGTAGTAGGCCGTCACGGACAGCAGGAGTGAAGTGGTCAAGGTCAGAAGTAAGGCATGTGATTTGCTGCTTGATAGTATCGGAGGTTATGGAGTCTACCAATCTCCGCCGAAGTCACTTCCTCGTGTAGTTGCAAAGAGCCTCACAGCGTCTAGTGTTAGCACCAAAACGTTGATGGTACCAACAGAAGGTAGGTACACTGTGCTGGGGGCTGGCGGCGTCGTCTGAGCAGGATGGGGGTGTTGGGGTCGGTAGGATACAGTGCGTGGGGCAGGAACAGGAGCAGCTGCAGGCTTGGAGGAGCAGAGCTGCTCGAGGGTGTTCATCTTGTGGTGTAGGTACTGTAGCAGGTCCCTCATTTCTTGTGAGATGTTGCTCGTCTGGGGAGAGTTGATCTGGTTGACGAGATCGGAGGAAAGTGACGGTGTGGCCGCTAAGTTGTTCGCGGCAGCATGGCGCACAGCAGTGTATTCGTGGAATACTTTGTCTGCCGTGGCTGCATAGGACGCCGAAGTTGTGGAGTAGTCCAATGCCGAGAGGACGAGACGAACTTCTGCAGGGAGCTTCTGAGTGTGAAGCTGGCGCAGGATAGTGTCAGGAAGCCTGTCTGTGTGGCGGGAGTTCAGTCTCCGCATCTCGTCCCAGAGACGTGCAGGCGTTGAGTTGCCGAGGGAGAGACCGGATAGGTCTTGCAGGAGACTGGTGTCAGGTCGCTGGTATCGCCTCTTGAGAGCATCTCGTAGAGCTGCAAATTTGTTGTCAGCTGGAGGGTAGGTGATGACTTCAGCAACTTGTGTGGTGACTTCTGTGGGCAGGGAACAGACCAGGGCAACGTACTTCTGTTTGTCTGTAGGTGTAGAGCCGATGAGAGCTGCCTCCGTGTGGATTAGCCAGTTTTCAATGTTGTGATTGAAGACTGGGAGAGTGATCCGTTTCTCCTCCATCCTGTGTGAGTGTGTTTCTCTGGGACTCACCATTGTGGAGTTTCGTGATGTTGTCTAGCACTCAGGATGGGTTGGAGAAGAAAAACTCACAATGCAGTTATTTGTATACAGTGGGGTATGCTATAACGAATCTAATTGGTTCTAGAACCTTGTTCGTTATAGCATTCATTCGTTATAGGATTAATCCGTTCCAGGCCCCCAAATACAACCACTTAACACTGAAAAATATAATATAAAATTGTAAAAATTGTAAATAAGTGCATAAATATGCATCTGAACCCCTGAAATAAAGAATATCATTAATACTTGTAATAAAAATACAATATATTAGTAAAAAAAAAAAAAAAAAAAAAAAAAAAAAAAAAAAAAAAAAAAAAAATTTAAATGTTCGTTGTAGGAGTTTCGTTCGTTATAGCATTCTCAATTTTATAGGTAAAACCGTTCGTTATAGGAATATTCGTAGTAGGATCCGTTCGTTATAGCATACCCCACTGTACAAGTATATACTGTATATATATATTGTAAGTACAGTGCGGTGCTGTGTGGTGAGGAGCTTGCTGAGAGGTGTTGCGTGTTGGGGGGCTGTAGGTAGAAGGGATTTCACGGCAAGGCTGGGAACTTTATATAGGGTCCGCCGGAAGTAAACATCGCTGATAGCCAGCCCCGCTCTGTCAGACCACGAGGCTTTGGCTGGGAAACTCAAAAAAGGATCGGCTGATCAGCGACAAACAGAAGTGGCAGTTGTAGGGGAGAGTATCCACTACATACTCAAACCTCGACTTCACTGTGAACAGGTGCCTGATAGACCAAGGGTGGTCGCTGTATGCCATGACGACATCCAACACTAGTATGGAGGGTCATGAAACCCATTGAGATCGGATAACATCATAATACACGGATGTGGTGAGCTCAGTCATCTCACATACAGGTACAGCCAACGGCTCAGAGGAGGTGGCCAGAATGTGTTCGCTGTCCACCTATTGAACTCATGTGAGGAGTAAACAGCTCATAGCATTGTTATGAATGAGTCCACCACTAAGTAGAGCTACTTTTTGGGTGTGTTATTCACCTGAGTATCCATGTATGTAATCTCCTCAGCTGTATGGGTGTTTGGAGTCAGCAAGAGTATGAAGGTCGCTACTTTACTTCTTGGCAAATGCAACAAAGTACCGCAGGAAAGCTACTAGTCCTGGTACTAGTGAGGTATTAGTTGTGGTGCTATTGCTAGTCCTGTTACTAATTAAGAGCTACAGTTCTCTGATAACCTGTATTGATGATGCTGAAGTGTGCTATATGTAAGATTATAGTGTTATGTATTTTCTTAGAGGTACACCAAGTAATGGTGCAAGTTGGAAAATGGACCGAGTTGAAAGTACAAAATGAGTGGAGCCAGGGGGTTGATCCTTGTCTTTGTGTGTTACTGAAAGTAACATTTTTATTGTATGTTGGGAGTACCAGTCTCTGGCAGTATTCACCTTTGCTTCTTCCCAGAACTTGGTACCAGTATTACAGTATACCCTGTGTTCTAACCCTCGAGCCATGTTACCACAGGTCAGAGGTTAGGTGGTGTCTATGAGAAGTAAAGTAACTAAGAAATAGCTAACATATGGAATTAATAAAGTAAAATTTGAAGTAAAGAATGTTTGAAGAGTTAAGAAATTAAGACACAACAAAAAGTAGTTGTTTAAAAGTAGTGGGATAGGAAATGGAAATTAAAGAAATAGAAAGAGAATAAATCCCCAATAAAATGGTGGCAGCTCCCCTATACTACTAGCAAACGAGCTTCAGCAGTTTGTTGAAGTTGTAGGGTTTCGTGATATTATGTTGTCTAGCACTCAGGATGGATGGAAACTCTAAGGTGGTGGTTTTCTTATATAATATAAGTTATATGGTAGACAGTCTGGTGCTGGAGATGCCGTGTGGTGAGCAGCTGCTCAGTAGACACGTTGGGTGAGTAGCGTGTTGAAGGAGGTAGATGTGCAGGAGCTTCGTTAGAGAAGATGTTGCCTGTTGCTGGCCTCCAGGTTGAATGAGAGCGGGACAGCGAGGAGCTTGCTTGGAGGAGGTATTGCGTGTTCGGGAACGTAGAGTAGAATGAATCTCAATGGAGAGACAGAGCTTATATACACAGCCGCCGGAAGTAAACCCGTGGGAAGTCGCCGGTTTCTTGACTCCGTTGCTTGGGAAGACGTGGCTGGTTGCTAGGATACTGTGGCATCTGGTGACGCCCCCCCCCTGGGCCGCTCGTTTGGTTGCTAGGATACTGTGGCATTGGAATGCGGCTACGCACTTGTAGGGGAGACGTCCGCTACAATGTAAACACCAGTGGTGTCAGCCTGGTGTAACTAATCTTGATAATATGTGCAAAATAGTGTTTTGGCATATGATTGGGGATAATTAGCAGAAATATAATTGTCCCAGTGGAGTATGGAAACCATGTCTTTGGTTATTACCAGTTTTAGAGTTGTTTTCTTATTGTGAGTAAACCCTCAATGTTTACTCACAACTGAAATGCTGGTACATGGTCCTGTGAGAGCAGGTTGGTCTAAACCAGGGGTTCTCAACCAGGGGGGAATTTCCCCCCTCAGGTTTTCAGGGGGGGGGGAACTGATACTAATATGGAAAAAATAAAGGATTTTCAGTATTATATGCATATTATTTGGAATGCACTTTTTGAGGCAGACAATCTTGGAAAGGAGGAGGGAATGACATTCTGACATATGGTGAAAGGGGTGCATGGGGCAAACAAGGTTGAGAGCCACTGGTCTAAACAGTGTTACCTACAGACCAAATATGTATATACAGGGTATATGGGAGTAGATCGCCCATAATAACAGTTGATATGGCCGGTTATACATTTCCATGTTATTCATTCAGTGATAACATGATATTATAAGTGATGTGTTAACATCTGTGCTGTTAGCAAGCGTGTAAAGTGACCATCTTTATTGCCAATGAAATAATATAACAGTTGTTGAATATTGTAACAAATAATCAAAGAACTATTTTGTTACTTCTAAAGAAAGACCTAGTGGTCCATTCATGACTGAGTATGTTCAAATTGGCATCTTATACATAATTGATTTAAATAAATATTGAATTAGTAAATTGTGAGTATCGCTGCTCTTTTCCTTCTAACAATTGCTTCTCAGAAAATAAACAGTCACTCACGTGCCTAAGCTTGTATCTACCACGCTACCTAACACCTTAATTATACAAGTTATATTCTTATAAAAGCCTGGATGGTGGCAGTCTACCGTGAAGGCTTAATAATTATACTCATAGGTGTTGTTAAGAATGACATGGTTTTCCTATGCCCTGGTTGACGTTCTGGAACATGCGCCATTTTGTGGCAGTGTTTGAATGCCCAGCTCAGGTTATTACATTCCAGCATGACTATTTGCCTGTTACGCCACACGCTCGGCCACCGGGAAGCTTCCTGAATGTAATTACCTCCGGTACTTTAGTTTGTTTCATTTTCAGTGTTTGCCCATTTTATCAAGCTGTATCAAAGTAATATGCTAAAAGTGGTGTAGTTGTATTGTAGTGTAGCATTACTGGAAAATAATGCTATGATTATGTTATAAATGTATGTTTTTGTGGAATTATTATTCCGATAATTATTTATATGCAGTACCTGCTCTACCAAACACAAAGACAGCCAGACAGCCTGGCAACAGACTGCGTGAGTTGCCGAGCATTTTTTATGAAAAATGCCAATAAAATATTGTAAATCAATTATTTAAAGGAAATAAGTATTATGATCATTAATTATATGCATTACTGCCCATCCTGGACACAAAGACAAGCAAAAAAAGGCCGGTAAGTGAGTAGTGACCACAAATGCTAGCCGTTGAAACAACAAGGTCCCCTTATCTCCCGCGCCACTGCGGCCCCAGGGAAGTTTCGAGAGGGTCAATATATAGTTTTTCTTACTTATTTGTTATTGTTTTATCATTTAAAGAGGTTAAAAATAACTTTTGGTAAAGCTGATTTTTCTTGACTTACCCCACAAAGGGGGGGACAGCCAGCGGCACCCTAGCCCGCGTAGGGGTTATTCCATTGAATAAAATATAACTAAGCCCTGAAAAATACTTTAACCTCTGGAAGCGGTAATCATAGGCATGAAAAGAGTAGTGAAAGTATTTATGGGGAGTGATAAGAATTAATGTTGTTATGTACTAAGTGACGAGATGCTGGTGAGTCAGCTCGTGTCTTAATGAGGAACAAGGCGTGTATATGCTAAATTGGCTTGACATTCACCCAGGCGGGCCAGGCCCCTGAATGATAACATACGGCAGTACCCAACAACTGATCGCCCTAAACACACCAGAGGCTGTCTGGTCCAAGCCAAGCCTGCAACACTTAAGTGTGAAAATATTGTTTTATTGTGGACGTAAAGAATATTAATTGAGTAACTTCTGACGATATGCAGCTTATGTTGTGTTTACTATTAAGATAATGTACTTACTTGTGCTAATACTAGGTGAATGTATTCATATATGATATGTCACTGAACCTTCAGTTTCCCTCTTGTAAATTGATTATTTGTATTTGACAGGTTTGACCGAAATAAACTGTATCGAGTTGACGAGGCAGGTTAATCTCCTTACCAGGCGTTCATAAATACTAAAGGAAGTAAGAGGAAAAGATAAGAAACAAATATTGACATTGAAAGAAATAAACAACAAGTACCGTAATCAAAGTAAAATACAGAAAATAATTTAATAAAAATATTGAAACAAAGACTTAGAAAAATATAGAAAATAAAATAATACAACTAAGAAAATTAAAGGTTATATAAGATAGAAATAACATACAAAATATATTAAATTTAGAACACATAAATAAAGTGATTTAGAAGATATAATATATACTGAAATAACAGAAAAGAGAAATAGAAGACATAGAAAAATATAAAATTATATATAAAAGAAAAGATATCTCCTCTGACACACACAATTAATACGATAGAAAGAAAAAGAAAGATAAAACAAAAAACTAAATCATTTCCCCCGTACAACTATTACTGCACTTGTCACATTATTGACAAGAAAAGGAGAAACTTTTGTGATGCCAAGGACTGATATATATTTTTTTGCGACAGTACAAAATTATTAGGAAGATGAACTTTTGAGATGACAAGCAATACCTAGATATTTCTTTACATGTCTGAATGTTCGAAAGTTTAGAAAGCAACAAATATGGACTGAAACAACTAGGAACTTTCCATAAACTCCCGCAAATCTTCAACCCCCAGATAGCGTTAGGGTGGTTAATCTGCAGGTGAAATAAGTTAGTATTAGAGAAGGATTTGGAGAATGAGCCACATGGAATAGTTGGAGAAGGAGATACTATTTCTATAAGTTCTTTATTCATCATACAACCAGGTCTTAAAATATTATTCAGGTGGCAACTTAATAAAGGAGTTTATGAAAATACTTTAATAAGAGCAAAACAACAAATATAAGTTCTGGACACTGGACAGAGAGGAAAAAATGACAAATGGTATGTTTGTTAATATACGACTTACAGAAATTATACTATATGGATCACCTCAAGATTAACCACGAGCTTATTTCACCTAATGCTACCTGGGAAGTTTTGACTAGGTTAGCTTTTGGTTTGTTAAACTTTGGGTGATCCAGTTCGACTGTATTGCTAACCTCCCACCATTATCAGGGATGGATTAACCTTTCACTACAGTCATGCCACTTTTAATATTTTATCCATCTCTTACTTTTATCCTCAGTCACAGATGGCTCGTTAGCCGCTTGGGCAGATACTGGACATGCACTGGCTCCTGAATATATCAGAACCTGCTCCAGCCTTGGTCAAGTCTGGCCTTGAATGAGCTCACACTCGGTGCTGTCACAACGCTCTTGGGCAGATTGTTCCAAGAGTTCACAATTTTCCCTCCCCAAAAATTTGCCCTCACACTTTTCTGGACTTGTGGCTTCTTCAACCTTGAGCTGTGACCCCTTGTGGGGCGGACGTCCGCCAGCTCCAGGTATGTACATTTGACTGAGTAGTGCCCCCTGATATGTTTACACACTTCAATTAGGTCGCCCCTCTGTAGTACAAGCGAGGTAGTTGCAGGCGCTCCAATCTCTCTGGGTAACTGAGGCTCTCTAGAGCAGGCACCAGTCTGGTGGTCCTCCTTCGGACATTTTCAATCAATTGATAATCTCTAGCATACCTCAGGGACCAGAAGGGACCTTCCTGTACACAAGTGGTTAAGGAGTACTTTAACTTCAAAGGATGAGTAATGCAAGACATGTGTAGTAAGCAACAGGAGTGGGTTGGACTAAGAATTGTAAATACCCCTGTACATAGCACTTATGATTACCTCAAGTAGAAACCGTGTTTTGCCACCTAAGAGAGCACCTGGAAGTCCTTCCTTTATTTTACTTCATATTTGCCTGGTGGAAACTGGGATACCATACCATCAGGTAATCACTGCTAACCCATGCAAGTGTGAAAAATGGCCATAATACAGTGATGCTGACGTATTTGGTACCTAAAGGAAATTAACACAACAATGTAGCAGAGGTGAGGGTTTATTTCTGTTTGCAACAAACAGTAAACACTTGTAAGTTGCCTAGTAACTAGATGTAGTTAAAAATCATTCATGATAACCAGACTATAACAGGAAGACCACATGAACCTCATATTTATTTTCTTAGGTAATACATTTTTACATCATAAATGAAAAAAAAGAAGAAAAAGATATCAAACATAAAAAAAAAAAATCTTAAAATTATAATATAAAGATACAAATCCTTTTCCCCCATAAAAATCCCTAAAGAACCAAGAATAAGTTCTTTTGGTGTACAGGGTATATATTTTATACAATAATAGAAATAGACATAAAAGAAATGCAATATTTATTTTATATAAATTGAATGGTAGTTTTGTACAATATTCTAAATTAATCCAGTAATCCTGAATCCAATACAGGTCACTTAATGTTAAAGATTTGCTGTCCTTATAAGTGATCACTCAGGTGGTTACTGTTCTACATAATACAAAATGAATTTTTTTCCCTTACTCAGTTGCCAATACACTACTTATCCTGTATCATTTTCTTCCTTTGGTTCATCACAAACTACTGTATAAAAAACCTGCTTCCGATTATTTTATTATCAATGAAACCAAGCAAGTTTATTCTTTATGGTCAAGTCCATGATGGGTAAATATTCCCAGTCATTAAGGACATTAGCAGATTTCCTACATTTTAGGGAACTTCTTTTCTTGTAGGCTGCTTTGGAAGCTTGACGAGAAACATGTGGTTGGACGTGGGCACCTGAGGCTTGTTGAAGAGCGCCTGGTAGATGGTAGGGAAGTCTGGTACCACTCTATCATCTCGCTTGAATCTCCCTAAGTTTGTTAGGTCACTGCTGATGGTGGTCCCACCACTGATGGGGTGTGAAGAAGAAATACAATAATACAATCAACACAACTGTTGTTTATTTCAGTCAGCTTAAAAACACGCAGTACATATAAGCAATTGCAGCAGCTAAATTTCAAGAGCATTATTTCCGAATTAAATAATGCAGTACTGTACTATCATCACGCATGTCAAAAGAGACAAATATGACAATAATATTAGGTAGTGTGAGTCAAGCTAAATTCAGTAGAAATACAATATCAGTGCATTACAGAGGGGTAACTTACATAATTCATAATAAGGTACTATGGCAATGAAGCAACATACAGAAACTATTAAAGAAGCATGCAGTACAGTGCCCGCCTGACACCATCTTTGACGTATCCCTTTACCATACAATATTTGGCATCAAGTTTTTGGGAGGCTGAAGATATTCTAAAACCCTTTACCAGTGGTACAGTATTAATGCCATATTCATTCACTAGAAATGATGAAAACAGCAAAAAAATACACTTACTCTCAGATATAGTACCTAGTGCGCCCTCTATCGTCCCATGAAAAAGAAAAATTATATTAGAAGGATATAGGATTTTTTTTGACTGGTTTAAACCCTTTACCAAGATGCATTGACAATTACTTTTAAAATTTATACTGGAACAATTTGAAACCTTTCAACATTGTAGCAAATCAGTTTCTCAAGAAATGAATTCTTAGTGCTAAAATACTGTATTGATCTTTCCAAATTCAATTCTGGAATATCACTTTAATACATTAAGTTGGCATCATTAACTACAGTACCTGCAATAAATATATTGGTTTCCCATTATTTATGAGGCATATACAGGTGCTCCCCTACTTACGACTGCTTGGACTTACGTCCATCGGTACTTACGACCTGCTCTGACCTTATGACCGCGGCAGTCGTGACCAAAAAATATTTTCAAATGAAGCGCGCATTTTCTATGCCAAAACGTTTCCGTCTCGGGCGAGAGCGTGGTGCGGCTCGGGTCGCCGCCGCATGGGTACACTCACTCAGTGGAGCGCTTAGTTGGTGTTTGGCTATCATATCCTATAATGATCAAGCTGTGAACTTTCGTTATTATCGTATTTAATTGACTTTATAATGACTGGAATGCATAAAAGTGAGAGTGCTGGTGGTGCTCCAAAGAAAAGGAGACAGGCAATTACTTTTGAGATGAAAATGAAGAAAATAACACAGCATGAGAATGGAAAAACTGTAGCAACAATCTCACGTGACCTAGGTTTCTCACACTCGACTATATCCACTATTCTGAAGGACAAGGAACGTATTCGTGATGTAGTGAAAGGAACAACACCAATAAAGCGAACTATAATATCAAAGAAAAGACAAGGTCCTATTCAAGATATAGAAAAGTTATTAGTGATATGGATAGAAGACCAGATACAAAAGCGTGTACCCTTAAGCCTTCTAACCATACAGGATAAAGCAAGAAGCCTGTTCCAAAGTCTGAAGGAGCAGGTAGGAGATGAATGTGATCAAACCTTTACAGGAAGTCATGGGTGGTTTGATAGATTTAAAAAACGCTACAGTCTACACAGTGTTAAGGTGAGTGGAGAGGCAGCTAGTACCGATGTTGGTGCTGCCGAAGCTTTTAAGGAGGAGTTAGATGATGTGATTGTGGAAGGGAATTATTTGCCTGAGCAAATATTCAACGTGGATGAGACTGGATTATTGTGGAAGCGCATGCCTGAGCAGACATACATCCACAAAGAGGCAAAAACAATGCCAGGATTCAAGGCATTCAAGGACAGAATTACACTTCTGTTAGGAGGGAATGTTGCTGGTTTCAAGCTAAAGCCCTTTATGATCTATCATTCAGAGAACCCCAGGGCTTTTAAACATGTCAGCAAGCACACACTGCCAGTGTTTTATCGCAGTAATAAGAGTATTGTCTGCAACAACGGATTCCATTCAAGATTTTGCTGATTTTGGATAATGCTCCGGGACACCCACCACACCTGGACGACATGCACCCTGATGTTAAGGTAGTCTACATTCCACCTAACACTACCTCTATCATCCAACCCATGGATCAAGGTGCTATTGCTGCCTTTAAAGCGCATTATTTACGTACGACCTTCGCTCAGGCTGTTGCTGCTACTAAAGGTGAGAAAACGCTCAGAGAGTTTTGGAAGGAGTACAACGTTTTGTCATGTATAAAGAACATTAGTGCAGCATGGGATCAGTTTACAAAACATTGCATGAATGGAATATGGAAGAAAATCCTAAAAAGATATGTGAACAGTTTCAAAGGATTTAATGAAAATGAAGTTATTTCGGATATTAGTAACAAGATAGTGGAGTTAGGTAAACAGCTGGAGTTAGAAACTGATAATGAAGATGTTGGACAGTTGGTTGAAAGTGTAGCAGAAGAGCTCAGTAACGAGGATCTTATTGAACTAGATGCACAGAAAATTGCAGAGGAAGAAGAGAGACAAAGTGTAGAAGAAGAACCTGCACCCCTCAAAAAGTCTTCAATGAAACAAATGGCAGAGGCATTTGCTACAATTAATAAAGGAATGCAAATATTTGATGGCATGGATCAAAATTATGAGCGTTATGCCAAAATTGACAGAATGATCCAAGATGCACTTGCTTGCTACCGAAAAATTTATAATGAAAAGAAAAAACAAACTGTGCAGTCTAAATTGGACATATCTTTTAAGAAGTCCCCCAGTGCTGTCTCCTCACACCCCACTAGTGCTGCTTCTTCACTCCCTCAAGATGATCCAATACCTTCAACCAGCAAGTTTCCACAGTACATAAACCTGTCTGAAGAAAGTGACATTGATGACCCACCCAGCCCTGTCTCCTCCTCTGCTTCATCCAATTAATATAGTCTCCATGTATCCTGTAAATAGAAAATTATGGGAGCCCCGTGTGCATTCAGCTGACTACATTAAAGGTAAGTGCTCAGTCACACTGTATCCATTCCTCATTATTTATTACTTTTACTGTACTGTATTTCATTGTAGATTTTTTATTTTTTGGAGGAAATTTTTTTTTTAAAGTTTTCTTTTATCTAAGTCAGACTTACGACCAGTCGGACTTACGACCTGGATTTGGGTCCCTAACCCCGTCGTAAGTCGGGGAGCACCTGTAGTATGATAGGGGTGAACTAGCCAAGTCAATGTTTTAAGTAATTGCTGTTTTCCTTTTTCTATGGAGTCACACATCCATTTCACCCCTCATAACTAATGGAAATTTATATGTGGATAATGGCGAACTTCCACTCTGGAGACCTTACCACCACACAGAGAATGGATGAAATTTTCTGGTACCAGAGAAAATGTTTTTTTTTCGGGAGAGTAGCCAGATCGCTCTTCTCCAACTGAATGCCTCAAATGATAATCAGAGGTGAATCCAGGATTTCTCAATGGGGGTTACTTAACAAGGGGATTTACTCAAATCTATATAAGTCTGGATAACAGATGGTTACAAAGCCCAAGATCACATGGTAAATAGTGGCCCTATTTTTCATCATATGGCAGAAGACAACCCCATCCCACTCCATTCTGGGCATGGTAAAATAAATGGAGGGGGGGGGGGGGTTCACGATTGTCCATCAAGAGAAGGTGTAGTGGGTGTACTGCTATGAAATGTCAAACAGAAGACTTATGGACACAATGAATAATGCTACATTGTTGGAAGCAATT
Source organism: Homarus gammarus (assembly GCA_958450375.1). Taxonomy (NCBI): domain Eukaryota; kingdom Metazoa; phylum Arthropoda; class Malacostraca; order Decapoda; family Nephropidae; genus Homarus; species Homarus gammarus. The sequence goes on from CAUDMG010001281.1 coordinate 653,598, forward strand.
CCTGATATACAGTACAATGAGATAGAGACTCACAGGTGACCTGGCAGGTCAGTCTCTGTTCAAGAATGTTTAACACACATACTGTCCAGTATATTTATTGTGATAATTTTCTAGTGTTACTCAGCATTTGGCCTCAGTCTGTATCCTGTTTTAATGACTTTCATTTTACATAAGACAAAATATCTTTCATCACATAAAAATCTATAAATATTAGCTTCTGTGACATAAAAGTAGAGCCTATTGTATTAGCATCTGTGTAATGGAAAATTAAATATCAGTTTCTGTGTAATTAAATTATAAGTCACAGGGCTTGCTAGTTATCAAATCATAGATAATTAATAATGAAGTATATTAGTTTCTATGAAGTTAAAGGTATCTTAGAGATAATATTAATACTCAACACACTATTTCCAAATTTGGGGAGCAAGGTTGAGGTAAAACTGTTTATGGCCCCAATATACCTGTGTTTTTGTTCATGTTTAAGTTGACAGTTTCAGAGTTTGCATGATAATGATATTTTAGTCCCAGTGGCACACTCTAAATATTTACAATACAGACACAAGCCCCAAGAATTGTATGAAAACTATTTCAAACTGATATGACACATTAACCATATTATAAGCCAATCTTAAACAATACAATAAAAATTTTTCTAGATGGCAAAGAATTTGCAAGGAGCATACAGTTACCCTTGTCTCTCCATCCAAACCTCCATATGAGCCAACTTTTCTCATACCTCACTGGCACTTACTCATTCACGAAATGTTACATGCACATGCATCTTGATAAGCAATACAGCATCACATCAATAGTAGCCCACAATGCCCTACATTTTAGCACCTTCTGACCTTGCTTAATTTTTTATAAGCCTTTTCATCTAGCTCATTTAACTTTGTGGACAATGTGCACACTAGTGAATCCATGTCCAATAAATTCAATGTTCTAGTTTTAGCTGCACAAGCTAGTTAGTTTAATGAATATCAATCCTGACTGGTTCACTAAAAGAAGTTTTTGTTCAGTCTGAATTGATGCAACTTATCACTACTTCTTAGTAATTTTCCCCACAATTCTATCCTTCCTAGGATTCAACAGACTTACATGCATACACTATACTGTACAGTATAGTACAGTACGTGTACATACATTATCAATTTTCATGGCCCTTGTTCATTAATTGTATAAAAAAAAATTCCCTCTTTATCAACAACTTGTCAAACTTCACATCTTTGCATCAATAAAATCTTTAAATACTGTAGATTCTTTCATAAGTGGAGAATACTATCTGTCTCAACCAATTATACCTTCTTTAGCAACCAACAGCTCAACATCTATATCCAATTTATGCACAATGGCTTCTTCGGTTGTACAGGGGGTCCTGTACAAATAATTGAGTACCTCCACATAAAAAGTCCCAAAAGATAAGAAGATTCTAAGGCTGAAATCAGTCAGTCTTTAAAAGCACAAGCGTTGGAGCGATTGAAATTCCCACCCACCTCCTATTCTCGTAAAGGACATCCTTCTCACCTGCGCTATGCATTCTCAATACCAGTCACCTGTATCCACAGGTATTATTTTGAAGTGCTCCAAGAATTATAATTACCAACTTTGTTGTGTCATTGGTGATATTGGTGGACTAATTCTGTTGTGGAAGCAAGGTGGGGTAGTGGTTAAAAGGAAGCGTAGTAGCTATGGGATGGACATGAAATTATAAGTTATATGTCGTAAGAAAAGTGGTGAGTGTGTCTCAATGAACCACTTTCACTGAAATGAGTGTGCGAATGCATGGTTCAGTAGCTTATGCCACATCAACACACCGACCCCAAATGACTTTAAGTACCTTAAATAAGTTATAAAGTTAAATAATTTTATAAAATAATGTGTAATCAAATGTTTAACAAATATTTCTAAGGTGTATATAACTGTTAAAGATAACAAATTAAACTTTATGAGTGTTACTAACAATGTGATGGTCCTGATTAGACACTATTCCTATTAATTCTTATGGGAATCAATTCCCCTTTACAAGTGGTTTCATTATCAGTGGCTTCTTTCTCATTAAGCACTTATAACGAGGACCCTTGTATTACCCACTCTAACAGACCAAAGGTCACCATGTTTTTTCTTTCCCATTCACTTCAGGATTACGTCAAACTGTCATTATTATGACCCCACTGCTAGTTCGAGGTGTGGTAGGAACATACTGATAACCAGTCTTGTCCGACAGCCTAATTTCTATTTGTTTAAATTACCACATTCACAAGATGCCCAGAATAATACAACCAGACAGAGATGACTATTATGTCCCCACCCCCTGCCACTCCCTTCAACACAATACTGCACAGTACAAGAGGGAAATGAATTATGACACCATTTACCAAGAACATCATCACTCTCACAGTTCAATCTTATATATGAGGCACATACAACCAGAGTGGACAAAGTGCAAAAAAAAAAAAAAAAGGACCTCTAGCACCTCTATGGTCTGCAACCCGCCACCCTCACCACCAGCCCCACACAGAGTGACTCAGGGGTAGCTTTTACTTAATAGCAAAATAGACCATACTGACACTTCCAGAGGTAGTTTCCCTATCCTTCAATAAATATAAATTTGACCATAGTGGCACTCTGTCCACACTGGTAGTACATGCTTCACATATAGAATGAATAATAAAGAAAATGAATTATCTACATATAACAAACAAATTTTTTTATATAAGTACAGTACAAACACTTGAAATATTATATAACAAAACAAAAACTAAAGTACTAAGAATTCAACCTAAATTTTATGAAATGTAACAAAGAAAATTATGATGTAACAAAATGAAAAACTTTCACAATTAGTAATACTACTACTAATTACTTATTACTACAGTACTATCACAGCAATACTACTATACTCTACTGTACTATACTACAGGTATTAGTATCACTATCCAGGGGGGGGGGGGGGGCCCCTTGGAGGTCCAGACCCCCCTTTTCATTAGAAAATTCCAATACTTTTTCTTTAATGCAGTATTGTATTCAGGCATTTTTGTTGAGTAAAGAGTAATTATTATTGACTTCAGAATATCTCCTAATATTAAGCGCACATGACTTCAAAATGGCCCCAAAAAGGGCCGCCGGTGGTAGAGCAGGTTCAATTCCTGGGCCAGTGGAAAGTTGTTTGGACACACTTCCCAGCCCTCCTTGGTCCCTGTTCACCTAGCAGTAAAGTAGGTACCTGTTGTAAATCGAAAATTTGAGAATTCGTATTCAGGGAAAGTTGTTGGAGCTTCCAATAACTTGCAGACAAAAAAAAAAAAAAACCTGTGAATCTTCAGGCTTCTACACCCTTAACTCATGAGACATAAAGGCAAGCATGAACTTAGCATGCTTCCCATATGGGCACTGTAAGCATTTCTGTGCTTCACCTTGCACAGGATGTAGGGGGGTGCCAAATAAACTACAGTGGTCCCTCGGTTAATGAGATTTCGGTTAACGAGTTGCCTTCCATAAGATTCTTAACTTCAGTTAACGAGCAATCCCTCGATTAACGAGTTTATTGCGAGCCAACCTGAACATGATTTCGCTTGCATTTGGCGGTCCACCAGCTGTAGTATTAATCCGCCAATACAGTAATCGGTTCTAGGGCTTATATTCCTTACCATTTTAGCAAATATCAAGAAGTTTATACTATTCAATAATTTTAAAAGTTTAATATTAAATTTTTTACTCATTTTAACAATTATGTGTGCCATCCAGCCTCACAACACACCATACAGGCGTCAGTCTTTGTATCTTTTCAGTGGAGGTAACATCTTGCTTGAGACTCTCTTCAACTAAATGCCTTTTTTCTGTTTTTGCAAGCAAATTATTGGTCATTTTGAAATTTATTTTACATATTGACAATATATAATGCAGTGCAGTGTTGGTTTAAAGAAAATAATCTTGAATTGCACCAAGAGAACTAAAATTTCATGGGTGAAATGGCACCATGGGGTGACTTCTCTTCCACCCCAATGCCTCTCTTCTCCCTCCTCCACCCCCATTCTAATTCCCATCATCATCATCCAGGAGCCTTCTACATACACACCTCAAAGTAAGTGTACTTTTCTACCTTTTTTGTTGAATTTAGGCAATTTTCGGTGAGCTGGAACCAATTACCCAAAAACCCATTGAAACAATGGTTTCGGTTAACGAGTTTTTCGGTTAACAAGCAACCTTCTAGAACGGATTGTGCTCGTTAACCGAGGGACCACTGTACTATTAAAAAAAAAAAAAAAAAAATCTTTCGGGGGGGGGGGCACCCCAAGACCCCCAGCTAGATGGGCTCGCTCTGCTCACCATGTTTCCCCACCCACAACTTCTTGGACCCCGTCCTTTTGATATTCCTGGATCTGCCCCTGCTATCATCATTGCTTATACCATCTCCATTACTCACTAACACAAGTACTGTATTATACTACGCTACATCATTTGCTACTGACACTACTAATAGTAATAATAAATAATGACTATGATAATAGGTACTATCGTGGACAAAAGTTCGCTCCCTGGAGTGAAACTGAGACACGGGAGTGAGTTTCCGAACTGACTTACCCTGATTGTTATCTGGTGCGGGTGTGCTGTGCGGGTCGATACTGCTTCAGTTTGGGAAGGAACGAACTTTTGTCCACGATAGTACAGGTATATCACAACTGCCATTTTTAATCTCATACAAAATTTGTATAAAAGTACTATTCTGTTTTAAATATAAACAAGACCCATAAACCATTGAACTAGTTCATACCGTTTACATAAAATGACTCAAACCAATATTTACTTCTGGTTTCATAAGATGTCAATATATTGTTATCCAGTACAGTGGTCCCTCGGTTAACGAATGGTTCGGTTAACGAATTACCTTACATAAGCACTTTCAATTCGGTTAACGAACAAAAATTTGATTAACGAAATCCTTACGAATATCACGTTTTGTTGTGAGCATCAGCTGATGGACTAGTCTGCCAATTCAGTAATTCACTAATCTGTTCTATGTTTATATTCATTTCCAGTGGAGTAAATATAATGAAAATTGTGCTCTTTAATATTTGTGTAAAATGAATACAGTCATGCACCTGTTAACATTCTAGATACGTTCTTGGAAACGTGACGTTAACCGAAATGGACATTGTCCGATCATCACATAAACTTTTTATTTATACTTATGTGTATGTGGACTACTATATACGTACATATACACTTTTACTCTTAAATCACTACTGTAATGTGATACAGGTGATTAATTTTTATCTCTTGTGCAAAATACATGACGTTTATATTAAAATTATTCACTATTTTACAAGGATTCCAGCAACGGCGAGCAGATGGCAGAGAGGGTGGGAGCGAGCGAGGCGGCGTGGGGGGAGGGGAGGTAGTACATTTGACAGTTGGCACAGGCCCAGGTCTAACACGTGTATATTTATCAGTTCTTAGGTGACTAAGCTTCTCTCTTATAAAAAGCCAGTGAAATGACCTGGGTGAATATAATTAACATAGCTGGGATTCTTGGAACATACTGATTAATTTGAATATAAACATGCTATAATTTGCACTAGACAAAACAATTTTAGTACCGTAATCAAATTAGTACATGTGCACTCCAGCTTTGCACTAAGAAATCTATGTAAATCTACCCAAAAATACAGTTGAAATTTTTTTTTTATAAAATGTACTACAGTACTGTACACTTATGTACAACAATTTTTCTCTCTTGAGCAAAATATGATGTTTATATTCAAATTATTGGCTGTCTTGCAAGGATTCCAGCAATGCAAATTATAATCTGCTAACTTTAGTCTGAGATATTATATAAGATAAAAACTGTAAGCCTAAAAGCCTGGCTGGGGGGGCGGGGACGTAGCCAGCCACACCACCCAGCGAGGGGTTGGTGGGGGGTGGGGGGGGGTTGAGGTGATAAGTTTGAGGCAAAGGTCTCTGTGTGTTTATTTAACAGTCCTACTAAGCTTCTCTCATTTTAAAATGCCAGTGATATGACCTAGGAGAATATAATTAACATAGCTGGGATTCTTGTAAGATACTGATATATTTGAATATAAACATGTTGTAATTCGCACTAGACATAACAATTTTAGTACCGTACAGTATTACCCCGCCTAACGCGGTTTCACTTAACGCATTTTTTCATATACGCGGTGCCTCGCCAGAGCTGAACTTTCACTTAACACGGATTTTTCCCACATATACGCGGTGAGTGTCCGGCTCGAGACGCTATTTTTAGATTTGCCCCACCCGCCACCCTGCCTGACTGCCTGTTTTAGCTCATAAAATTCATACAAATTACCCGGCCAGAATATAATTTACATTGCTGGAATTCTTATAATTTGGTGATCATTTTGAATATAAACATCATATATTTTGCATTAGACATACAAATTTTAGATAAAATGTTTTCTCTGAGTAAATATGTTATCTTTTGTGCAAAATATATGACATTTATATTCAAAATATTCCTGGTCTTACAAGGAATCCAGCAATGTCAATTATATTATCCTATCTTTAGTTTGAGGTATTATTTATTACTAAAAAGTTAAATACAGTATTCTGATTTTCCCACACATCTCCTTGGGACGGTTGGTGGGGGGTTGGGGGGTGGGGGGTTGGGGGGTGGGGGGGGGGGGTGGGAGGGACCGACCGACCATCTGTTACCCTGTGAAGAATATATTTTTTTTCTATTAACTGAAGATATTTGTTTTAGCTCATAAAATTCATACAAATTACCCGGTCAGAATATAATTTACATTGCTGGAATTCTTATAATTTGGTGATCATTTTGAATATAAACATCATATATTTTGCATTAGACATACAAATTTTAGATAAAATGTTTTCTCTAAGTAAATATGTTATCTTTTGTGCAAAATATATGACATTTATATTCAAAACATTCCTGGTCTTACAAGGAATCCAGCAATGTCAATTATATTATCCTAACTTTAATCTGAGGTATTATTTAATACAAAATGTTAAAATTTATTTTTTTCACCCATTCTTTCTCTTGAAGGGAGGAGTGGTGGGGGGTGGGGGGTGGGGGGAAGGCAAGGTGGGGTACTTTGATTGACAGATAGTGTCGTGAAGAATATTTTTTTTTTTATTAACTTAAGATATTTGTTTTAGCTCATAAAATTCATACAAATTACCCAGCCAGAATATAATTTACATTGCTGGAATTCTTATAACTTGGTGATCATTTTGAATATAAACATATATTTTGCATTAGACATACAAATTTTAGATAAAATGTTTTCTCTAAGTAATATGTTATCTTTTGTGCAAAATATATGACATTTATATTCAAAATATTCCTGGTCTTACAAGGAATCCAGCAATGTCAATTGTATTATCCTAACTTTAGTTTGAGGTATTATTTATTAAAATTTAGTGGTTTTCCCCCAAAAATTTCTCAGAGAGGGAAGAGCCAGCAGTGTTGTGTGAGAAGAGGGGGAGGGAGTTGAGTCCATTATTTGAATGGACATTAACTTGGCGACTGTATTTCTCTATTTCTCTTAAGTATTACAGGTAGTCGTCGACTTACGACCTATGCGACTTACGTCTGTTCGACTTTACGACCGGCGGTACGACAGTTTTGGCCCCAGCCTCCTGGTGCTGCCGGGAGCTGGAGCCGCGCGCATCCCCGCTCTCAATTACAAACACGCTCGCTGGTACAGCACACTTCCCTCCGTGTCTGTTTGCCTTGTGCCTTTCTTTTGTCTTGGAAATTTTTCTTGAACCACCACCCCCCCAAGATGTCTACGAAGAGGAAACTGTCTTCATCTACTCCTCAACCTGCCACTAAGGGATTATCAGAAGGTTTATCTCTACTGAATAAACTTCTTGCCCATTTTGAAGGAATGGACCCAAACATCGAACGATTTGCAAGGATTGAGCGGATGGCACGCAATTCGTTTCGTCCGTATCAAGAAATTTACGAGGAGAAGAAGAAACGAACAATTCAGACAAAGCTCACCATGTTCATGAAAAAAACAACTCCTCCGGCTACCCCAAAGGCTGCCCCAGCTGACGACATCGACGATCCACAGCCAAGCACCAGCGGCCAATAAGATGTTTTTTGTATGTTTGTATGTGTTTGTATGTTTTGCAACTAAAATGTTTTATATGTTTTGCACCTGTATTTTTTTTTTTGTATGTTGTGTAAATAATAAACCAATTGTACTGTAGTATGCAGTGATTTACTTAAACCTGACGACCGTAACAATAATGAACAAAGAAAATGTTGATAAAATATGACTTAAAGATGATTATATTATCATTACACATTATAATATACGTAAGGTAATTATAACATAGGCCGACTTACGACCAGATCAACTTACGACCGGGCGGCCGTAACCAATCTAGGTCGTAAGTCGACGACTACCTGTAATTGTGTGCATGTACCATCATAAAATTAAGATGTTATTTTTACTACAACATAGTTGTGTGTCTTCAAAAAGTGGAGTTTGGGGGTCGAGCTGGTTTCTATTGGAATTAATCCCATATGTTCTGTTGTTCACTTAACGCGGATTTCACTTAATGCGGGACCCTCTGGGTTCTATTGACCGCGTTAAGTGGGGTACAACTGTAATCAAATTAGTACATGTGCACTCCAGCTTTGCACTAAAGTCATTTACAGTATTTCTTTTACGTTTCTTTTAGTATGGTGTGTGCATGTAAATGTATGAAAATACATGAAGAAATTTATGTAAATCTACCCATAAATACAGTAGATTTTTTTTAAATGTACTACAGTATTGTACACTATTGTACTATATTTTTTATATCTTGAGCAAAATATATGACGATTATATTCAAATTAATCTGTCTTGCAAGGATTTCAGCAATGCAAATTATATTATCGTAACTTTAGTCTGAGATATTATATAAAATAAACATAAAGAAATCACCAATCTTTTATCTTGAACACAGGGTGGTGGGTAGAGGGGGGGGGGGGGGGAAGTGAGGTGACAGAATGTCTGGTGTTTGTTTGTTTATTTATTTGAGATAAGATTTGACAGTTGGCGCTGAAGGCCTGCGTGTTTATTTATCATTACTTAAGAGTGACTAAGCTCTTCTCATAATTTTCCACCCAAACGACCTGGGTGAATATAACTTACATTGGAGGGATTCTAGTAAGATAGTAGTTTATTTGAATGGTTTTTTTTTTTTTCAATTTAAATTTTAATTGTTTATTCCTTGATAAAGGAAGTAGGATCCTAATGCTGTCACTTGGTACCCCTGTACCATAATACCAGAAGCAACTGGCCAGTGTCACAAGTATATACAGTACAGTCATCATTTGGTTATCGCGCCTTATTGGGACCCCGCCGATAACGAAAGTACAGAACCTAGGGGATTTATTCTAATTGGTTCATTTACCCAAGACCCAACCCCAAGTTTCCCATTTTACGACCATTTAGACCCACTAAATATATATATATAATGTTATGGTAAATATCATAAACACACATAAGCATGGCTAGGTTTATTACAAAGTGATGAAAAGGGTACGCTTAATACTGTAATCCACAAAACATGTAGCTTTGCTTTTTTTATTTGGTCCCCCGTCATATGAGTCCGTTTTCTCTCACATCAGGACGCCTGAGTCCTCCGTTTTCTCTCTTAATCTTAGAGTGCACCAGAAAGTTTACTATTTTTAGTAATGCCACAGAATTTGAAATTGCAACCCCAATTGCAACTGGGGTTGCAATTGTTGAGGCAACTAGATATGTCTGATTACAGCAAATGTGTTATTGTCAATTTGTAGGTGAAAGATTTTATCCTCAATAGATGTAGGTTAACATTTCACCTGTAGGCAAATGCTTAAAAAAGCTTAAGTAAGGAAGCATATTCCTTTGACACATAATATCTGACCAGTATGGGAAGGATCATCATGTCTCCGTCAGGGAGTCATGGAGTGGTGGTCCAGCAGGCGTCACTTTTGGGAGGGAGGGAGGGGGGGGGGCCACGGACGTATATGCGGTCCGACGTTAACCAGCGCATGACTGTATTAAAATTTTAGTCTAGTGCAAACTATTGTATGTTTACATTCAAATTAATAACTATCTTATAAGAATTCCAGCAATGTAAATTATATTTTCCCCAGTTACTTCTATGAAATTTCAAAAGCAAAAAACAAAAACTCAATCTAAATGACATAAATAAACAAATAAATACTTCACTAGACCTTCGGCGCTAACTGTCAAACGTATCACCTCACCTCCCGCTCCACCCCCCAGTACACTCCCTCCCTCCGCCCAGCCAGGGTTTTAGGCTTACAGTTTTTATCATACTGTATAATATCTCAGACTAAAGTTAGGAGAATATAATTTGCATTGCTGGAATCCTTGCAAGACAGTGAACAATTTGAATATAAACGTCATATTTTGCATAAGAGATAAAAATTAATCACCTGTATCACATTACAGCAGTGATTTAAGAGTAAGAGTGTATATGTACGTATATACTGTATATAGTGATTTAAGGGCGATTGACGGGAATTTTAAGAGTGTTTCTGACTTTATGCATTTTTGGCTTTACTTTGTGTACTTTCTGTGAGCTGGAACCAATTACCCAATACCCCATTGAAATAATGGATTCGGTTAACGAATGACTCTGTGGAACAAATTATGTTCGTTAACCGAGGGACCACTGTATACCTAATCTCCAAATGCAACATACTATACCTGTACTATACAGCTACTCCCCGACTTACGACAGGGTTAGGGACCGACATCCAGGTCATAAGTAGAAATGGTCTTAAGTCGGAAATGCTTAAATAATACAGAGAAAATCTAAAATGGGGGTCTCTTTTTCTTCTCAGCACCACAAAACATTCACTTTTAAGCTTGCCAGCCATTTTAAAGTGAATTACAGATGAAAATTTTGTCTGTGTACTGACGTTGGGACTCGAAAATACGTAATTTGACCAAATTTTGGTACGACTGAGGCAGGTCGTAAGTGCGGGTGGAAGTAAGTCGAGTAGGTCGTAAGTCGGGGAGGAGCTGTACTTATTATACTTGGAAGGATTTACAGTAACATGAATGATAAGCCCCAGAGATCAAATTCACATTATATGAGATGAACAACTGTATACAGTAATAAATAGTGGTGCAGTTTTGATGGCCACTGGTATCCACTTCGGCTGTACAGTAAGTGCAGTGAAAAGAACACCAGTGGTCACAAAAAATGCTGTTTTAATATATTTTACTTTCTTTAATATGGGATTTATTTCTATTCTTTTTTAATTTTTTCAAGCTTTTCCCACACAATGCAGGGTGATCAGAAACAAAAGAATAGAGGTTGTACAAGTTTTATAAAATATACATATAATTCGAAACACTCGTGAAACCATTACTAAGAATAAGATTAGCAAAAACTTCAGGATAAATAGAAGCCAAATATTAAAATAATTTTTTTTAGGTCTGCATATGAATGGTAGACACGCATTTGGCAATGTCACATAATCTGGCAACTACGTAGGCTACATTCCAAGTTGTCTAAAGGACCCAGGATATAAAGTTGATCTACATTTCCCATGCATATTCTTGTAGCTTGTGCTGATTTCTCGTGCATCACAGTGAATATATTTATTCATAACAGTGTTGTGAGAGTTTTGAACCATGCATCGCATTGCTGGCAAGAGTGAAGGGGTGGAGAAACGTAAAAAGTGCAAGGACATTGCACCACGTGGTAATAGTGTGGTGCCTCCTGATGCCTCGCCCTAGTGAAATATTATTTTGTTCACAAATTCTCTTCTATTAATATTTTTTTCTAAACATGTACGCTTTATAAAAGATTATGGTCCATCTTGCAATCACATGAAATAACGAAGATATAACAAGATGTATAAAAATTTTCATTCAGCATAAACAACAATTTTGTGTTCTCGCATTTATGTATAGAAACAATTATTTTATCATTATTACTTATATAAAACTGTTTGTAGATAATTTATTTACAATGATAATGCAGAAAACCCCATCTTTTTATCTCAAATAGCAAGCTTGCTATGATTCATTATGTACAATTATCTCTCGTGTGGTGAGGTGAGCAACAGACCCGAGCATATCGTGGGAGAGCACCTACCGAATCCCAAGAGTGTGATTGGAGAAAGATGAGGGAAGGAGGGCCAGGGGAAGGCAGACAGATATAAAAACTTAAAGGATTTGTAAAAATAACCCCAGGGAGGACTGTGGTCGCCAACCATCAGATATGAGGACAGTACTCTAATTGATTGATTAATTAATGATCTTCTCATAGGGGCTGGGACCCAAGCCCTCCTCCCTAAAGTGACAGCAGTATTCCATGTGAAACAAGTACATAAAGCCTTTAACCCTTAACTGGTGAATAAGGGTTACCTACTCTGCCCCTTATGAACAACATGTACTGTAAGGAATATGTAATGTCCACTGATGATGGCTGCCATCCCTACAGCTAACTTCCACTGATGATGGCTGCCATCCGTACAGCTAACTTCCACTAATGATGGCTGCCATCCATCCAGCTAACTTTCACTGATGGCTGCCATCCCTACAGCTAACTTCCACTGATGATGGCTGCCATCCCTACAGCTAACTTCCACTGATGATGGCTGCCATCCCAACAGCTAACTTCCACCAATGATGGCTGCCATCCCAACAGCTAACTTCCACCGATGATGGCTGCCATCCGTACAGCTAACTTTCACTGATGATGGCTGCTATCCCTACAGCTAACTTCCACTGATGATGGCTGCCATCCCTACAGCCAACTTCCACTGATGATGGCTGCCATTCCTACAGCTAACTTCCACTGATGATGGCTGCCATCCCTACAGCCAACTTCCACTGACGATGGCTGCCATCCCTACAGCTAACTTCCACTGATGATGGCTGCCATCCGTACAGCTAACTTCCACTGATGATGGCTGCCATCCGTACAGCTAACTTTCACTGATGATGGCTGCCATCCCTACAGCTAACTTCCACTGATGATGGCTGCCATCCCTACAGCCAACTTCCACTGATGATGGCCGCCATCCCTACAGCCAACTTCCGCTGATGATGGCTGCCATCCCTACAGCCAACTTCCACTGATGATGGCTGCCATCCCTACAGCTAACTTCCACTGATGATGGCTGCCATCCCTACAGCTAACTTCCACTGATGATGGCTGCCATCCCTACAGCCAACTTCCACTGATGATGGCTGCCATCCCTACAGCCAACTTCCGCTGATGATGGCTGCCATCCCTACAGCCAACTTCCACTGATGATGGCTGCCATCCCTACAGCTAACTTCCACTGATGATGGCTGCCATCCCTACAGCTAACTTCCACTGATGATGGCTGCCATCCCTACAGCTAACTTCCACTGATGATGGCTGCCATCCCTACAGCTAACTTTCACTGATGATGGCTGCCATCCCTACAGCCAACTTCCACTTATGATGGCTGCCATCCCTACAGCCAACTTCCACTGATGATGGCTGCCATCCCTACAGCCAACTTCCACTGATGATGGCTGCCATCCCTACAGCTAACTTCCACTGATGATGGCTTCCATCCCTACAGCCAACTTCCACTGATGATGGCTTCCATCCCTACAGCTAACTTCCACTGATGATGGCTGCCATCCCTACAGCCAACTTCCACTGATGATGGCTGCCAACCCTACAGCTAACTTCCACTGATGATGGCTGCCATCCCTACAGCCAACTTCTACTGATGATGGCTGCCATCCCTACAGCTAACTTCCACTGATGATGGTTGCCATCCCTACAGCTAACTTCCACTGATGATGGCTGCCATCCCTACAGCCAACTTCCACTGATGATGGCTGCCAACCCTACAGCTAACTTCCACTGATGATGGCTGCCATCCCTACAGCCAACTTCCACTGATGATGGCTGCCATCCCTACAGCCAACTTCCACTGATGATGGCTGCCATCCCTACAGCCAACTTCCACTGATGATGGCTGCCATCCGTACAGCTAACTTCCACTGATGATGGCTGCCATCCCTACAGCCAACTTCCACTGATGATGGCTGCCATCCCTACAGCCAACTTCCACTGATGATGGCTGCCATCCCTACAGCCAACTTCGACTGATGATGGCTGCCATCCCTACAGCCAACTTCGACTGATGATGGCTGCCATCCCTACAGCTAACTTCCACTGATGATGGCTGCCATCCCTACAGCTAACTTCCACTGATGATGGCTGCCATCCCTACAGCAAACTTCCACTGATGATAGCTGCCATCCCTACAGCCAACTTCCACTTATGATGGCTGCCATCCCTACAGCTAACTTCCACTGATGATGGCTGCCATCCCTACAGTTATCTTCCACTGATGATGACTGCCATCCCTACAGCTAACTTCCACTGATGATGGCTGCCATCCCTACAGCCAACTTCCACTGATGATGGCTGCCATCCCTACAGCCAACTTCCACTGATGATGGCTGCCATCCCTACAGCCAACTTCCACTGATGATGGCTGCCATCCCTACAGCCAACTTCCACTGATGATGACTGCCATCCCTACAGCCAACTTCCACTGATGATGACTGCCATCCCTACAGCCAACTTCCACTGATGATGGCTGCCATCCCTACAGCCAACTTCCACTGATGATGGCTGCCATCCCTACAGCCAACTTCCACTGATGATGGCTGCCATCCCTACAGCCAACTTCCACTGATGATGGCTGCCATCCCTACAGCTAACTTCCACTGATGATGACTGCCATCCCTACAGCCAACTTCCACTGATGATGACTGCCATCCCTACAGCCAACTTCCACTGATGATGGCTGCCATCCCTACAGCCATCTTCCACTGATGATGGCTGCCATCCCTACAGCCAACTTCCACTGATGATGGCTGCCATCCCTACAGCCAACTTCCACTGATGATGGCTGCCATCCCTACAGCCAACTTCCACTGATGATGGCTGCCATCCCTACAGCCAACTTCCACTGATGATGGCTGCCATCCCTACAGCCAACTTCCACTGATGATGACTGCCATCCCTACAGCCAACTTCCACTGATGATGACTGCCATCCCTACAGCCAACTTCCACTGATGATGGCTGCCATCCCTACAGCCAACTTCCACTGATGATGGCTGCCATCCCTACAGTTATCTTCCACTGATGATGACTGCCATCCCTACAGCTAACTTCCACTGATGATGGCTGCCATCCCTACAGCCAACTTCCACTGATGATAGCTGCCATCCCTACAGCTAACTTCCACTGATGATGGCTGCCATCCCTACAGCCAACTTCCACTGATGATGGCTGCCATCCCTACAGCCAACTTCCACTGATGATGGCTGCCATCCCTACAGCCAACTTCCACTGATGATGACTGCCATCCCTACAGCCAACTTCCACTGATGATGACTGCCATCCCTACAGCCAACTTCCACTGATGATGGCTGCCAACCCTCCAGGCAAGATAGGCAGAGTGACAGGAGACTGTTATCAACATACAATAGGTGCTGATTGCATTAGTGTTGTTTTTGGCTGTACTCATGTTGCAAAAATCATAAAATGAAAGACCTAGGGTAGCCAGGGCCAATTTTATGCTATAGACACTTTACATATTGGGAGCAATCCCTGGTAATGTTACTTTTTAAGTGACAAGGACATAATTATGAGAGCCGAGTATAATCACAGTTTAAGTACAGTACAGTATTCTATTAGCATGGAATTTGGGTTTAATTATATATGAGCAAGCAATGGTACTGCATTACCATCTACACCCTCAACCAACGCATACCCTAAGCAGCCATCAGGTGGTTTTATATGACGAGACAGATGAGGGAAGGAATAAGAATTAGGATGACTCCTGGAGGAGTGAGGCATTGTAGACTGCACGAAAGATTGATAAAATAATGTATAAACCTTCTCTTATATTCTCACACTATTCAGTACCCTTTTTATGCAAAATTATTTCAATCACAGATTTTTTTCAACACTGTCTGGAAAATATATCTCTGAGTATAGCATATTTTTACTTTCAAGTGTTTTCCTCCTTATGTGAGGTGGCTGGATACAAGAATAAACACACATACATTTTATCTTCAATCATTCAGACGGTAGCAAAATGTGTTCTGCCATGATGCCCCCCCTTCACAACAAGGCCCCAAGTCAGTAACTCCTCTCACTCATGTACACTGTTGCTTCCTGGATGTCCATCCTCATCCTTTCATCCTCTTGGTCTTCCCCACGAATCAACAAATTTTTACTAATATTTTGCTGACCATATTCTCAACACTGTATGTCTTATTTCTGTACAGCACTTACAAATTCATCTATCCTCCTTATATCGGTACAGCATTTCTTATTCTTTGGATCCTATTTGCTTCACAAAAAACTCAAAGACACATCCTTTCTGTTGCTTCTATTATGCTCCTATACAAGCAGCATCACATTAATAAAAACCCTAAGTGCTGTTTCCCAATACATGGGGTGGCAACCTCCCAGGTAAGAATAAGTAATTTAAAACTAGGCTTGTGGTGAACAGTGCAAATCATGGCAGGAAATGCATTGCACATCTGTTAAAATACCTAAATTTACACTGCAATAAATTTCTACAAACTACTATACTCACCAGTCCATAGCTGCCCTGACTTACAAATAACTATACCTAAATGAGAAATACCATCCGAATAGCTTTATTAAACAAATTTCACCCAAATAATCAAACAAAAGTGTTAGTGATGTGGTACCAACCTGGCAGCTTTTAAAACAGATTTAGTCTGTGTTCTGGGAGGTGCTGGAGGGGGAGGAGCTGTAGCAGCAGATGGAGGCTTCTTGGTCACCACCGTCACACACATTGGCTGTCCATCAAGCTGGCGGTTATTGAACACTTCAACTGACCTACAGAATAATACCACACTTAATATAATTCTGGTTAAACATAAAGGGCAAATTGCTATTTCTTCTCTATACTGTATTACTTAAGCCTCATTAGGTCATGAACATTAATGATACTGAAGCTGGGACCTTGTTGTGGTAGGGGGAACATGTCGGTTATGGCAGCCAGAATAATCAATGTCAACAAATGTGAGGCATTTAGAGAGTTCATGTCATATCAAAAGGTGGCATCAAATATTGAGAAAAATAATGATATACAGTTTTATGACAGGTTTACTGAGATCATCATCCTGAGAACAGCAGCAACATAACCTGTCCTCAGTGTAATGATTGTTTATCAGACCACAGCTTACAGCCCAGAGAATTACAACACATATAACAGTGAGTACAGTACAGGCCTCGTGGTACCCCAGCATACCAGGTTGACACACCCTGGGTCAGGATCCAAGGGACCTGACCCCGGCCACTAATTAAGTGAGTTAGCGGGTGACTTGCCCAAAACACACCCGGGCATGACCACGCACCTGGGCAAACACAGCTGTCCATATCTAACCAGTTTAGTGTTAATTGGCAGGCAGGGGTCAATCACCGGCTGTTTCTCCCCCATATAAAGGCCCTGCAGTCCCGTCCACGGTCTCATTACTCTCATCCGACTCATCTCTCTCCTGTTTGAGTCGTCATTCTGTTCACTCACACAGAGTCACGCTCGTCCTCCCCCCAGGTCGGGAGGGAGACTTCCCGACCAGACCCCGGCGTCACCAGCTAAGCAGAGCCTCCCATAGGAGACAGTCCAGTAGCACCCACTGGGCCTCCGTCAGGTCACACGCGAGTCTTTGTCAGAGCTATCCCTAGGGTGAGTTACCTACTGTGGGAAGTGTATTCATTCATGTTTGTGTCCGAGAGTCAGTATCCAGTAACGTAAATATAATGTTCTAGTAACGTCGATATTACATTGATATTAATGTGTCTGTGTCATTGAGTGGAATAATTAATAGTTGTATGGAAGTGGTGTTTGAGAAGTTGTCCCTTAAGAACGTATAAGATAAATAAGTGTAAATAACTAGCCGGCCATGCTACGAAACTTCCTCTCTTTACATTCCTCCTACTATAAATATTCTACCTAAATGTATATCTTCTATGTGAGTTTTGTCTCATTACAATAGGATTTCCATCACAGATATGAGTAAAACAATCAATAATTATTGGATTTAAGACACAAAAGATCCATGTCTGTGCTTACCTAAAAGCATCTTCTATATTCATGAAGACAGCTTCAGCAACACCCTCCCTTATCATTCGGGCAGAAAGGATTGGTCCAATTGTTCCAAACAATTCTTCCATATCTTCTACACTCACACAATGGTGTAAATTTGTCACAAGTACCTAAAACAAACATTACACAAAAGCTTAAGAGATTTTAAAATATTAAAACATTTTTTACTCAAAATTAAAGCAATAAAACAAATGATAAATATGAAGTTGAAAGTCTGATATATCTTATCCTTTATGAAATCACAGATCAATACAGATAAAATATGAGGTGCAAAATTATCAAAGGAAACATTCATTCATAAACAAAAGCCATTACCTTTCCTCCCTGAGGTGCAGCAGGTCGTTGATCCAGACGAGCCATGAGCCCAGATGACAGAGGAGCTACCTTCTTGGGACGATTGATAGGCTCCATTTCATTGTCATCATATATGGGCCTGAAGATAATGAAGAATATAATTTTTTATTTATTTATTTATTTTTTTTGCTAACTCCCAAATTGCAGCATTAAATTATCAACTGAGATTATTACTGTTTGCAAAGATTTTCTTACAACCAAAATTTATTCAGTTCTTACCTCTTTTTTGCAGGTACTCTGACTGCTAATCTCTCAGGAACATCTGAATGCAGTCTTCCACTGGGGATTCTTGCTGACATTCTCACTGGTAATCTGCCTACTGACTCCCATTCATCATCATACAATGGACTTGGTTCCTAGTGCAAGAAAAGTATAATCTGAATGTCTATATTTGTTTTCTGTTAAGAAAGAGATACAACACTTAAGCTTCTCTTAAAATTACAAAAGGTAATAAAAGACTCGTAGCACAACAAGAACATCGGATTTTTAGGTAAGATGTGTGAAGTACAAATTTACACGCAAAACAAGGGCACCGATGAATAATTCTGTTGACACATTTCACTCTAAAACGGAGCTAAAAACAAGATCTTTACTATAGCTATACCTAGATAAACAGACTGAGATGAAAAATGCCACACCAAGATCAGTACTCCCTAAATCATCTATGAAGTTGAATACCGTATATCTCGACCTACAAGACGGAATTTGAAAAAAAAAAAATCAGCCCAAAGTTAGGGGGTCGTCTTAAGCACCAGAGATAAAATTCTTACCTCTTAAATATTGCGGTTTAGCGTGTCAAGAGTGGTGATAGAAACATGGTAAACCACTCACAAGGTCCTACCACTAATTATTTTAAACTGAAACTTACGTTTGGGAAGTTGGATTAAAATGAAGATTACCGGTATATTAAAATAATAAAAATGTATTATAAACCAGTCTAACATACAGTAAAAGAACAATATACCCCGGTAATAAACACAGCTGCTATCATCACCCCCCCCCCCCCATTTGCCAGTGACAAGAAAGGGAAAGTGACCGTGACTGACTGCCTGGCTATTTTTAGCCTTCCTTGTGTTCGGAGGTGGTCAGTAATGCATATCTGTATATTTACTGATCATAATACTTATCTCCTAAAAATAATTAATTTAAAATTTATTTTTTTGCAAAGAATATTCAGTAAATGACTGCGTTAATTCTTGAAACTACCGACAGTGGTAAATTTAGGATGAGAATGATTAACAGAAGTCACGTCATGGATTCGGAGTTTGGTCCTTAATGATCATAAATGTCTGGTCAACTTCACCTACCAGGTATAATGGTCGTTTCCCTTTTTCGCAAAACAAGTATATAAATTAAAGAAAATACTTGCAGTGTGTTTAATGTATTACAGTATATTATAAATAAATAAATAAACCAATAAATCGGCAAATCTATTTCAAGTAAATGGAAATATTTTACTCACACCAACATTAGTTTCAGTTAGATAACTGACGCTTAAGTGAGTCACTAGTGTACACCAGCCGGTAAAATTTGATGCCAATACTTGAAGTGAATTGGCATTATTTTAAATAACCAACCATAAATAAATGAAAAAAAGATCAAAGGTGAGAAACATTATATTGTATATATGTTGTGTTGTCAAAGGAAGAGAAACAATTGAAACTCTGCAATTGTGTGTAAATGAGGCAGAAAGATAAATCAGCAACCTAAGACTTGGTCACAATTTTCGTGATGCCATATGGAAGTAGGGTCTACCATTAAACAATACTGTACATTATGCTTCCAATATCTTCCCAGGCAGTAGAATCTCCCTGTTTGGTAGCTGCCTAAAACTTTTAGAAATATTACTTTGATACAACATGATAAATTAGACAAACAATAAAATAAACAAACAAAGGTTATTTACCAAGACCTTCTCTCTCAGAACAGAGGGAAGGAGTGGGAGGGAAGGAGGGGAGATAAGGCGGCTATTTACAGCCTGTCTTTGTGTAGGAAGTCGACCAGACTGGAAATAATTCATTTAAAATTTATATTTTTTACATAGAATATTTACGCGGTCAATCGAACCCACAGGGTACCGCGGAAAGTGAAAACCGCGTAAAGTGAACAACAGAATATATGGGATTAATTCCAATTAATTCCGCGTTTCCACGTTTATGCGGTACCCTGCCGAAACCGGAATGCTCACATTCCGTGGTGCGTGTACCCCTTTACGCGGAGATCGGCTGGCGAGCCGCGCCATTTTCGGATCCAAACCTCCCGCCATGTTGTGTAAGCGGCGCGAGCAGGGTGCGCACAAGGTCGCCCAGTCATCAAAACATTACCGAGTTCTTCACCCGCCACCCACCACAGCCGGCCCAATTCAGTGATAGTGATAATTATAGTGAGGATATGGACTTATATGGACTTTAAGGGGTTTGACAAAGAGGCCCTGCAAGCCTCTGTGGTGGATAGTGATACAATTGATACAAGTGATACAGGTGAGGGCCAATAATCTGCCCTCTGCCTCGGAACCAACCCCCCATCCCCGTGTGCCCAGCCATCTTTTCTACTAATGTAAGTGTTAAAAAACCTAATATTATTGATATTTCTCTTAATTATTAATTGTGTGTGCATACCATCATAAAGTTAAGATAAAATTTTTACTACAACATAGTTGTGTGTCGTCAAAAAGTGGAGTTTGGGGGTCGGCCCGGTCTCTATTTCAATTAATCCCATATGTTATGTTGTTCACTTTACGCGTTTCTCACTTTCCACGGTACCCTGTGGGTTGTATTAACCGCGTAAAGTGAGGGTTGACTGTATATATATACAGTGACTCCTCGGTTAATGAACTCAATCCGTTCCAGAAGGTCGTTCGTTAACCGAAAAGTTCGTTAACCGAAACCATTGTTTCAAAGGGTTTTTGGGTAATTGGTTCCAGCTCACCGAAAATTTCCTAAATTCAACAAAAATGGTAGAAAAGTTCACTTACTTTGAGGTGTGTATGAAGAAGGCTCCTGGATGATGATGATGGGATTTAGAATGGGGGTGGAGGAAAAGGAAGAAGAGAAGACATTGGGGTGGAAGAGAAGTTACCCCATGGCGCCATTTCACCCATAAAACTTTAGCTCTCTTGGTGTAATTCAAGATTATTTTCTTTAAATCAACACTGCACTGCATTATATATTGTCAATATGTAAAATATATTTCAAAATGACCAATAATTTGCTTGGAAACACAGAAAAAAAGCGTTTAGTTGAAGAGAGTCTCAAGCAAGATGTTACCTCCAGTGAAAACAGAGAGACTAACGCCTGTTTGCTGTGTTAAGAGGCTGGATGCCACGCATTAAACTAGTCACTTTACCTTCAATTATGTTCAAAAATTGTTAAAATGACTAAAAAATTGAATATTAAACTTTTAAAATTATTGAATAGTATAAACTTCTTGATATTTACTAAAATAGTAAGGAATTTAAGCCCTAGAACCGATTAATGTATTGGCGGACTGATACTAAAGCTGGTTGCCCGGTCAGTGCAAGCGAAAACATGTTGAGGTCGGTTCGTAAGAAATTCGTTAACCGAATTGAAGATCCTTATGGAAGGCAGTTCGTTAACCGAAATTTTGTTAACCGAGGCATTCGTTAAACGAGGGGTCACTGTATATGTGTGTAATAAATGTATGTAGTAAGTATGTACAGTAATCTTTTTCACTCAAATCCTAATGAAACACTATTGAATTAGAATACTGTAGCTGGTTGAAGCAAGCTTATAAATTAAAGAAAATACTTGCAGTGTGTTTAATATATTACAGTATGTTATAAATAAATAAATAAACAAATAAATCGGTAAATCCATTTCAAGTAAATGAAACAATTGTATTCGACACAGACATTAGTTCAAGTTAAATAACAGACTTTTAAGTGAGTTACTAGTGTTTACACTACACCAACCGGTAATATTTGATGCCATTACTTGAAGTGAATTGGCTTTATTTTAAAAAACCAAGGATGTGTAAACAGCACTGGTCAATGGGATGATTGGTAAAGGACTACTGGGTCAGTAAGCTCCCAATGGTAAGTGTCACATTTGGGGTACCGGTCTTATACAGCGAATAGGGCTCAAAAGCTACTTCTTAAATGGAAATTTTTGGGGCCGTCTTATACACCCCGTCGCCTCGTAGGCTGAGATATACGGTAATATAAAGTGAAAAATGGGTCCAATAGACATGATGGCCATTAGACATTACAATATAGATACTGTACAATACATGGTGTACAGTCTAAGCCTTCAGTATGCAAGGAGGCAGCGTGGGCGACACTACACGTGATCATCTATATTTCCCCAACTAGGACTATACAGGATGTCTCAGAAAAATTTATACTTACAAAGTGCCTTACAGATTTTCATAGAAATCATGTGCATACTTAAATCACAACAGCAACATTGTCCTCACTTGATGATGTGTGAGGTCTCCCACAGGTGAGAATAAAGGTGTTGCTGCAATACAGTACAAGCATTCATGTGATCTCCATGAAAATCTGTAAGGCACTGTGTGTACATCTTTCTGGGACATCCTGTAGTTAGGAACCTATACATAAGAATGATTACCCTATAATTATTTGCAGTGGTGATCTTAAGACGAGTAGGACGTATTTCCTCTGGTTCCGGTGACCTTCTGAGTCGATAAGCTGGTGACCGTGCTCGTGCCATAATATCAGATCGCATTCCACTTAATCCATATATTGGAGACTGTGCTGTAGTTAGTCCCATAGATCTATAGGGTGGGCTGCGAGCTGTCAACTTCATCCTTGGAGGCCTCATATCATGCTGCCTAAAACTGTCATGTCCATTAGATATACTGTATATTGTACTGTACTGTAAACATATAAAATACTTATACAGGAGACCCCCGGGTTACTTACGAACATCCGCCAATACGAGGTCCCATAAAGTTAACTTTAAATGTATTTTTTTTATGGGGATCAGTTCACCCAGGCACATTAGATAACAGATTATACTTTCAATATCTTCCCAGAAGGCAGTACCTCCCTGTTTGATAGCTGTCTACTAGCTTTACACGATTTATTTTTTACTTCCATTTACTGTATTTTTATCATTCTATTTCTTCTTTTCTCTTATATTAAGTGGCTTTATATGTATATAAGGACATAAGCTATGATACAGTGTGATTTTAAACATTGTTCTGTAAGTACGGTATGCACATAGGGTAGGTGTTTTGACTTAAGTACATTTACGATTTAAGAACACCTGTAGGAATGGAACTCGTACATAACCCTGGGACTTCCTGTATATGGTAGTTTCTAACAGTATAGCAAATATATAATGATGATGAAACAAGCCTTTCAAACAACTTTGGAAATATAGCACACTGGGTTCTGTTTGGCAACACCTGTTTTATGGATGATTAAAGTTTGCTTAAAATGAGAACACTTTCACGACACTTTACTAATGAATATGTTACTTTTCCTAAAGGGGAAAATACACCTTTGTGGAAAATCTTTGATGGGGTTTGTCTGCTCTATAATTCACTAAATGACATCATCATAATAATAACAATAATACAGTACAGTAATTTTAATAATAATATTAATAACAATAATAATAATAATACTTATATCTGAACTGAACTTTTAAAGCTGAATTTAATCAGTCAAACAACTTCATTCAAACACTGTTAAATTATGACAGGCAAGTTTGAAAAAAACCTGAGTTGCACCATCATAATGACATGACATTTGTATCAGTTTCACACATGGCTGCTCCAGAGACTACAACAATGGCAAGGGTGTGGTCATCATCCTAGTGAATTCAGGCTCAAAGACTGTGGCTGTAGGGACTTCCTGCATATTGAGTAACTCATATATCAGTGGAAAATAGCTGAAAAGTATTGATGAATGATTTGGTATCTTTGAACAATAAAACTTTGAGCTCAGAGACTTATGGCAAAGCAATCTATAAATTCATCATGAAATTGTATTATACTGTAGTTGGCATTTAATTAATGGCTTAGGTTAATATTTAGAATGAGTAATGGAGTCAAATATCCATTACATTTATTAGTTGCATAATGGTGAAGGTGACAGCTGTGGTGTTATATCTTTCCCACATCTAAGTACAAGACAAATAGAATGGAGTTCTAAGTAACTTGGGAATGTATGTACAGTACAGGTACACTTGTTGACAAAGATAAGTTTATGAAAATAATGTGGAGTATATGTTAAAGAACTTTTGAAAGCCTATGCCACCTTTTCATTTTGTTTTAAAGTTGGAGACAACTAGAAATAAAATGCAGGCAACCTGTGTTTCCCTCCCAACAAATTTACCAAACTTTTAAATGCTGGAGAAATTGGTCGAAGAAAGTTAACAAAGTACCCGGATCATACTTTTTGATAGACATAAATAAACACTGTAAGATACAAATATCCCATTCAATAATTGGAAAGATAAATGGCTCTGCTAAATGAGTGGAAGGTAACTTAGATGCTGGCAGCTTGAAAATGAGGAAAACTAATATATAAGTATGAACATCCATCACTGATGTTATACTGTACCTGTTGAGTGCTTGGGTGTATGAAGGGTTATAGAGATCAGCCTTGTCATTCTTGATTGTAACAACATGTGGATTGTTTGGCAGTGGATGATATCGACTGCCATCACCAGATCTTGAGAAAGACTGTGTTCTGCCATTAGAAGGAGGGTTTCTTGGAAAGGTATTTGGCCTTCCCCGAACAATGACATTTTTCGCACCATTATCTCCACCAGATACAGTACGGACCAAAGAAGATCCCTGCATACGTGTCTTGCCTCCTAAATCTGTGGAGAACCTTCATTATTTCTGTATAATAGCAGGTGTTGTCTGTATTTATCAATGTACAGTACATGCAAGCACAAAGTACACATGACAGGGTTGTAAACACCAAGAAAGTCATGGAAATTCATTATCATTAGCCCAAGCCTAAATATTTATGTAATAAGTGAAGGACAGTGTCTGCAAAAGCTTGAATACTTAAGGGTCAATGTGCTGTTATTTATGATCACAAAATTGTAGTCAATCTAAAATAACTTAAATTAATCTATCTGTCCAGAACTTACCCGATGGACGATTTTCATTTCGGATATTTTTTTCCACCAGGCCAGTGTTCTTCCACGTAGCTGGGGTCTGTAAATTAGAATCATGAATCATCATCTCTGGTTAAAATCAGGTTGGTAGCAAGAAAAACTATAGTATTTTATGGCATACAAGACGAACTTTCTTGTCTGAAAAATGGCTAAAAAATCGGCTGCGTCCTACAAGTGAAGTGTGGTTTCCTGTAGGCTAATTAATCCCCCAGTTGCTGTCTCCAGTAGGCTAAATTCTACCTAACCAAACTCTAGAATTAAAAATATGGTATTGCTTACTTGAACACATTATTATGATTATTTTTAATTAATTAAAGCAATAATTATTGTAAATATAAAAGATGAATTTATAACTACTGCACTGATGATGATAACTCAAGTTGATTAACGTTCATACGGCAGACACCCAACTCTTCAGATACAAATGAAAATTTACATATACAGTTGGTCCTCCTATTACGCGGTCCCGCATTCCGCGTTTCACCGTTAACGCGGTGCCTTGCCAGTACCTAACATTTTCACATTCAGCGGTCGTGAACCCCATTACGCGGAGAGCGGCTGGCAAGCCGCGCCATTTTTGGATCCAAACCTCCCGCCATCCGCCATGTTGTGTAAGAGGCGCGAAAATGGTGCGCACAAGGTCGCCCAGTCATCAAAACATTACTGAGTTCTTCACCCGCCACCCACTACAGCCGGCCCAAGTCAGTGATAGTGATAATTATAGTGAGGATATGGACTTATATGAACTTTGGGGGGTTTGACAAAGAGGCCCTGCAAGCCTCTGTGGTGGATAGTGATACAATTGATACAAGTGATACAGGTGAGGGCCAATAATCTGCCCTCTGCCTCAGAACCAACCGCCCATCCCCGTGTGCCCAGCCATCTTTTCTACTAATGTAAGTGTTAAAAAACCTAATATTATTGATATTTCTCTTAATTATTAATTGTGTGTGCATGCCATCATAAAGTAAAGATAATATTTTTACTACAACATAGTTGTGTGTCGTCAAAAAGTGGAGTTTGGGGATCGGCCTGGACTCCATTTCAATTAATCCCATATGTTATGTTATTCACTTTCCGCGGTACCCTCCGGGTTACATTAACCACGTAATACGAGGACCAACTGTACATTTATTTTAACATTTGCATCTGTTAACATCGATGCGGCATTGTAGCCAA
This sequence comes from Homarus gammarus, assembly GCA_958450375.1. Classification (NCBI taxonomy): domain Eukaryota; kingdom Metazoa; phylum Arthropoda; class Malacostraca; order Decapoda; family Nephropidae; genus Homarus; species Homarus gammarus. Next base: position 680,435 of record CAUDMG010001281.1, read on the forward strand.
GTTAGAATTGTCACTGTAATTGCCAGGCTACTGGGCCAGGCTGTGAGGTTTTATGGTTGTTTTCCATCTCGTATTTTTGGGTAGATATACCGAACTTTCTTCATTTATTTTTACTCAGTTGCATGAACAGTTGCACACATCATCTGCCATAAATATTGTGAAAAAAAAGGTAAAAGAATTAATTGTCATAAAGGGATTACTGTATACATTTCCTTGAACACGAGTTAGCTGGCTCTGTAGGGAGTCAGCATAGGTTTTGTCCCTTCTGGTCTGCGTTGCTATGGTAAATGGCGATTGTATTAAACCTTCACTTGGCCTTTATCTACTGGTTTGGCAATACAGTACAGTATTTTTTGTTGTAGCTCATTTATTGGTATTATTTTTATCGATTCCTCACATTTACTTGTATACTGTATATATTTTAAGAAAACTATGGCTACAAGAGGAAAATACACACTACCATAAAATATGGTACAGTACTTGTTTAGCAATTTTTTTAACATAATGATACTTATCACTGCAAAGTCTATTTTCATAATTTTCAGGCCTGAAAATTTAAGAAAACATCAGATTATCCAAAACAGAATAGGGGCCAAAAACTGCCCTTTTGTTTGTGAGGGACATTGTGGTCAGTAGGAGGGTAAGGATGGTTACAACCACTGTGAAAATACAAGCCTGAATTTTCTCTTCCATTAAAGTACTTCATTCATTATTATAAACAGGTACAGTATTAATTTATTTGTAACATTATACAATGTAATACAAACTTCTCTTACTTCCTAGCACCACATTTGTGTTCACCCCACTACTGTACACAAAAGCAGCACTTTCTCCCCTGACTGCACATCTACAAAGTGTCCTGTCCTTATATTTCTCCATCATACTAAATATAAATTAATTAAGATTACATGTCACACAAATAAACTAGCAAGAAGAATCCCTATCATGAAAAAAGGAAACCTCATCACCAAACTCTTAACTCAGAAAGCCAGAAAATCTCACACAATTCCCTTTCATCAATGAGCACAATGAAATCATACAATTCCAGGGGACTCTGGAATCCACATATCATCTGATCCTGACCTTGGTTAAGAAAATCTTAACTCTAATTAGACGACTCAGAATTGGGGCTGCCTTCAGGTCCAAAACTCAAGGCCTTGGGTAAGCAATCATTCTTCATATGTGTTGTGTAGGTTATACAAATAAACTTACTTTCTTCACTTTGATAGGTGGGGTCTTTTTCCTGATCATGTTGATCTTGTCCCGGGCATCTCCCTGTTTAGCAATTTCTGCGAGGCGGTCACGAGCATCTCGGAATCTGAGTCTCTTCTTTTGGATAATTCTGTTCCTTGCATCACCAACCACCTAGAAGAATTTAAGTTAAAAAATATTTTGTCTATTATAAACACAAAACTAATACAATATTTCTAAAACTTTGCTGAATTCTCAATTAAAGCTTCATTTTAAATCAAGATAGCATCATTATACAATTTATACCGAGGCATTAAAACTTCACATACTGTATTACACACCTTGGGCTCAATGACAAGATCTGTCTGAAGTGGCTGACCCAGTCGACCTCTTAAAGGACGACCTTTTCCCATGGTACCGTTAGGATTACCGGAAGGTCTGGAAAAAATACAAAACAATATATTAAATAATTGTTTTAACTTTCAAAACTTTTCCTGACACAATACAGTACAATATGTTGAATTTTTGTCAGTGGGGAGAGTTTCAAGGTCTAAAAACAACGAGTCTGGTGAGGCTGTACTTAAAATTTCCCTGTAAACTTTTACATAAAACATACCATGAATTGCATGAAGCAATGTACTTATAGTACTTATAGTCGGCTGAAAATATGGTTTGACCCCAAAAAAATTCCCACAAAAGGTTTCTTAACTGTTTATTGTAGTATCAGGTGTGCTTAATAACATATCAAAAGTCTACCACAGTCCGACAACGAGAAAGATCTAATTTTCAAGATGGAGTCAAAGTCAGCCACCAGATCTTTAATATGCCCGTTACTCCTTCATTATTCATCCTAGACAGGTAATTCTGGTGCCTGACCCCTTGTTTTGGGCATCTAGGAAACCAATTAGCATATTTAACATAGTGTAGTGATTACTGGTACAACGTTATAACAAATCCCATAATATATATTTCTGAAAAATGCCTTTGATCTGAACCAGGTTTACAAATAGTCATAGTCACACTCTTCCTCCTGTAAAGGTTGATTATGTGGATTCTCACAGTTTTCAATTTCACATGGTCCACAAGCGGGTGTGCATGGTAGTCCGTATCCTCTGCAACAACAACAATGTGTTCGGCAGGCAGTTGTGCAATTACAGTGGACCATCTGCAGGAGGCTTTCTGGCACAGCAGTTTTCTTGGTCATAACTGGCACAAACTGATTGTCCTCCAGTTTCCATCCCCAATCCACTGCATTCATGTCACTCTCCTTTCCAGTCCACACCATGATCTGGTAATACACTCTAAAGCTATGATATTTAGTCGATGACTTGGTAGGAGGGGGACGTTCTGGGGTAACAAATGACTTGGCGGAGACAATTTTCTTGATCAAAAGGTTGTAGCGCAAAGAGGCAAGTGAATCGGTACTCTTGCCACCAAACAGAACTGCCATCGCCTTGCTCTCAAGGTCGTCTATGACACCGTTTGCTTGATTTGGGAGCAGAAACGCATTCGCACAGGTCTGAATGGTCAATTCACCATTCACAAGTTTCTGGAATGCTGACTTTTTGCCAACACTGAAAATGCGGGAAGTTGTGTCACATCCTGTGAAAGCGTGGATAAACAGCAACTGAGAACACATGTCACTACCCAGGACTTGTTTCATCTCACTGATGTTGTACACCTTAGGAACTGTGGACTTGTCCGAAAGAAAATAGAGGCCCCTATTGTTTGCTTCAGCATAGTAGAGGAGAAGAATGAGCAGGTCTGTATCCTCCCCGATGAAGGTCGTGAGCTGATGTTGTGACGCCTTGATTGCAGCCTTGAAAATGTCCATGTTTGCATCCCCTAATGCATTGATAACAGTGCAGCCCTTCTTCTGTAGTTCCTCAGTTACAAGATCAATAAGTCCTTGTTTGTTGCAAGATCTGGAAAGGAATTCATCCTTTCTTCCAACAAACTTAGTTTTTGCATTGAAGCTGATGATCGGGCGGGTGTTTTGCCCACGTCGCTGATGCGTAATGTCTTTGATGGAAGGACCTTCACTATAGCCATCAAAAACTACGGTTGCTTTTCCATAACGGCGTATGGTAAAGTCAGCATACATCCGTGCAATGGCACCATAACTGTCACCCTTTTTCCATGGCAAGCGATGAACCAGGGAACCACCGTCAAGGACATAATGTTCAGTTAGTGGGATAGAATCCATGACAGCTTCTTTTGATTTCTTGCTTGAATACTCAGCAACTGCATGTGCTAGTTGGGGCTTGTCAGCTTTACGAAAGATTTCCTTGGCTTCAAACAGGGCTGTAGGGAATGGGCTGAGCTCACAGCTCATTACATCGTCCAGTGAAAGGTCTCGGGTTTTTGACAGAACCAGAAATCTTTGGAACAGCAGAGCAGGATCAATGGTTCGGCCTTGGGCAAATTTGATGGTGGACTCATGTGCGAGGGTTTTTGCCCGGTCTTTCCGTTTGAATGAGATCCCAAAAACAGGTTTTCCAACCATTTTTTTCAATAATCTCATTCCCACCAGTCTCATACTCATGCACATTCACATCCTCTTTGGCAACTAAACCAGTAATGATGTTTCTCAGAGATGGGTCTGGAGAAAATGGCATGCATGTGGACAGTTTTTCCTTGATCTTTTCCGGGTCAGAGTGATCTCGTTTCATCCTTGCTTCTGTTGATTCTCGGTGTTGCTCGTTGGTCGTGCAGGTGAGGTCATTGAATTCCTGCATGGCATTGTTGTACTCAGATGTGATGGGTATGGACATGGTCCATAATGCGCACATTTCTTCAGTCATTCCACTTCCATAAGTCAAGCCTCCACTACTCTTTATGGACCGCATCAGTGTCTGCTCGATCACAAGGTCAGAGCTAAGGCCTGCCCAGCACTGGTTGCTGCGGCGGATCACATGGAAACCCCTAGAAAATTTGTCATATACATCAGGATGTCTAGCCTCGAGTTGGCACATTTCTTGGACATAGAAATATGCAGATTTCAGATACCGGGTAGTGCCCAGTGGCGGCAAATATTGGCAGACTTTTGGTATGTTATTAAGCACACCTGATACTACAATAAACAGTTGAGAAACCTTTTGTAGGAATTTTTTTAGGGTAAGGTGTGTATTTTTTCATATATGCAGCCACCTATTAAGAATGTTCAACTTACAAACTTTCAGAGATACAAACATCATCACTGAGGGGGGTTACCTGCCAGAACAGGTGTTTAATCTGGATGAGATTGGATTATTTTGAAGAAAATTCCAGATAGAACAAACATTACCTAAGAGGAGAAGAGTGAGCCAGGTTTTAAGGCTGTATTAAAGGGAATAACTGTACTGAATATCTATAATCTTTTCATTTTTTACAATATATTTGGTATCTATAAGAGTAAAGTTGGACTTACAAACAAGCCTCAGGAACGTAACTTGTTCGTAAGTAGAGGAGCACCTGTACTACAATAAAAAAAATCCATTATTTACTAAGTTCCACACAAAAAAATCTGAAAAGAAATTTCTTTCTTGTAATTTCTTGCAGCACTGGAAAATAATAAGGTGCTGACACAAGCATCTCAAGCTTCCTGTACCAGCCCCAGACAATTCATTAGACATTTAAACTAATATTAACTGTTCTGTATTAAGAGTAGTTAATTGAGCTAAAAATAAAATATACTGTATGTACAGGTGGTCCCTGGGCTATGAAAGGGTTCCGTTCCTGAGGACGTTCTTAAGTCATAACACATGCTATATACAGAACAATGTTTAAAATCCCAGTATATCATAGCCTAAGTCTTTATATACAGTGACCCCTCAGTTAACGAACTCAATCCGTTCCAGAAGGTCGTTCGTTAACCGAAACCATTGTTTCAATGGGTTTTTGGGTAATTGGTTCCAGCTCACCGAAAATTTCCTAAATTCAACAAAAATGGTAGAAAAGTTAACTTACTTTGAGGTGTGTATGTAGAAGGCTCCTGGATGATGATGATGATGGGAATTAGAATGGGGGTGGAGGAGAAGGAAGAAGAGAAGGCATTGGGTGTGGAAGAGAAGTCATCCCATGGCACCATTTCACCCATAAAATTTTAGTTATCTTGGTGTATTTCAAGATTATTTTCTTTAAATCAACACTGCACTGCATTATATATTGTCAATATGTAAAATATATTTCAAAATGACCAAAAATTTGCTTGGAAACACAGAAAAAAAAGCGTTTAGTTGAAGAGAGTCTCAAGCAAGATGTTACCTCCAGTGAAAACAGAGAGAGACTAACGCCTGTTTGCTGTGTTAACAGGCTGGATGCCGCGCACTAAACTAGTCACTTTACCTTCAATTATGTTCAATAATTGTTAAAATGACTACAAAATTGAATATTAAACTTTTAAAATTATTGAATAGTATAAACTTCTTGATATTTACTAAAATAGTAAGGAATTTAAGCCCTAGAACTGATTAATGTATTGGCGGACTGATACTAAAGCTGGTTGCCTGGTCAGTGCAAGCGAAAACATGTTGAGGTCGGTTCGTAAGAAATTCGTTAACCGAATTTTTGTTCGTTAACCGAAGTGAAGATCCTTATGGAAGGCAGTTCGTTAACCGAAATTTCGTTAACCAAGGCGTTCGTTAAATGAGGGGTCACTGTACATCTAAATTCATTAAATTTAAGATAAAAGAAGAAATAAAATGACAAAAATACAGTAAATGAAAGTAAAAATAAGTCATCGGGTAAATGAAATACAATACTGTAAATATCAAGTTTAACCTCGTTCGTATCAGCGGGCGTTCGTAAGTCAGGGCCCCCCTGTAGCGTTTTATTTATCATGGCTCACAGGATTGCTATGTGAAGCACTGGCAAGATGCTGAGTAAGGGAACACTGAGGTGTTTGATATCCCACTTTGATCTGATGTCAATGGAATGAATAAAATGTTAAATGGATCGGTTTAGTACAGTATTTCTTCTTTGGATAATATACCTCGTAAAAATCAAATTCAATGAAAACAAAACATCTCAAAATAAATTTCTCTATGTACAGTACAGTGGTGTTACTGTTGGGGAGTCACTAAAAAAATTAAAAGGAAGAGCTTGCATAGACGAGTATCCTGCATTCACAAAGCTTACCGTATTTGCCGGCATATAAGACGCATAAATCTTTTTTTAATGTATCACAAATTACCCTGCGTCTAAAGTGCCCGTGTTACGGATGGGAGGCTGAGCGCCATAGGAGGAGGTGCCTAGCTAAGGAGTCTGGGATGAGCAGTAGTCCACTAAGCACAAGAATTGTGTTACTAATAATATTACTAATACAGTGGTCCCTCGGTTAACGAACACCTCAGTTAACGAATTACCTTCCATAAGAATCTTCATTTCGGTTAACGAAAAAAAATTCGGCCAATACAGAAATCGGTTCTAAGGCTTACATTCGTTAAAATTGGAGTAAATATCAAGAAGGTTGTACTATTCAATAATTGCCCAAGTTTTATACGTATTAAAATTATTAGTCATTTAACACTTATTTAACATAATTGCAGTACAGGGAACTTGTCCTTGGTGCACCCATCAGCCACTTCACTCACCCACTAAGGCCTCAGTTTGTCTCTGTTCAGTGGAGGAAACATCTTGTTTGTGGGTCTCTTGAACACAGAGTATTTTTATGTTTTTACAGTACAATTATTGGTCATTCTGAAATTTATTTAACATATTGACAATGTATAGTGCAGTGTTGATTTAAAAAAAATAATCTTGAGTTACACTGAGTGAACTTAAAATTTTATGGGTGAAATGATGGCATCAAGCATGGGGTGATTTCTCATCCACCCCCACTTCCTTCTCTTCTCCCTTCTCCTCCACCCCCACTTCTAATTCCCATCATCATCATCAACTAGGAGCCTTCTACATACACACCTCAAAGTAAGTGTACTTTACTGCATTTTTTTTAGTTTTTATGTAATTTTCGGTGAGCTAGAACCAATTACCCAAAATCCCATTGAAACAATGGTTTCGGTTAACGAACGACCTTCTGGAACGAATTGTGTTCGTTAACCGAGGGACCACTGTAATAAAATACTGAAAACAAGCCAAATTATCACAATCTTTTATAAAAAACTTACGGCAAATTTGCCAAGACGTAAATAATGGCTTACATTGGCTTAACAGCAAAGGGAAGCTCACAACATCTCACTGTACCTCCTTCTCCAGCATACGTAACCCACACCAGATACATGTCTTACATTATTTAACGACTGTATTACATTTAAGAAACATTTGTTTATTATCTAAATGAAAAATGACCCTAGAAAGATTAAAGAAATGTTAACAGAAAGTTCAGCCACCAGTCAGCCATTTGCAATGAGTTGATGACGCCAAAACAATAGCGATGGTGCTACACCCTTATGGCTGATCACAGCAACACAAAACATCACAGCCCAAAATGCGAGTTTCACATCCTGACGGTAATTCTCTTGACAAAAATATAAACAAGCCACACAGCTGCTCTGATCAGAGGTAGAGTTGGGTTAGTATAATGATACTATATACAGTATGATTTTCTACTTGATTCCAGTATATATTGTATTTACATGCACAAAATCATATGTTTTCCCCTACAAAACCACTTTCAATAATTGTATGACGAAATATACTAAAAAAAAATTTCCACAAAATATCCTTGTAAAATAGGGGCGAGTCTCATATGCCAGCAAATACGGTATGTTAAAATAACAATGTTCACGTGTGTGGTTTTGTTTTACAGATAATACAATTTGAGATACAAATATTGAAATCCTTTCTTTTACCCAATAATATCAATACACCAAATAACAACTGTAAGTGTACGAGGTCTTCAGTTATCTTTAATGAACGATGACTATAACTACCTAACCTAACCCCAAGGTACACCAGGCCACTGACCCACATCGGGGCTTAGGGGGCAAAAATGTAATAGTAATAACAATAATAATACTAATACTAACACTAATAATAATAATTCATAGTAAATTAAATTTTTAATAAAAAATAAAAAATTGAAAATAAAGTGATAATGATAATGATAATAATAATAATAATAATAATAATAATAATAATAATAATAACAACAACACTAATAATAAAAAGAAAAAAAAAATATCAAAAGTGAGAAACAATATACTGTACATACTGTATGTATGTTGTGTTGTCAATAGTAATACAGTAGAAACAATTGAGATCAGCAACCTGAGACTTGATCACATAAGCAGCAGGGTCCATCATTAGACAACACATTATTCTTCTAATATCTTCCCATGCAGTAGTACCTCCCTGTTTGGTAGCTGCCTACTACCTACATAGGAGAGGTAGCACCATGTGGGCTCTGTGTAAATCCTAATTGGCAGCTTTTTTACTTGGCTCCGCCCTATAGGTCATATCGCGTCTACAATACCATACATAAGTACTACTGTATTTTGAGTTTGTTTTTCTGATCCAAATTTATGGGAAGAAACATAACAAATTGAACTTTTTTGCATAAATATATAAAATACTGAACAATATTTACTAGGAAATATATCTCATACTTTATGAAATATACAATATATACAGTGAACCCTCACTTTACGCGGTTAATTCAACCCACGGCGACCCGTGTAAAGTGAGAAACGCGTAAAGTGAACAACATAACATATAGGATTAATTGAAATAGAGACCGGGCCGACCCCCAAACTCCACTTTTTCAGACACAATACCTAAGTTGTAGTAAAAATAACTTCTTAATTTTATGATGGTATGCACACACAATTAATAATTAAGAGAATATCAATAATATTAGGTTTTTTAACACTTACATTAGTAGAAAAGATGGCTGGGCACACGGAGATGGGGGGTTGGTTCCGAGGCAGAGGGCAGATTATTGGCCCTCACCTGTATCACTTGTATCAATTGTATCACTATCCACCACAGAGGCTTGCAGGGCCTCTTTGTCAAACCCCTCAAAGTCCATATAAGTCCATATCCTCACTATCGTTATCACTATCACTGACTTGGGCCGGCTGTGGTGGGTGGCGGGTGAAGAACTCGGTAATGTTTTGATGACTGGGCGACCTTGTGCGCACCGCGGAAAGTGAGCATTCCGGTTTCGGCAGGGTACCGCATAAACGTGGAAACGCGTAAAGCGAGGGTTGACTGTATTATGAAAACAATAAAATTTGTGGGGATTTTTTAATATTGAAAGTTATGATTTCATTTTAAGTATAAAACAGTTTATAATTGTGTAAAATTCAGGAATTACCACCATAAAACAAGTCATAACAAATTCCTTAAAAAAAAAAAAAAAAAAAAAAAAAAAAAAAAAAAAAAAATCCAACGGGGGGCACAAAGACTACTGGGTAAAAATATTCTAAAAAAAAAAAAATAGTCGACAATATTAGCTGTACTTAACTGCCTTACAGTACTGTACTGCAGGCAGGGGCATCCTTTCCTCAGCCATGGCCGCATTACAATTTAGGTATTTTTCTGTGGGCCAACCCACCAAAATTTATATCCTACCTTACCCAAAAGTAATGTTAATATTGTATTATCATGGACAGTAAAACCGTCTATTGTCACGTCCACCTAATGATATTTTCAGTTTACAATCACAGTCTTTTTCTCATTTATGAAACAAATCCATCATAATAATTTTTAAGTAATATGTTAAAGTTTCTTGGCATTTAACAGACGATGAGTGAAGCAGTCTGTGAATACGTTGATTTTTCCTACAGTTGCAGTATTTTTCTTACTTATGAGATACACCCGCCAGAATAACTTAAATGTTAATCTTGGTGCACGAGGAACTAAATTGGAAAAAAATAAAGCACACACACACACAATACTACCACTACAGTACTACTACTTTGCTGTCATTCAGAATCGAGTGTGACAATCATCCAGTTATGATACAATGATGTGAGTTATTAGGGATGTCACCTTCATTGGTGAGTTATGAGGTGACTAAAGAGGCCGACATGGGACCCGCAGCGTCGGTCACATTCGTTGCAAAAGTGGAGGGCTCCATCTATTGAGGGAGGGGCAGTGGCAGAGTCTTCCTGGCATTGGCGCTTGTCTGCCTCGGTTTGCAGTCGGGTTAACTCGCAAGCATTCACACCTCGTGCGGTGCCCCTCCAAGTGTTACGACGTGGAGTAATCGACTCACAGGTGAAGGGGTCGATTTGGCACTTTTTCAAGTTTGTCTTAAGACTATCCTTATACCTTTTCAATTGCCCGCCAGCGTTACACTTACTATTCGTTAGGTGACTGTAAAGTAGCTGCTTTGGCAGTCTACAGTCGTCCATGCGGGTAACATGGCCAGTCCAATGTAGTAGTTCATGGATAATGGTAGCCTCGATGCTCCTACAGTTGGCGTCAGCAAGAATCGTGGCATTGTTCTCTTGTCTTCCCAGTGAATTCAGAGGAAGGAACGTAGACTACGTTGGTGAAAGGTTTCAAGTGCCTTGAGGTGCCTCCTGAATGTGACCCATGTCTCACTGCCATACAGTCGGGTGGGCAGGACCACTGCTAGATATAAGTGCAGCTTTGTAGATAATTTCAGCTCCCTACAGCTGTAGACACATCCGATCCAATGCTGAATCTCTTCATCGATGTCTGCGGTAGTGGACAGGTGGGAGCCAAGATACCGAAAGTGGGCAAGTGGGTGTGTCTGAACCAGGGGCAGGTTGCAAGAGAATCTGAGTCTTATGTACATTCACCTCAAGGCCGAAGTGAGCATACGCGTCTGCGTAGGTGTTCAGGATCTACTGTAGGTCGTGTTCAGTTTGAGCAGCAAGGGTGAGGTCGTCTGCATACTGAAGTTAAGTAATGGAAGCTGCCGACACCTTTGTTCTTGCTTGGAGTCGTCTTAGGTTGAAAAGACCCCCCTTCACCCGGTACTCGATGTTCACCCCGCCGGCCGAATTGGCACTGGCACGAGTAAGGAAGGCAGCCAAGAAGATGGAAAAGAGTTGGTGCCAGTACACACCCTTGTTTAACCCCCGTTTGGATGGGGAAGAACTCTGATTGGGTGCCATTGTGCAGGACACTGCCGTTCATGCCATGGTGGAGTTGCCTCACAATGGCGATGATGGAAAGAAATTGAAAATATAGAAAAAACTTTATACTGTATTAATCTACACCACGAACATGCCGGAAAACCAGCTATTTAAAGTGAGACAGATTGTAAGAGCAAGGAAACACAGAAGAAGGCAGAGCATTCCACAGTTTGGCTGTGTGAGGAAAGAAGGAGGTACTATAACAGGTTATTCTCGTGTGACCGACATCCACAGAGAAATGGTGGGCACCGCGGGCAAGACGTGTGTTACGAGCCCACGGCCTTGCCGGCGGTACACAGGATGCCAAATCCACTGAACATTGCCCGTTAAAGTACCTGTAAAAGAGAGAGTGAAGCAACATTGCGGCGAAGAGAAAGGGGAGAGAGATTGTCGACTAAAGGAGGAGAGTTAATAAGACGAAATGCCTTTGATTCCACCCTATCTAATAGTTGGACAGAAGAAGAGCCACCCCAGATATGAAAGCAGTACTCCAAGTTAGGACAAATGAATCCCTTATATACTTGGAGCAACTGCTCAGGAGTGAAATAACTGCAGCATCTGTATAGCATTCCCAACTTTCGGGAGGCAGCTTTAGTTATAATAAGGATGTGTGATTTCCAGGACATAGTATTGGAGGAAATGGTGAGGCCTAACATATTTATTTCAGAATTTGGGAGGATGATAGCGTCCTGAAATGTAATTGGTGGGAGATCGTCTAATTTACAAAGTGTAATTGGTAAATATTGAGTTTTGTTACTATTGAACTTAACCAAGTTTGTACCTCCCCATTCAGAGATGCTGCACAGATCAGTGTTGATAGAAGTAATGATATCAGTTCGAGAAACAGATCTAGTTTGAGAGTTAGGAGGAAGGGGAAAATGTGAGGAAGAGTGAAGAGTAGAATCATTGGCGTAAGAAAGGATAGAATTAGTTGTAGTGTGAAGTAAATCATTGATAAAAAGACGGAAGAGAGTTGGTGAAAGAACAGAACCCTGTGGGACGCCACTATTGGTAGAGAAAGAGCGAGAAATTGATCCCTCGACAACAACTGCCATGGATCGATTCTCAAGGAAGCTAGAGATGAGAGAACAAAGTGGAGGAGAGAAATCAAAAGAGGGAAGTTTAGATAGCAAAGACTTGTGCCATACCTTGTCAAATGCTTTGGAGATGTCGAGGGCCACGACAAAAGTTTCCCCATAATCCCTGAGAGAGGATGACCAAAGATGGGTGCAATAGGAGTACAATCACCAGTAGATCTAGCCTGGCAAAAGCCATACTGGTGATCCGACAAAAGAGAAAGGCGTTCAAGGTGATGGAGAAAATGGGAGTTCAAGATAGTTTCGAAAATCTTAGAGAGGGATGAAGTTAGGGCAATGGGGCGATAGTTAGAGGGATTAGAATGGTCACCCTTCTTCGGCATGGGTTGAACCAAGGCATGCTTCCAAGAAGAAGGAACAGTTTTGGTTTTGAGGCAAAGACGAAAGAGGCGAGCAAGCACAGGGGCCAAGGCTTCAGCACACTCCCTCAGAACACGAGGGGGTATTCCGTCCGGTCCATGCGCCTTACTCACATCCAACCTGGATAACACACCGGCAACCCTGCGAGTGGAGATTATAGGAAAGTGCATAGGTTCCGTAGGAGGGATAGAGTGGGAATCGTCTAAGGTGGAATTAAAGGAGAATATGGTGCCAAAGAGGTTGGCTTTGTCAGGGGGAGAGTTGGCTATTGCGTTATTGGAACGAAAGAGGGGAGGAAAAGAAGGCGTACAGATGTTTTTAGTTGGACCAGAAGGATTTACTAGAGGAAGAATTAGTCAGGACAGCGGTCTTTCTTTTAATAAAATTCCGCTTGGCCCTACGAAGAATAGCCTTACAACGATTCCTAGAAGTAATGAAAGAGGTGTGGGTAATAGGAGAAGGAGAGAGTTTCATAGCTCGATATGCCCTATCTCTCTCCCTGCAAACAAGAGAGCAGGAGCGATCAAACCATGATTGTAATGTGAAAGTTTTGGTAGAAGATGGGATAAATGAACTCATACCGCCCTGTATAACCCCAGCAATGCTGTCAGCACATACTGAGGTATCCCGAGTGGAAAAGCAACATTCATCCCAAGGAAAGTCGGTGAAGAATTCTCGCAAGGATTGCCAGCTTGCCCTCCGATAGTGCCATAGTTGACGTTTAGAGGGAGGTGGGGGAGGTGGTCGTGCCCAGTTTGATTTAATAGAAATAAGGTTGTGATCAGAAAACCCAAAGGGGGCAAAAATGAGTATGAATAGTGTGAGGGGTTAGAGGTAAAACAAAGATCAAGAATGTTAGCAAGTTGATCGTGTCGATCAGGAACGCGCGTAGGGTGTTTGGTTATTTGTTCCAAATGATTAAGTAAGGAAAAAGAGAGTGACTCAGCTCCACCTAGGTCATCCCTTGCAGAGCCAAGCCACTCTCTGTGATGTACATTGAAATCCCCTAGGTAGAGGATCTCGGTGTTGGGGTGTGTGGATAGCAATGACTCATGGCAGGAAGTGAGATGGTCAAAGAGTTCCAAATAGTTGGTAGAGTTGGGAGAACAGTATAGGAAACAAAGAAAAATAGTCACAGTAGGTAGAGATATTTTGAGCCAGATGACACCATAAAGGGAAGATTCAAGATCCGTGAGTCGGGCTATAGGTGTACGTGTATTGCAGTAGGCGCATACACCTCCCTTAGAACGGAAGTAGGTATAAAGGTTGTAGTTAGAGACTTGAAAAGGTTTGGGTGAAGCTGCTTTGGTCAGTTGAAGTTCGGAGAGTAGTAAGAGGTCAGGGGAAGAGGTTAATAGATGGTGCTACACAGAAGAAAAATGTTGGAAAAATGAAGTGTGAAAGAAGCCGATCTTCCAGCAACCGCGGTGGCGTCAGTTGAGGACCCAGTAGCTTGATGATGATCAGGTCGGCCCTGGGGTCCACAACCTTCCCGACCAGTGGGACCCATCCGAGAAGGCCCTGCTTCAGTATTAATATCAACTGACATAGGAGAATAAAAAGGATCAAGGATGAGTACGGTTTTATTTGTGGTGTTGTCAGTAGTAAGAGAGACAGATGAGACCTTGCAATTGTGTGTAAATGAGGCAGAAAGATAGATCAGCAACCTGGGACTTGGTCACAATTTTCGTGATGTCATATAGCAGCAGGGTCTACCATTAGACAACACATTATGCTTCCAATATCTTCCCAGGCGGTAGTACCTCCCTGTTTGGTAGCTGCCTACTACCTACAGGTCATCAATCCACAAAGCATTCCACAGTTTGAGTGTGTGAGGAATGAAGGATGTACTATAATGGGTTATTTTAGTGTGACTGACATCCACACAGAAATGGTGGGCACCGCAAGCAAGGCAAGTGTTATGAGCCCACGGCCTAGCCGGTGGTACACAAAATGCAAAATCCTCCCAACATTACCCGTTAAAGTACCTGTAAAAGAGAGAGAGTGAAGCAACATTGTGGTGAAGAGAAAGGGACGAGATTATTGGCTAACAGACACAAATAGACATTGGAGCCACCCCAGATAAGAGAGAACTACTCCAAGTTAGGACGAAAGAATCCCTTATAAACATGAAGCAAATGTTGAGGAGCGAGGTAGCAATGGCATCTGTACATCATTCCCAGGTTTCGGGAGGCAGCTTTAGCTATGTTGTGGATGTGTGGCTTCCATGACATCTATGATATCTATTTTAGAATTTGGTAGAATGGTTGCATTATGATATGTGATTGATGGGAGATCTTCAATTTTGGAAAGTGTAATTGGTAAATACCGAGTTTTATTACAATTGAATTTTACCAAGTTTCTACTTACCCATTCAGAGTTGCTGCACAGATTTGCACTGATAAAAGAAAACAGATCTAGTTTGGGAGTTAAGGTGGAGGAAAAATGAGAAGAAGAGTGAAGAGTAGAATCATCAGCGTAAGAATGGATAGAATTATTCGTAGTGTGAAGAAAATCATTGATAAAAAGAAGGAAGAGAGTAGGTGAAAGAACAGAACCCTGTGGGACACCACTACTGGTAGAGAAAGAGTGAGAGATCGATCCCTCGACAACAACTGTCAAGGATTGGTTCTCAAGGAAGCTTGAAATGAGAGAATAGAGCGGAGAGAAACCATAAGAAGGAAGTTTAGAAAGCAGACTTGTGCTATACCCTGTCAAATGCTTTGGAGATGTCGAGGGCCATGATGAAAGTTTCCCCATAATCCCTAAGAGAGGATGACCAAAGATGGGTGCAGCAGGAAGACAAATCATCAGTAGATCTCGCCTGGCGGAAACCTTACTGGTGAGCCGACAAAGGAAAATGCTTTCAAGGTGACGGAGAAAATGAGTTTAAGATACCAACAGCCCCTGGGTTACGTACGAGTTCGGTTCTTATGTACGTTAAGTCAAACCACATGCTCTATGTGCCTACTGTATTTCCAAAACAATGTTTAAAATCTCACTATAGTTTATCATAGCATAAATACTTATATACAGTCTCTCCTCAACTTACGACAACCCGGACATACGACGGCCATGGTCGTATAAAATACTTTACACATTACATATTTTCGAGTCCCGACGTTAGTGATCGCTCTGTGTACTGACAAAATTTTCGTTTGTAATTCCCTTTAAAATGGCTGGTAAGCATAAAAGTGAGAGTTCTCGTGTTGCTGAGAAGAAAAAGAGACACCCATTTTAGAATTTCTATGTACAGGTAGTCGTCGACTTACGACCTAGATTGGTTACGGCCGCCCGGTCGTAAGTTGATCTGGTCGTAAGTCGGCCTATGTTATAATTACCTTACGTATATTATAATGTGTAATGATAATATAATCATCTTTAAGTCATATTTTATCAACATTTTCTTTGTTCATTATTGTTACGGTCATCAGGTTTAAGTAAATCACTGCATACTACAGTACAATTGGTTTATTATTTACACAACATACAAAAAAAAAAATACAGGTGCAAAACATATAAAACATTTTAGTTGCAAAACATACAAACACATACAAACATACAATAAACATCTTATTGGCCGCT
Source organism: Homarus gammarus (assembly GCA_958450375.1). NCBI lineage: Eukaryota > Metazoa > Arthropoda > Malacostraca > Decapoda > Nephropidae > Homarus > Homarus gammarus. The sequence continues at coordinate 696,720 of CAUDMG010001281.1, forward strand.
GGTACTTGGCTGTGGATCGTCGATATCGTCAGCTGGGGCAGCCTTTGGGGTAGCCGGAAGAGTTGTTTTTTTCATGAACATGGTGAGCTTTGTCTGAATTGTTCGTTTCTTCTTCTCCTCGTAAATTTCTTGATACGGACGAAACGAATTGCGTGCCATCCGCTCAATCCTTGCAAATCGTTCGATGTTTGGGTCCATTCCTTCAAAATGGGCAAGAAGTTTATTCAGTAGAGATAAACCTTCTGATAATCCCTTAGTGGCAGGCTGAGGAGTAGATGAAGACAGTTTCCTCTTGGTAGACATCTTGGGGGGGTGGTGGTTCAAGAAAAATTTCCAAGACAAAAGAAAGGCACAAGGCAAACAGACACGGAGGGAAGTGTGCTGTACCAGCGAGCGTGTTTGTAACTGAGCGCGGGGATGCGCGCGGCTCCAGCTCCCGGCAGCGCCAGGAGGCTGGGGCCAAAACTGTCGTACCGCCGGTCGTAAAGTCGAACAGACGTAAGTCGCATAGGTCGTAAGTCGACGACTACCTGTACTGTTTTGTTTTCACCTTTTCGACTTACGACTTGGTCGTCGGGACGGAACTCCATCATAAGTCGAGGAGTGACTGTACTTCTAAAATCATTTAATTTAAGAGAAAAGAAGAAACAGAATGACAAAATACAGAAAAAATAAGTGAATAATAAATAATCAGGTAACTAAAATACTGTAAATTTAAAGTTTAACTTTATGGGACCTCTTCGTATCGGCGGATGTCCGTAATCAGGGGACCTCCTGTAGTTTAAAAAATCTTAGAGAGGGATGAAGTTAGGGCAATAGTTAGAGGGATTAGAATGGTCACCCTTCTTGAGGATGGGCTGAACCATGGCATGCTTCCAAAAGAAGGAAACGCTGGGGTTTTTGAGGAAAAGACAAAGAGGTGTTATGGGACATACTTGTCTAGGGGTTATTATCATGTTCCACAACATGAGAACATAAGGGGAGATAAACGGGGAAAGGGTATATTCATAATACACTAGAAACTGCTATAATATATTAAGTAGTAAACATATTCATACTATATACATAGAAAGGTGAAAATGAATGTACATGAACTACAACTGAGAAACAAAACCAGGGACAAAAAGACAAGAACCTCTAATCCTACAGTTAGCACATGGAACAAGTGTTACCTATCACAATATACATTATAATTATACAAACCCCGTTAGTCATAGACTCGGTATTCGTAACCCAGTTTATCCGCAATCAATTTATTGTTACCCATTTCCACTATTCGCAATGATTGCCCCGTTTATTCGCAAATTCTTACGAGCAAAAATTTTGAACCATGCGCCGCAACCATAGCGTAGGACAGCGTGTGTATGTATTCCTCTGCCATACGCTCCCGCTCGCCTCAGTCTCACACGTGCTGGCGTGTGTTTTGTGTGATCTCGCAGTTGTGTTTTGTGTGATCTCGCAGTTGTATATTGTGTGATCTCGCAGTTGTGTTTTGTGTGATCTCACAATGCCAAAGCGACCAGCAACTAAAACTCCCAGCAATGTTGCTAAGAGATCACGTGTGGCAATTACGTTGGACGTGAAATTGGATATCGTAAAAAGACATGAACACGGAAAAGGAACGTCAGTGATTGGGTGCGTGCACGGCTTGGCTCCCTCTATGGTGCATTTTAGTTAAAAGCGCCAACAAGATCAAGGAGATGGCCGGGTCTGCAACACCACTGACGGTTACGAAGGTGACGAGGTTCCGTGATGCTGAGATGGAGAGTATGGAGCGGATGTTGAGCACGTGGATTGACAACCAGACCCAGCGCCTTAAAACACCTTTATCGCAATGCATAATTCAAAAGAAGGCATTGGAGAACAACAGCTTTCAGTGCAAATTGACAGCGATAATGAGAGTGAGGTGGCTGACGACCCTGGCAGTGAGGAGAGTGAGGTGGCTGATGACCCCAGCCTCCTCTCACCCCGGTAAACCTTCACCCTCTCCCCTAATGCCAACTTCAGCAAACAAGCAACACATCACATCAGAGGTAAATTAACAGTCTACGTTTAAAACTTACTTCACACACCTACGCATAAAATCATTCAAACACTCACACACTCAAACACGTAAAATATACTGTCCTTGTAAACCTATATGCCTAATAAACTCATAGTGTTTGCTATTGATGTTTATTATGCCCATGTTTCTTTATTTATTTTATGTTCTATGTGTATTGAGTAAAATAAGTGTTAAAATCTGTCGGCCGTGACCACCCGTATCCCCCCTATTTACATTATTTCTTATGGGAGAAATTGCTCCGCTATTCGCAATTTTGATATTCGCAAAGAGTTTCATGCCCGTAACCTTTGCGATAAGTGAGGCAGCCCTGTAATCCTAGTCCATATATACAAAGTAAACTCAGGTGTGAGATGACCACTCAGTCGCACAAACACACAGACCAGGTCAGAGAAAAACATAAGAACATAAGAAAACAAGGAGTCTGCAATAGGCCGGTTGGCCTGTGCACGGCAGCTCCTGTCGAGAGTTACTACCACTCTCTATCATCCATGAATCTATCTAGCTGCCTTTTGAAACTTTCCAGCATTCCAGCACTTACTACAAAGTTGCTAAGCTAGTTCCACTCGTCCACCACCCTATTTGTGAGCCAGTTCCTTCCTATATCCCTCCGAAACCTAAACTTATCCAACTTAAATCCGTTGCTCTGAGTCCTATTCTGCTCGGATATTATAAGAACTTTATCTGTATCCCCTTTATTGATTCCTTTCACCCACTTAAATACTGTTATCATATCTCCCCGCACTCTTTCTAGGGAATGCAAGTTAAGTTTCTTTAACCAATCCTGATATGGAAGGTTTCTAAGTCCCGGAATGATTTTCGACATTCTTCGCTGCACCGACTCGAGTGAATTGATATCCATTCTATAATAAGGGCACAAGAACTGAACCGCATAATCGAGGTGCGGCCTGACTAGCGCTGCAGCGCAAGATATAGTTGCAATAAGACCTCTGCACTCTTATTACTTACACTTCTAGATATAAAACCCAATACAGTACACTGTTTGTCTTATTTCGAACATTAACGCACTGTTTTCTAGGCTGTAGGTCCGGGCTTACAAGTTCCCCTAGGTCTCTTTCACAAGTCGACTTCTCTAGGTTGATGTTGTTAAGGCTGTATACATTGTCAGTATTTGTTCTACCAATATTAAGTACGCTGCACTTGTTGGTGTTGAATTTCATTTGCCATTTTTCAGACCACCCCTGCAGTTTATTTAGATCCTCCTGTAATGCATTTGCATCCTGTCCTGAATTAATCTGCCGCCCTATTTTGGTGTCATCCGCAAACTTGCTTATGTCACTGCTGATCCCAGTATCTAGATCGTTTATGTAGATTATGAACAAGAGTGGGCCTAGTACTGACCCCTGGGGAACCCCACTGGTTACACCGCCCCACTCAGATTTAACACCATCTACGCTGACCCTCTGCGTTCTATCGATGAGCCATGATTTCATCCAATTTAAAACTTTCCCCTCGATACCATGAGCCTTAATTTTTCTCAGAAGCCTCTGATGTGGTAGTCTGTCATGCTTTGCTAAAGTCTAAGTAAATAACATCATAATTTTCTTCATTATCTACTACCTCGAAGACTTTCCTAAAAAACGTCAGATTTGTTAGACAAGATTTTCCCTTTGTAAACCCATGTTGAGAGTCGTAGATAAATTTGCTTTTCTCTAGATGCGATCGGATGCCATCTGCTATAATTGGTTCAAGAAATTTCCCCACTACGGACGTCAAACTGATTTGTCGGTAATTTGACACTGATGCTCTCTCTCCCTTTTTGAATATTGGTACTACATTTGCCAGTTTCCACAAGTCTGGCACAACTCTGGTGTCTAATGATTTTGTAAATAAATTTGCGAGGGGTCCGCTAATCTGTTCCCCAATCTTTCAAGACTCGAGGGAAAATTTCATCCGGCCCTGGGGATTTTGTTTTCTTTAGTTTATTTATCTTCTTAAGAACATCCTCTTTTCTGATAGTGATATTCTTTAATTTCTCTTCTTCCTTTCCCCTATATATCAGTTCCACCTCTGGAATTTCCTCGCGAATTTCTTCTGTGAAAACTGATAAGAAGTAGCTGTTCAATGCTTTGCTTATTTCTTCACTGCCATTTATCACTTCTCTCCCTGACTTTAAAGGCCCAACTTTGTCCTTGACTTTTGTTCTATATACCTGGAAAAATCCCTTGGGATTTGCCTTGGATTCTCTTGCTATTTTGATTTCATAGTCTCTCTTTGCTTTCCTTACATTTTTCTTAACATTCCTAGATAGTTCATTATACCTATTTCTGAGCTGCTCCTCCCCTCCCTTTAATTTCTTATAAATTCCTTTATTTATTCCTATGTCATGTTTAAGTTTTCTGGTCATCCACCTTGGCTCATTCTTATTTGACCTAATTTTTCTGTATGGTATATTTTGGTCTTGTGCTTTATGTAGTATACTAGTGAATATATTAGTCATGATCAATTGTTGTGTCATCTATGACCTCACCCCTTCCTACTGGGGACTGACGTGACTGTTCCCAGGTGACCTCATCTAGGTACCTTCTTAACCCCTGATAATCCGCCAACCGAAAGTTTGGGACTCTAACCATATTGTCATGGTCAGGAACAACAGCACGCCAGGTAGCCAGGGAAGTGAGTGATTCACAACTACCGGTAGACCTACCAACCAACCTCACAGAGTTGCCAGGATGTTTATTGCCCACTACAAGGATGTGGTAAACTTTGACACATATAATACATAAGTTACAGTACAACAGTATACTATATAGCCTACAACAATACATATCACAACCAAACATAACACATGCAAGATGAAAAAGAATAAACAAACATATACTGAACAACTCTTTCCTTGAATGAGCTGACTACCAAGTCCCCATCACAGAGGTGAGCTAGCACAGAGGCCAGAGCTTCAGCACACTCCCTCAGAACACGAGGAGGTATTCCGTCTGGTCCATGCGCCTTACTCACACAGATTAGATAACACACCAGCAACCTTTCTGATTCATTTACACACAATTGCAGGGTCTCAATTGTTTCTCTCACTTTGACAACACAACATACAGTAGAACATCGATTTAAAGCAATTCCATTTAAGATTATTGATTTAAAGAGACACCCCCAATTAAGGACAATGTTTTAATTTAAAGCGAATCTATCCTATTTTGCGCGAGTCAATCTGGTGCATCATATTTCAAAATTCGCTCCTAATGTTTCTCTGGGTATGCTACACTGTCCTAAGGGCAAAGCTGTACTGTACATAAACTCAAATAATGTACTACATGTAAATGATTAAAAAATTTGTCTAGTGCAAGCTATAGCATGATTATATTCAAATTAATCACTATCTTATAAGAATTCCAGCAATGTAAATTACCAGTATATTCTCCCCGGTCACTTTTGTGACATTTTATAAGCAAAAAACAAAAACTCAATCTAAAGGACATAAATAAACAAATAAATACTTCAACAGACCTTCGGTCCTCAACTGTCAAACGTGTCACTGTCACCCCACCGCCCATCTTCCCAGCCAGGGTTGGGTGGTTATAGACTTACAGTTTTTATCTTATATAATATCACAGACTAAAGTTAGGAGAAAATAATTTGCATTGCTAGAATCCTTGCAAGACAGCAAATAATTTGAATATAAACATCATATATTTGCACAAGAGATAAAAATTTTAGCCCTTTGTAATAAAATTAATTAGAACATGTCAGTTAAGTAACATTTTATAAGACAAAAACTTAAAGTCATTCTTAAGGACAGATAAATAAACAAGCACTAGACCTTGGCATCAACTGTCAAACATATCACCACACTCCCCCCCCCAATCTTCCCATCAGCTGATTGCTAGTAAACAGTCCATTTCACGTCCCATAATTTTAGCCATGTCGATTTATGAGTGCTTGTTTTAACATAATACTACAAAAAACAATGTTTTGTTTATTCTAGGTGATGGGCTGAGGTGTATCTGGGTAGACTCTCAGTCTTTTTAGTATTTTGTTTCTCTCTCAAGTACCAAACTAAATTATTTCATTGAAACATTTCGATTTAGTGCGAATTCGGTTTAAAGTGATCTCTCTTGGAACGTATCTCGTGTTATATCGACGTTCTATTGTACAATTATCGTTTCTCACTCTTGATCTTTTTTTTTCATTTTCGTATTTCTTTATGGTTCTTTATTATTAATTTTATTATCATTTTTATTTTATTATTTGTATATATTTTTTGTATAATTTTTTTTTATTTTATTTTTTTTTAATTATTATCATTACATTTTTGTCCCTAGGCCCTGATGTGGGTCAGTGTAAGAATAGGGGGGATTGAGTTGGAATCGTCTAAGGTGGAGTTAGAGGAGAATAAGGTGCCAAAGAGATTGGCTTTATCAATAGGGGTGTTGGCTATAGAGTTATCAAGTCGGAAAAGAGGAGGAATAGAGGGAGTGCAGAAGTTATTAAAGAAGTTTTTGGCTAAGGACCAGAAAGATTGGTAATGTAAGAGAACACCGCTACCACCAGAAGGAGTTGTTCAATTTGGGTCATCTTTTCCAGATGTTCTTATCACTGTTGTAAATATTTTAAACGATGTGGCCTTTACTAAAACCTGACCTAAACAATCAAAGATGCCTACCTAACATTACTTAACTTCCTAGTTAGATTTAATTGGCTGCGGCTGCCCCCCGGCACATGCGCGGGAGGTAAGCGAACGGGGTCCGACCAAATACCCAAATGTAGCCGCAATGAAGTCAAATAATGGTCCTACATGAATAAATCGGACTGCCAATCACTTCTCGACTGGTATTTGGTGTCACAAAGTCACAAAAAATTGGTAAACTTAATTTAATCTGAGTTAATAGATTGAGTACATGTACCTAACCTAACCTAACACAACTCAGATTAAATAAAGTTTACCAATTTTTTGTGACTTTATGACACCAAATAATAATCGAGAAGTGATTCACAGCCCGATTTACACATGTAGGACCATCATTTGACTTCAATGCGACTACATTTGGGTACATTTGGGTAATTACTCACTCCCGCAGTACATGCATGCGATCTATTAACTCAGATTAAAGTAAGTTTTCCAATTTTTTTTTACTTTGTGACACCAAATACTAGTCGAGAAGTGATTGGCAGTCCGATTAATTCATGTAGGACCATTATTTGACTTAATTGCGGCTACATTTGGGTACATTTGGGTAATTAGTCGCACTGAAGAGAGCGTACGAACACACACAATTTGAGCAAAAGCGTAGGGGCAACAGGTGCTCTGATTTTCTTCTTTTTAAAATTCAATAACTTCCTAATGATCAATTTGTGACGGAAGTGTAATACTGTATAAAAAATCATCAAAAAAAAAAATAGTTCTATCGACTGAGTGTAGTGAATATCCGGAATTCTGTGGTTGCTGTAAACTGCAACATTACCGTTTTACGAGAAAGACAATCATTCTATCCATTTCATACATATCCCTGGTCCTTCCACTTCTAACTAAGGTATTGTACTTCAGACATGTCATGCCCCCCATAGTTTTAAAGTGATGAAACATTTAGGTTAGGTTAGTTTAAGCTAGGCCTACCGGGGGTCCAGGGGAGTTAGGTTATATGAATCGTTATCGTTTTCTCCCCTACCTAAAAACCCTGATTTCTTAGGTTCTCCCCCATTATTGTGGGGGGGGGGGGGCAAAAACTAGCAATTTGTCAAAAATTAAGGTCAGATTCGCTTAAAACACACCAAAATATACTGGAAAAACATATTGGTTAACCCCTAAGGTCTCATGTCAAGTAAAAATAACCGATATTTTTTTGTAATTTTGCCCCATCAGCGTAGTTCATCTAAAATTATCCTGAACAACTTTTAAGTAAAGTTTCTTATAAATAACGAATAAGCTGGAAGGAAATGCTGCTCTGGAATATCCTGAAAGATTATCTGACTTAATACAAGAGAACGAGTGTGGTGTAGTGTTTTACTTACACTAGTAATACAGTGCAGCAATGGGCGCTTTATTTAGAGGCAGTAATGTGCTGCTCCAGCCATACCTGCTTCCCTGTTGGGCTCCTAGACGTATTTTTCTCTTCTTTATGAAGTCGTCGAGGCTGGTGTCCGTACCTTTACCCTGTTGGACGTCCTCACTTCCGCCAGAGTATGTTATTTTCCTCTGTTTAATGATCTGATCCAGGCTGGAGTCCGTGACTTTCCGTTGGGTGATGATATCATCCAGAGTCATGTCGGCCATGTTTGTTTGATAATACGAGTCAACTGAGGTTAGTTTACAACTATCTTAATTGTAAAAAAAATACCTGATTAAATTATTATCATATCTAATAAATATCATCATGGGTAAATGGTTAAATTGAGTAGTAATAAGGATATTTAATAATAACGAGGTGATAAGTGCTCATGTGATTGTTGTTGTTTTGGTCAGCAGGACAACGCATTTTGGCCCTGGACTCACCGCCTCAAATTACTCATAATGTCCAACGAAGAAAAGGAAGGTGATTATGAAACCAGATAATAACTTTTCATTCTGGGTATATTTGATTCCATGTCAAATGTCGTTTGGACCAATATATATGACGTATCTACGTTGATAGAGGAAGTTATTGCAACATGATTTCATGCCAAGGAAATCAGCTGTTTTCATGACAAGGCACATGGACAGGTGACGTTGGCTGCCTTACCAATACCCAACCTTTTCCTGCTACTTATGAAGAATTTTCTTTATAACTTTAGAATAATTCTTTAGTACTCTGAAACCTTAATCATCTTGTTGGTATTTTCTAGAAGGAATTGAAGAACTATCCACTTAGTTGGCAACTAAATAGTTCAGTTATCTTTGGCAGAACTTCCAGTTGTAGTTAAAAGCATGGTAATATTGCAGTAAACAGCAAAGCATCACATTTAAACTACTGATGCTTTGTATTTAGGTAGCTGTTATTTCCTAGACTAAATATGGCGGATGACACCAATATAGGGCGGCAGATTAATTCAGGGCAGGATGCAAATGCACTACAGGAGGATTTAAATAAACTGCAGGAGTAGTCAGAAAAATGACATATGAAATTCAACACCAGCAAGTGCAGCGTACTGAATATTGGAAGAACAAATACTATCAATGTATACAGCCTTAACATCAACCTAGAGAAGTCGACTTGTGAAAGAGACTTAGGGGTACTTGTAAACCCGGACCTACGGCCTAGAAAACAGTGCGTTAATGTTCGAAATAAGGCAAACAGAGTACAAGGTTTTATGTCTAGAAGTGTAAGTAATAAGAGTGCAGAGGTCTTATTGCATCTATATCTTGTGCTAGTCAGGCTGCACCTCAATTGTGCTGTTCAGTTTTCATGCCCTTATTATAGAATAGATATCAATTCACTGGAGTCGGTGCAGCAAAGAATGACGAAAATGATTCCGGGACTTTGAAAATTTCCCTATCAGGATAGATTAAAGAAACTAAACTTGCATTCCCTAGAAAGACGAAGTGTGCGGGGAGATATGATAGAAGTATTTAAGTGGGTGAAAGGAATCAATAAAGGGGATATAGATAAAGTTCTTATAATATCCGAGCAGGATAGGACTCGTAGCAACAGATTTAAGTTGGATAAGTTTAGGTTTAGGAGGAAGATAGGAAGGAACTGGTTCACAAATAGTGTGGTGGACGAGTGGAACAAGCTTAGCAACTTTGTAGTAAGTGCTGAAACGCTGGAAAGTTTTAAACGGAGGCTAGATAGATCCATGGATGATAGAGAGTGGTAAAACCTCTCGACAGGAGCTGCCATGCACAGGCCAACCGGCCTATTGCAGCTCCTTGTTTTCTTACGTTCTTATGATATCCAAAAATTCATATATATATATATATATATATATATATATATATATATATATATATATATATATACAGTCTACGCGGAAGGTTAAGGCACACCGTGGGGAAAAAATAAAAAAATCATGGTAAGGCAATAAAAAAATGAAAATAATACTCACCCACCCCTCTTAGTATTTTGTTGTGTTTCCCTTCCTCTTCAACACCTCTTTTAGTCATTGTGGAACACTGTCTACAAGGTTTTGCAGGTGCTGTGGGGTGAAATTGGCCCACAGTTGCTTAATTGCTGTGGTGACCTTGGGGACGGACGAGGTGTCGAGGTCACGTAGGCGACGTTTCATGAGCCCCCAAAGGTTCTCAATAGGGTTGATGTCAGCGGAATTGCCAGGCCAGTCCTTAAAATATGAAACCTGGCAATCCTCCAACCACTGAGTAACAGACTTGGTTGTGTGGCAGGGAGTACCGTCCTGCATGAACACGACGGCGCGTGTTTTCTCAAACGAGTCAGGCAGAACGTCACAGAGAAGCTCGAGGTACACACCCTGGTTAACTTTAATGTTTTTTTCAAGCACAACCAACTCACCAACACCGTAATAAGTGAAACAACCTCATACCACCACTGAATCAGGATGCTTGACCGTCTTGACGGTGTACCTGGGGTCGAGCGGGTCAGAGTCTGGCCGGCGTACACCCTATCGTGACCACAACCACTCACTGTAAACGTGGCTTCATCACTCCACAGGATGTTCCTCCAATCCTGAAGGGACCAGACACTGTACTTCTTCGCAAAAGTGATCCTCCTCTTCTTCTGGGCAGCAGTCAGCAGGGGCTTACAGCGTGGTCGGTAGGCGCGATGACCGAGATCGTCATGAAGAAGCTGCTGTACCGACCTTAAGGAGACGTGACCAAGGAATCCGGGGTTAGCTTGCTTTAATTCCCGGGCTGTGAGCTTAGGATTAGCATTAACTTGCCTAGCAATCACCTTCCTGGTTCTAGGAGACGTAAGCCGTGGTCGCCCAGACCTGGGTTTAGGGGTAGGCAACTCTTCCTGGCTGTTTGCCTCAAACTCCGAGATGAATCGGTACACTGACCGCCGGCACACACCGGTTAATTCAACTATTTCAGTAACTTTATGATTAGCCTTGTATAAACCAATCACCTGTGCAATATCCTCAAGCTTAGTAACTCTCCTGGACATCTTTAAGACCCAGAAATCACACGATAAAGCACTGTAACTCAGGCGTAAAATCACGGCACGTGGCGCTCACATGGGTACAATAACCTCCACCCACGCAACCTAAACAAAGACTGAGCGGTTGCTGCTATGTGACAGCTGTCGCCTAAGGGTTCCAGATGCCGTTAGAATTGTGACTAAATATTTCTGATCAAAATTTATCCCTATCTTGAGGGTAAAACGATTTGTGCTAAAAGTGAAGTCACACCCCAATTTGTGCCTTAACCTTCCGCGTAGACTGTATATATATATATATATATATAGGGGAGGTATATATAGTATTTGAGAAGCTACTGCAAAGTAATTTAAGTAATGTTGAACACATGGGTACTGACCACATCACATACCAAATATAATTTTTTTTCTTTAATTCTTGATGAAAAGAATCAAATCCTCAAGTGTATACAGGGAGGATGAATAATCAAGATGTAATGTGTGACAGAAATCAGTTTGGAGGTATTTTGAAAAGTTATATGCATATAATCTGTAAGTCTCTAGCACCCAACAAAAAACACTCAAAGCTGTTGAAGGAATGTGTGTGTCTTGGTCAAGTTGCTTTACCAGCACCTTCATAAGTCACCTAAGTGAGGGAAAGGTTCCAACCTACAGGGAATCTACAGAAGTAATACATTATGGTATTGTTTTAGTGTCAGTCAACTGGGGAATCTTAGGAATTTAACTATTGGAATTTGTAGTTAAGACAATTCTTAGACACTTGGCCCCTAGTTAGGAGGTTCGGTCAGGTCATTTGCGAGGGAAACGTCATAAAAGAAAAGTGTTTTTGAATTGTCTAAACTATTGATTGCAAAGATAAAATTTCTAAGATTTCTGTGTTGTACAAAAGTAAAACTTTACCTCCATTATACATATTCATCTTTATAACAGGAATTGGTCAAAATGAGAATTACACTATTATACGGGGTAGTGTTTTTAACATGTTTACCTTAAAGGGTGTTTGATTTAATATCGAGTTGTTTATAACCCAGTAACATTGTTTAACGTCAGGGAGTTCTTATCTCAGTATGTTTGGAACCTGACAATGATTTTGTTACACTACAACCTGTTCTAACTCAGTACCTTTCTCTTCCAAACTGAACCATTTTAAATGTTAACCAATGTGGTTATCCTAATTAAGAAAGTACAGAAATATGATTTGAATAACATTAAGGCAAGTATAGTACAGTCAATCTTGTTATCATTATGCACATTCCTTTTGGGTAATATTAATTTCATTATTTCTTTGGAGTCACCTTTACACAAGTTCAAGTAGAGTAATTCTGCCCCATACTCAGTGTACAGTACAGAAATAGAGAATTTGTAAATCTGAGATTATTACACTACAGTATTTTCATATTTTATTGGCCCTCTTAAAATGCTCAAATATGATGGACTAATTTGAAACGTTTTTGTTCTGAGGTTGGTACTGTATAGTACAGTACAGTAATCATTCATGAGTATTGTACAGTACTTGATCTACTGAGTATTCAAATTATCTTTATGCGAGACCGACAGCAGAAACATGGTAGCTGTCACTGTTATTTTCCCATTCTCCATATAATTAATCACAGGAGTTACCATTTACCAATACCCTAACCCCTTGTGTAAGAACACATGGCACCTCTCACTGGGTCTCCAGCCATATTTTCAGTCTGTCTCTTGTGGCTACAGATTCACATAAAACTCTTTTTTTTTTCTTCATATATCTTGTTTCTGTACAGTGATTAATAATAATAATAATATTATTATTATTATTTTATTTTTTTATTTTTTAGCAAAATCTGTGTATTGCATTTTTGACGGGGCAATTGTTTTGTTGTTATCAAAACAGTAAAATTACTGGACACCTTAATAATGCTTTCATCCTGTCCAACATATTCCATCTTTTGATCACCTGAAGATTAGCCACCCAAACCCATCCAGGTTGTGTGAGGGTGAGTGGTCTTATGGTAAAATAAGCTGAAGGGTAAGTTCTCACAAGTCTAGAAATCTGTTAAAGAAAAGTGGAGTGCAATCCTTAACCAGCTGTCTCTTAACCAGAAATTTAAATAAGTAATTGGATTTTAGAGCTAAGGTGTTCCTGGTTACCCACTAAAAAAAAATTATTCCACACCGCCACACTTAATCCTAGAATTTGTGTTGGTGCTTTGATACAACTGAATTTTCTCGTGACATGATGTTTACCTGTGGATGGTGCTGATTGGTTGTCAAACAGCTTCCCAGGTACTGAAGGTACAATACGCTGTCATAGGTTGCTTCTCACCTCTTGTGATGGCCTTTTGTATCCTGTCTCCCTACCTTAAGCCATAGTCTCTGTCTCCTGCTGCTGTGATTGCTTAAATATTTGACGTACACTGTAGTGATAATTTTACCCTCATGTTCTGTGCCTGATAGGAGATAGGGTATTGGTGGTACAGTGCAGCGGTAACACATATATCTCTTAGTTTTGTTTCTTGGGTTCATTTCTCAGCCGAGGACAGATGTGAGAAAGGTGTTTTCCAGTGTGAGGCTACTAAACATTGCAGGTTTTCTCCCGTTACTCTAGTTTCCTCCTGTACTAACCCGAGACGATAAAGGTCATGACGAAGTAACAAAAACTAGACTAATTAGCCAAATGGCTAATAAGCTGACAAGTGGTAAGATAATTAAAAATAAATAAAAAGTGCCGGTCTAGCCTTCAGGTAGGAAAGGTGTGACAAAAGAAGTAGTTGACTGAACATAAAGCTTAAAATCATGGAGAAACTAGTGGTGTACAATAGCAGTGTGTGATGTTTAAAGATTGACAATGCTAATTGACCTTTTTATGTACTGTATACTGTATCTTCCAAACCCACTTACTGTATATGAAAGTACAATACAACGGGTGTAATGTTCACTGCAATACTTAATTTTTCCTTTGTTTATTTTTCAACACACTGTTTTCTTCATTTTCTTCAGGTTTATGTTTATTTTTTATGGTTACAAAAGTAAGATGCAGAGACTTGCATGAATAAAAAGAACTACTTAGTACAGTTAGACTTTTGTCTGATTAGCAATCATTTTCAAGTAACCAGAATTTTCCCTTAACCGAACCTAACCTCACCTATCAGACTGGCTGAACACCAATTAATCTGGTTAAGGGAGACAACTGTACAGTAAATACAAAGTGGATGAGAGGCAAGGGTCCTGTAGCTGTGAGGAGGGAGTAAATTTTCTATCAAGAGGCATAATGAATAGGGAGAAAGCAACAAAAGCCTTGGATGCCATGAAATTTCAAATCGAATTTTAATACTGTACAGTACTGTATACACTACAGTATAGGCTCACATGAATATTTGACACACCAACTTATTTAACTATGAATTTACACACTTAAAGCTAATCTAACCTAACCCAACCCACACAAGTACAGGTAGTTTAATCATCAGGTGAAATAACCTGGCATGCCTAATCATCTTGTGATCCATTGTATTTATACCCTTAAATAGCTTTATACATCAATTGGTGCTGCTCGATTCACTGCTAACCACATCAACTGACAGGCGGATCCAAGAATATCAAAAGGGGGTTGCAAGAAGTTGTGGGTGGGGGAACATGGCGAGCATTGCGAGCCCACCCAGCTATTTTTGGGGGAGGAGACACTTAAACCCCCAGAATTTTTTTTAAATGTGACCAATATCTTGGGTATTTTGAGGCCATTTTGAAGCCATGTACACTTGATGATATGAGATACAGTATTCTGAAGTTGATAGTAATTACCTTTTACTATACTAAAATGCCTGAGTACAATACTGCATTAAGGGAAAAGTATTGGAATTTTCTGATGAAAAGGGGGGTCTGGACCCCAGGATCCTCCCCTGATTGATGTTTTGTGGTATGATTTAAAATCTGCGCAGTATATCATCACTCTGAGTGATGCACTGTAATCAGTTGGGTAGCCCTGAGTGGGTATCTCCTTTCCCTCTCAGTCATTGCTTTGTTTTACATCATGAAAGACACCTGCTCCTCAACCTCTCCCAGTGTAGGTACAGTACCAAGTGTAAGTGTCCCATGTATCTTACATGATCAAAAGGGCAAAGAAATTTAGAATGTGATTGTTGCCGACCATGTGCTGCAGAATATTTTAGGGAGTTTCAAACCCTAGAAGAAGATTGTAAAGTGTTCAGAGTGTAAATAATGAACTGGATATAAAAATGTATACTGTACTTAGTGTGAATAAAATGCATCGTTACACAATTATTTTCGTAATTATAAATAATACTTGTGCCATGGAACTTTATTGTAAAGTGTTGTAAAGGAAGCTTGTGGAACCAACTAATGAGCCTGTCAGCCATACTAAAACAAAAGTACTCATCTCATATTGTGTTTTGCATGTACTGTACTGTACAGTACTGTATATTAACATTTATACCCTTGTATAAAGTTAATGTTAAAATTTAAAAAGTATTTCTTCTTTTTTTGCTCAGCAGAGGTAGCCATAGATTTGTATTGCCCAGGTTAAGTGATAATATTCAATTGTAGATGTTACACTTGGTATGTTATACAAATACCTCCTTTCTTGCAGTGACCAGTAGTGATGATAAGTCTAACAGTAAGGAGTGTGAAAGTAGCAAGACTCCAGCAGATAGTTCTTGTGAAGCTGCCAGCCCAACTGATGGTGTGGTCACAGACAACCAGCCACAAAGTTCAGAAGAAGCAGTACATCCTGACACCAATGAGGTCAAACCAGATACTCAGGTAAGTGTTAAACATACACTACACACCAGATCTTTTGATATATTGTTTTAATGTATGTGGCAAAAATTCAGAATTTTTTTGTTGAATCTCTTCCCCATAAACTTTTTATTGCGAATGTTTGTTTGTGTGTGTGTAGCTATGTGTAATCAAAGGTTTTTCAGTTATTCGCACATTTTGATTAATTCACAATATTTTAATATAACTTGTCTTATTTATTATTACTCCATTCTGTTACCGTTTACATTTGTCTTGCATGTCTCCCTATTATTTCCCTCTTGGTCTTCAAAGTCTAAGAATCCCCGACCCATCTCACTCGTGACTGGGGAACCATAAAGTTTTTAAACTAATACCGTGTTATAACTTGTTTTATGTTGTATACAGTATGTATTTTATTACCAATCATATTTTTATTAACACTCGCCTTCTCTTCGTCCCATCAGTCAGAAGCACTACCATCGGGGGAAGCGGTAAGCTTTAAATTGGTCTACAATAAGACGAAGTATGATATAGAATTTCCTTTAGATGGCACAATCAAGCAATTGAAGGAGCATCTCAGTTCTATAATCAGTGAGTATTATTTAACCCTTACATGGCGTGCATCATCAGTGGAAGTTTCATGTTCCTACTGTTTAATTTTTGAGCACATGAGGTGGAGTAGGGAATCCTTATCCACCAGCCATCAAGTTTTTGTGTACCAGTTAAGTTTTCTCTTGCACTTTGACTGATTTTATTAAAGGAGATACTTTTGCATTTGTTGGTAATCCTGAATGACTATTACTGTACTTCATGTTAGGGATTACCTGAGGATTTGCCCCTAATCACCCTAATGCTACCTGCGGGTAAGGTTGGGTTATGTTAGACTAGGTTAGGTTGTTGTTGGGTAAGGCCAGGTTTGTGTTAGGTTGGGCCAGGATAGTGTAAGGTTGGGCCAGGATAGTGATGGGTTAGGTCAGGTTAGTGATGGGTTAGTCCAAGCTAGTGTTAGGTTAGACCAAGTTAGTGTCAGGTTAGACCAGGTTAGTGGTAGGTTAGGCTAGTGCTGGATTAGGTCAGGTTAGTATTAGGTGAGGTTAAGCTAGTGTTGGATTAGGTCAGATTAGTGTTGAGTTAGGTGAGATTAGTGTTAGGCTAGTGTTGGATTAGGTCAGTTTAGTGTTGGGTTAGGCCAGGTTAGTTTTAGATTAAGTCAGGTTAGAGTATGGTTAGGTCAAGTTAGTGTTAGGTTAGTTTAGTGTTGGGTTAGGCCAGGTTCGTGTTAAGTTAGGTTAGTGTTAGATTGGGTCAGGTTAGTGTTAGGTTAGGGTCGGCCAGGTTCGTATTTCATTAGGGTTTGTTAATCTTTAGGTGAAATAAGTTGGAGGAGGTGCGGCAAAACTTTAGGTGATCTTACATTTGCTTTTCATCACTTAACCAGTTTATTTGTCGTTCCTGAGTGTTAATTGTCAGGTAGAGAATTGAATTGCCATGGGTGTAGGGATACTGAGAGCCCTGTATTCTTAGATTTGCTCCATCTTATATAATTGACTCTGTATTGCTTTCATGATGCAAAAATTAAGTTAGGTTGGTTGGGTTAGGTTAGATCAGAATTGGGTTAGGTTAGGTTGGTTGGGTTAAGTTAAGCTGGCTGGGTTAGGTTAAGCTGGTTGGGTTGCATTAGAATAGAATTGGGTTAGGTTAAGCTGGTTGGGTTAGGTTAGGTTGGCTGGGTTAGGTAAAGCTGGTTGGGTTGAGTTAGATTAGAATTTGGGTAGGTTAGGTTGGTTGGGCTGGCTGGGTTAAGTTAGGTTGCAGTTTTAATGGAAAAGTCTTGCATTCGTAGAAAAAATATATATTTTGGATGATTCTTTTACACCTCCTCTTAAGACATGGGGGGGGGGGAGCAGTAATTATGCTCCTAACTTAACTCTTCCTTTTTAACCTTCTCAGATGTATTACCAGCGATGCAGAAAGTGATGATCAAGGGACTGGCAAAAGATGAGAAGACTCTGAGGGAATTGGGAGTGACAAAAGGTGCTAAGGTGATGGTAGTGGGGTCCAAGTTAGATGATGTTGTTAATGTCAACACCCCAAAGTCAGATGTAAGTCTTGAGTTCGTTGTTTTATTGTACCGTCGTCTTGGTAACATGGTGCTGGTTCATTGTAGTGTGTGTGTGTGTGTGTGTGTGTGTGTGTGTGTGAATAATAATAATTAATGGTTTATTTAAAGAGCATGGCAGCTGAAAGGCTGAAAATATACAGTTACATAGTTGGGGAATGGGACTCATGATTTACAAATAATATACAAGCAACATAAGTGGTACAAATATGATATATAATAACTAGGTGGGGAGAAGCTCAAACTCCAGGGCAGTTCAACATAGTGACAGTGCAAAAAGTAAGATTGACTGGGAGTAAATACACTGATTTATTACAAGTTATTGATAATTTTTACAATGGTTGGGACTGGGCTGTTCTTATAGCGATCAGTTCATGCTTGGATGGGCTGGATGCGGTTGTGGTGTCGAACAGCAATTCTTGGACGAGGGATCTCGGATGGTAGTAGGAGCCAGTGTCGAGGATGGTGCAGAAACTTCTCACCAAATTTGCAGATGAGGTCGTGGTGATGGTCAGTGAGGGCCGAGAGGGTCAGTGTGTTGAGCGCTTCTTGATATGTGGAATAGGAGGGGGAGAGAATAATCTTGCATGCCCTCTTTTGCGCTTTTTCTAGGTGTTTACGTTGTGTGGCGTTTAGGGAGGAAGATCAGGTTGGGGAGGCATAGGTGAGCTTGGGAAGTTTGAATGTTGAGTAAACACCGAGGAGCTCGGGTGCAGGAACTCCGAGAGACTTGAGTCAGCGGAGGAGGTGGAAACGGAAACTGGAGGATTTAAAAACTTCACTGACGTGTTGTTTCCAATTTAGTTTGTTGTCTATGGTGACGCCGAGGAGCTTAGTGGAATCTACAACCAGGACTGTGTTGGGACCTAAAGTAATGGAAGGGGGTGGGACAACGTCGGAGGAGAGGTTGATGTGCAAAACTATGGTTGATGGTGATGTGGTTGTCGGTGGCCCAGTTTTGGAGTCTGTTCAATATATCCTAAAGGGTGGTACATGTATAGTCGGGAGCAGAATTGTTGATGCTGATCCCACTGGTGGAGTCGTCGACTAATTTGCAGCTAGCAGGGGTTTCTCTTAGGGCATCATTGATAAGCATAAGGAATCATAGTGGTCCCCATCTTGGTGCCTTGGGGGATGCCACAGGTGAGTGACTGAAAGGTGGAGACAGCCCCTCGGAAGCGTACAGCTTGGCGTCGGTTACTGAGTAAGTCTGTAAGCCATGGTATAAGACTTCTTCGAAACCCGAGATCGATAGCTTTGTTGATGATTAAATTGTGGTTGACTAGGTCGAATGCCTTAGTAAAGTCAATGAAGTTCAGCTGTCAGCTGCAGACGTTTTTCGTTTCTCCAGATGGCGGTATATGTAGTCGAGAAAGCTGAAAAGACAGTGAGTGGTGGAGGAAGTTTTCATATTACCAAATTGCTGAGGTTCTACAGCTCCTGCAATATCAGCATAAGCCCAGTCGAACACAAAACCTTCACAGATTAAGCTGGGTATTGGGGTGATTGCAATGGGTCGTAGCTGATTTAAGGATTGTGGGCTGGTTGACTTGGGCAATGGTGACACATAAGAAGTCTTCCAGTCAGCTGGGCATCTGGCTTGACTGAGGGAAGCATTAATGATGGAGCAGAGGGGTCTAGCAAGCTCCGGGGAGAACTCCTTGAAGAGTTTCATTGGTAAGTCAATGGGGGTGGTGGAGCGTTTTAACTTCAGTTTGTCCAGACGTTTTGCCACTTCAAATTCTTCTACTAAGTCAGTGGGAAAGGTGGCTGGTAGGTAAGCAGGGAGATTGGCTGTGTCAAGCCGGGGGAGCGTCTGGCATATAGTAGCGAAATGGTTATTTGATTTCTCAGCTGCGTCAACATTAGTGAGATGGCTAAGGAAGAGGAGGGGTTGTGTCTTATTGTTTAGTCCACAGGGTTCTTTTAGCTTACCATACCACTGACTGATGTTGGTCTGCTTCAGGTGTTGCAATTTGGTTGGGTAGTGAGACTTCTTTGCAGTGTGTATTTCGCGTATGACTCGGTTGTGGTCATTGAGATAAAAGGCTCTGTCTCTGTTGTATAAGTCTTTTGATCCAAGGTGTGATCCAGGGCAAATCAGCTGGGTGAGATCTGACAGACTTCTCGGGGAAGAAGTGGTGGTGAGCTTCTGTGGTGGTGATGGTATAATTTATCCATTTGGTGTCCACGTCATCCACACTGAGTACTTCAGTCCAGGGATGGTGAACTATCCACTGCCCGAAGAGACTCACTGCAGAATCAGTAATCGGCCTGTAGGTCTTGATGTAGGGTCTCTGCACTTGAGTGGGAGTGGCAGCTGGGGACCAGAGCACTGATAGGTGTGTGCTACACCCGATAGGCATTGAGGTGGTTGGTACTGGTCCACTAAGTCGGTTAAGATAAGGTCAAGGGTATTTTGACAGTGTGTGGGGAAGTTCACAGCTTGTGATAGTGACAGCTGGTCCTGGATGTAAATGAAGGTGATGAAAGAGTTGATATCTCTCAATATGACACCTTTCAGGCACAATTTGCCAAGCCTCACATATGGCAATGACGCTCGCGGCGGCTGACCTGACTGGTTGCCAGCTCGTCATACTTGTTAGCTAGGGAAGTGACGTTGGAGAGCAGTAGAGTCGGGAGATCATACCATATCCGTGGAACTTCAGTGTAATGGTACGGTCTGCCAGGGGTGGGTTTCTCCGGTTTCCTAGTGGAGGTTTTGTCCTAATGGGCTATGTTTATGACGGCCCTGTCTACAGTTGCGCGCGTGGAATATGTTCAGTGACTTGAGTCGCCCTATAACACTGCCATCAGGATAACCGTTCCCACGCTTTAGAAGGTACAGCGAGCGTCGGGAGAAAGTAATTGTTGGCCATCTGTTGATATCTGTTGTCGTGAACGGACAGAAGTGTTTGTCCCCGGTGGCCATAAATTCACTGGCGGCACTTTGAGGGCCACTGACACTGGTAGACATCTGTTAATATTTGTCAGTCGTAAACACCATAAGTCCTTGTCTCTGGCACTTAGGGTCGCCAACACAGTATCCACGATATATGTAAACACCGCGGTGGTCCTTGTCGCTGGCACTTTGAAGGTGACCTCCAAAGTGCCCACTGTCTGGTATTACACTGCTGTGTTTTTGTGCTTTTCCTTGGGATGCACTATCGGAACACTGTTTGGTAATCAATCATTGCAATGATCACTTGAATGTTTTGCTGAATAAATCCCAATGTAGTAAGGCTGGCAGGGCCAAACAGACTCGGCCTGGCTGCCAAAACCCGGAGCGCCTTCAGGGCACGTCTTGTCTCACTGATGGTTTACAAGTGTGTGTGTGTGCCAGCCATTATGGTTGGGTTGTGGTGTGTAAGTGAGAGAGAGAGAGAGAGAAACTTAAGTTTTTCTAGTACACTTGAGTGGCCTGTCTAATAACAAGTTACAGTACAGCATGCGCTTAAAATTCGCGGGGGTTAGGTTCTCAAAGTGGCCGCGAAACTGCCAGCAATTTTAACCCTTAGGCCCCGCGTGACTTTTCAGAACATCCAACTAGCGCGCCCTGGGTGACGTTCCACAAGGTCTGTCTATTTTCCCGCCATATTTTGATTTTTTTTATTATTTTGTTTTAAGTTTATTTTTTCTCGATTTATCCCCGCGGGAGGGGGAGGGTTACTGCCAGCAGCACCCTAACCCAGGCATAAGGGTTAAAACTAACCTTAGACATTCTTGGGTACATCCAGGGCATCATCAGCGAATAATTGAGGTCCACGAATTGTCCATCAGTTGTCATTAAAATATCACACTATTTGATGTTACTAATAATTATGGACATGGATGATATAACGGTTACATTTTTAAGTACAGTGGGGTATGCTATAACGAACGGATCCTACTACGAATATTCCTATAACAAACGGTTTTACCTATAAAATTGAGAATGCTATAACGAACGAAACTCCTACAACGAACATTATTTAAATTTTTTTTTCCCTAATTTATTGATTTTTATTACAAGTATTAATGATATTCTTTATTTCATGGGTTTAGATGCATATGTATGGACTTTTTTACAATTTTTACAATTTTATATTATATTTTTCAGTGTTAAGTGGTTGTATTTGGGGGCCTGGAACGAACGAATCCTATAACGAACGAATGCTATAACGAACAAGGTTCTAGAACCAATTAGATTCGTTATAGCATACCCCACTGTATATTCCTGTATGTACAGTAGTTGGTCTGTAAATTTATCTCTCTTAATTTACTCAGAACAATATCTAGGTCTGAAATTGGCTAAATTAAATAGAAACTAAACTAACAAACTCCCAATTGCATATACTGTAGTCTGTCTCCCTACCCAGATTTCTTCTTGTTACTATTGCTCCTCACAGTCATCAGATATTTTATTATATACTGTCTTGGTCTACAGGTATGTCAGTCTTGGAACAGAAACATAGGTTGAGTACTCAAACAGGAAAACACTTGATGGTGTCTTATGATTTTGTGCATTATTATTATTGAAAGATTCTTACTCGGTAGGATTCTTAACAAGAGTTGTGAGGAATTGGTTTTGTGAGCAGAATTTTCTTTTATGAGTTACGAGAGTACTTTTGTGTATATGACAAGTATCATTTTGTCTGCAGAACTTTTTATGAATGATATTTTCTGTATGTAAAAACCTTACATTTGCCTGCAGTAATTTTACGTGTTACCATGAGACTGACTTCTTATGTAGAACAAGTAAAATTTTGTTTGGTATAAGATTACCTTCATGTTTGAAACAGGTTCAAATTTGCCACCAGATCTTTTTTATGAATTATAAAACTACCTAAGACTTCCAGCGGGAGAAACACTCTTAACATACGAGGTCTGGCAATTATGTTCGCGATTTTCTGAGGGAAGAAGACGTGACAGCCGATGACATAGAAGGACGACCAACAATGAGCAGGACTGAGGGAAACTTTGAAAAAATTAGGAAAGGTGTGCAAGCTAACAGGCAACTGACAGTGAGAAGAATTGCAGATGAAGTTCAGATTGACAGGGAAACAGTTAGAAAGGTTTTGACTGATGATTTGAAGACGAGAGAAGTTTGAGCGAAAATGGTGACGAAAAATCTTGGTGATGAACAAAAACAAAGAGTTGAAATTTGCTCAGACCTTTTGAAGAGAGAAGAAGTGGAGATGACCTACTTCACCGAGTCATTACTGGTGATGAGTCATAGATCTGCCAATACGACCCTGAAACAAAATGCCAGAGCCCCCAGTGAAAAACTGCAAACACGCCACGCCCCAAAAAGTGTTGAAAGTGAAGACAATGCTCATCAATTTTTTTGATTCTAAGGGTGTTCAGTAGTTTACCCAAAATTTGTTCCCCCAGGGCAGGGTGCGAACCAGTTTTACTATCTCGACGTGCTTAAAAGACTCGGAGAAAAGGTTAGACGAAAACGCCCAAAACTTTTCACTGGAATCAAGTGGATCTTGCATCCTGACAATGCCCCAGCACACACTGCATTGATTGTGTGGGAGTTTTTGGCTGAGAAACAAATTACCTGACTCGAACACCTTATTCACCTGTCCTGGTCCCATGTGACTTTTTTCTGTTTCCTTCGTTGAAGAAACACATCAAGGGGACACATTTTCAAGACGTAGATGACATTCAGAGTAGCACGACGGCAGCTATAAAAGCTATTCCAGAGATGTTTCCAGGGGTGGAAGAAACACTGGTGTTCGTGTATAGCCTTGCAAGGAAAATAATTAGAAGGGGACCACAGCACCGATCCTCAGTAAGGTACGTACCAACACCTGTAGCATGAGTTTGCGAACATAATTGTCAGACCTCGTACTGCAACGGTAGACAGGTGTTCCCCAATATATGAAGGGGTTGTGTCCCTTGAAATCACTTTGTTAAGTGAAGAAACATATCATGAATGTTAGAACCCTTGTATTATTGGGAGTTATGTTCCTGAGAGGAAAAATGTTGGTCAACTGGGGGGTTTTCACACTAAGTTCACCATTCTTATGCCCTGTAGAATTATTATTATTATTATTATTTTTTTTTTAATAAATACACTGAAAATGATGAACCATATACAGGTTCAGTAGAGTGTAAATGCATTTATGTGTATCCTGGGTGACCATATGACAGCTGAAAGTTTGCATTCCTTAAAAATAAAAGGTTGTCAAAATGTGATTTTTATTCAGTAAAATGAATGTTTGCTTTCTTATAAAGAAAAAAGTGTCAACATGTTGTTTTTGTTATAATGCATTTTCGTTTATCGGACATACATTCACGCTGAAGATATTAATGTATTCTCTACTTTCAGAGCTCATCATCAGAGAAGCCGAGCACAACCACCTCCACAAAGGAACCTCTCAGTAAACAAAAACTTCATCGTAAGATCCTTGACAAAGGACTGCCAGATGATGTCATGCCAGGCATTAAGAACAGTAAGGTACCAGTATGAGACGGATAATTGTTCTACTGTACTTATTAAAAGACCAGTTAGACCAGAAAATATTTAGAGATCTACTGTAGATGTACAATAGCTAAAACAACTATCTGCGCAGGTGGGGGTCGATATGCTCCAAAATTTTACGTGTGACTCGTGACAGCCCTTATATACCAATATTTATCGTCCATGGTCACATATTGTTTCCCACAAAGTATGAACAGATAGTTATTTTAGCTACTGTACATTTAGTTCTCTGTAGATCACATCTTATAATAATTTCTATCTATTTAATTGTCTTTCATTTATATCCCAGTACTGTACCTGACACTGAAATTGTATTATTACTTGAAACCTTTTGGATCTGTATACTGTATAAATGAAGCTGTAATGATGAAATTATTCTACTTTTTTCAATATTAAGTGAAAAACAGAAGAATTACATAATGACCAATCATTTGGACCCCAATCCTAATAAACCTCTACAAAACCTGGAGTATTTGGGCTCAGGCCTTTTGAGCTCTAATCCCTAAGGTTTCATTAGGTGGAATCTATTAGTCAGGGACTTATAATATGTAAACAGTTTGTAGTACACCACCATAATCAGGAATTCTGAGAGAAAATGCAAGTTGTTCCGTGTGTTCTGCTCTCATATATTGCAAGCTCATATATTGTACCAAGGGATGAAACTCAGTATCAACCTGTGTTTTAATACATCAGACTTCCCTGGTGGAGGTAGAGTATACTATATGCATGGTAATATTACATAACAGTGTTCATCTTGAATATTTTGCACCTTATTCTTTGAAGTATTTTGTCCCATATTTACTGGATTATACTGTTATTATACAAAGCCCATTTATGATTACTGTACAAACAAGTTCTTTATGATTGATGGTGCTGTTGTTTACATTATCTAAATTCAACCAATGTTCATATGATGGGTTATAATTATTTTTATTCTGATGTATACTTATCTTATTCTTTTCATGTTTCCATGTGTGAGAAAAAAATAGTAACAGGAAAGATGTTTATACTTCCTTCCAAATGTGTATGCTTAATATAAATTTCCTGTGTTAACATTTTAGTATTCTTCAGGATGTCCTGCCATCATATCCTCTGTCGGGGATGGTAAACAAACATGGTGGGAAAGTTCGACTCACGTTTAAGCTAGAGCTGGATCAGATATGGATTGGTACTAAGGAACGCACTGAAAAGATCAACATGAACCACATCCGGCAAGTTGTCTCAGAAGCAATAGAAGGTTATGAGCAGTATCACATTATGGTAAGTCAGGCTCATAGTTCTAGGTTAAACGACATTTTCAAAGATCATTAATATTTACGTGCAGGTAATTTTGTAAAATAAGTTAAGGACATTAATAAGTATGTAAGGAGTATTTCTGTATGTTGTAGAGATACTGTATTAGATATTTCCTCTTGTTTCTTACGCTTGCCTTGCATTCTTACCCCTGTAAAATCCCCTTTCCCTTAGGTCACCTTTGCCTCTTGATCCATTCCATATGAAAGTTGGAAAGGGTATAAAGACAATAGGAGTTTGCATCATAATAAGCAGGAATTTTAAGTAAAGTAATTTCTACAGGATGGGTAAAAAATAATTGACATTATTGTTTTTACTTAAAATATAAATTTGTCAGTTATTTATCACCTACACTTATCTTGACTTGAGTTTTTTGTGGCTGAAGTAACAGTACAAAAGTCAAGGGTTTAACTTAAGTGAATATTTTTCCTGGTTGATGATTTTTCAAGTGTTTCTTCAGCCTACTTATGCTGCAGCCAAAACTCTTCGTTACCCTCTGCTGGTTACCAAGTCATGTTCCTCTTGTTCCCACTGGCTTTCTCATGAAATGGTTTTTCCTCACATGAGCAAATTGAGGTGAAAGTAGGGGTCCATCGGGGTTCTTTCTTGAGTCCGTCCTGTAGGCAATATTATGGGACTTTGGGGCTGGCCTGCCCTGAGAGTTATATACTGATGACTTAGTGCTGATAGTGGATAGTATTGAAAAGGCAATGGAGAAATTTAAGAAATGGATGAAATAGAGTCAATGGGCCTGAGAACGAATGTGGCAAAAACAAAGGTAATGATTAGTGGTGTACGTGAGGGAACCATGTGCTGTCTGTATAAAAGGTGATGACAGCAACTCAATAATGTGCAGTGAATATGGAATGTGGGTACACAAGAGGTGCAGTGGAGTATATAGTAGACTGCAGGATGTTGCTGACTATAAATGTTCTATATGTCCAGGTAACTATGTGCCCACAGCAAGGCTTGAGAAGTTTTGTAACTCGGGTGACATGATCAGTGCTGGTGGGGGTGCTGAAGCCTATTCAGTTGCAAGAGTCAAAAATGATTGGATGAAGTTTAGGGAGCTGCCTTTATTACGATAAGCGGACCTTCCCTCTGCATGAAAGGAAGAATGTGTGCAGCAGGTGTGAGAAGTGTGATGTTGTATGGCAGAGAAACATGGATGATATAAGTAAACTTGAGTGATCTGAAATGAGAATGGTGAGGTGGGAGTGATATGTGACACTGAAAGACAGGAAGCCCTGTTCAGAGCTAAAAAGGTAGCTGTGTATTGAGAGTACAGTACTATAGTGGCAATGTTCTGCATAGCGGCAGGCTGAGATGGCTTGGGTGTGTGGAGATCATTTGGGTTAAGAGGTGCACGAGGCTAAATGTGGAGGGGGAGGAGAGCCAGGGGTAGGCCAAGAAGGACATGGAGAGAGGTTGTAAGACATGACTTTAGAATTAGGACCCTGACAAGGGAGACTGCATGGAGATCTGCCTTGTTTTAATCGTTGCTAACTCACACAAGCATGGGAAGTGGCCATAAAACTTTGATGATGATGACGACTCACTCCTTTACCTATAGTTTATGTGGAAGAAATGTTCTCAAGTTGGTAGTGTGCAGCTTTAGGCTAAATAGGGATTTGATAAACTCGGTACAAACAACCAACATTACTAAATCTAGTAAAGTACAGTACTATAATGGAAAATATTCTGTGATATTCATGATTTTTATATTTTCCTTTGAAAATTTTGTGCATCTTGCTACATGTGGCCAGTTTACTGATTCATAACAGTTTGGTATGAATGATCCTCATAATAATTTACACAAAGATAAGAATTCACCACAGGTATGTTGTTGGCTTTGTTGTAGAAAGGAGGATGTTGGCTGTAAGGCAGCTAGAAGGAAATAATGACAGCAAAATAGAGAGAGTATATTACTTTTATGATCAGCTACACTGTGTTGTTGGAGGAAAGGTCTTGCAAGAATTAAAAATGGTATAATTGTGATTTCATTTATCATTTGACTTTAAGAACAACCTGGTATAGTGGCCAGTTGTAGTCTCTAGAATGACTGAATATACTGTATTGTATTAATGCAAACATTTAATTGCACAACTAGTAAGGTTATAAATTTTTTTAGAAGGATTTTGGCTTAGAACAATATAACTATATTGACCTTTCAAAAATGAGCATTTTAATTTTTAAGACTATATTAGGGGAGTATAGTCATCAATGTTGTAAACAGTATTCTTTTGGTTGAAGTTGAAATTATCTGTCCACAGTTATTGCTCTTATGAAAGACAACAAATGTGTGATAAATTTATTGCATCTTTAGTGAGCTATCAATTTTGGGAATGTTTTAGGGGCTGCAGTTAGGACCAACAGAAGCCTCTCGCTACTGGATCTACTGGGTGCCTGCGCAGTACGTCGACGCCATCAGAGACACAGTTCTCGGCAAGTGGTAATGCTTAGGGCAATTTAGGGTATTCATCAACAACACATTTTTATTGGTTCATCATAATCATATGTTTTGCCTTAGTAGGAGCAGATGGAACTTATAGACCCTGCATTAACATTAAATGTCAGAGAGCTAGGAGGTTGGAAATGCATACTAATAGAAGGAGTTTATATAAATATATTATCCATAATGACAGTGTCCTTTGCCCATTCTTTGCCTTTTGGGTCCTCAACTGCATCAACCTTTGAATGAACATGAATCATCATGTTCTGCCAAATTTTATTTTTTTGTTTTTAACCATTTCAAGGTTCATGGTTTGAACTATGGGCAGCTGTGCCAAGCATGTTTCTTAAGTTATGAGATACCAAGTGTTTGATTTTTTTTTCCCCAAATCTGATATTGAGGTTGAAAGTTCCATCTGTAATGCTGGGGAATTTAAAGGCATGGAGGAATGAGTGATAATGCAGAGTCAATTTTCAACAAGCTTCCCATGTTTTCATATTATATACTGTACAGTATACAGGACTCTCAATATGTGTGGGAATGATGTAGATAAACTGCAAGTAATTATTTCAAAACAAGGCTTTACTGCGTCAGTGTAAAAATGTGATGCTGTACACAAGGAATAACAAAAAAAAATACTTTTTTTTAATGAGCTTTTGGGTTTCTCACTATTATTTTCTCTTAGCATCCAAATTATTATTTTTTAAATTCACACAGGATGGAGGTTCTATGAATGAAAGTACCCCTGTATTATTGTGAGTGTTATTAGTTCATCTATATGTGTGGAGAAAGCATCTATCATTTTATCAAGTTTATTGAAGTGTACAGTCAACAAAAAAATTTTCTGCATCCATGGGACTGACGGCCTTTGCAACAATCACTGACTGAGGCCATGTTAGTTTGGTAAGGATTGTACTTCTGACTGTGCAATGCATTGTGTAACCAATACAGTGTATTCTCTATATCATGTGTAGCTAATATAGATAAATTAATAGGAATCACCCAAGTAAATGGGGGTTGTTCAGAATTCTTGGTGTATATCACTAAAAGTTCAGAAATTTTTTATGTTGACTATACCTGTTGTTCATTTCACTTCTGCCAATGGGTATTGATCACTCCTTGCTCTACCAACAGTTGATCAGTTATTCTTTGTGAACATTAATTTTATGAGACTGAAACCCATGACATCAGTATAAAGAGTGAATTAAACTTGATTTGGATGTCTTTGGTGTAGCAAGGTCATGAAAAGCACAGCCACATAACAAGAAAATTGTCTCATATCCAGAATTTTATTTCCAGATTAAGGTCATGTTATATGAATGCATCTTGGTATCAAGGAAGGGGAAGCTGAAATTATTAAAATTCTATTGGATATAAAGTTTGCCAAAAAAGTTTCTATTGGTAATGATAACTATTGGCCAATGATACACTTTGTGATTAAAACAAAACAAATGGTGCAAGTGTAAGAAATGGAGGTAAAGTGCCAGGAAGATGTGAAAATTCTATGATGTATTATAAATTTTCTTTGAGATAAAATATTCATCAGTAAAGACTTAAATTTGGTGTTGTTGGAGAAAGTTTAAGCTAAAGATTTATTATTTTTTCATTGTTAATATGTTTTGTTAAATATTAAAGATGTTTTATATGTAAATACAGTATGTACTGTATAGTGAAATTCTGGAAGATGTTTGTGAGTACTGTAAAACTTAAGGAAATTACTAAGATGGAAAGGAAGCATGAACTTAGACCTGCCAGAGGGTAGTATTTGTTGATATAGTTTTCTTGTGGGACACTGACAAAATGGTTAAGTAAATTGATAAAAGGAATAAATAAATTAACATACCACTTGTTGTTCAGAAAATTGATGAAATGGTTTAGCAAATTGATAAAAAGGGCAAGAATGTTTATGAAAGGGTACGTACAGGGTATTTGTATAACACCCTGGGACGCGTAAAAGGAAGAAGATGGATTTTTATAAATACATCAAGACAACTTGGGAAGAAATAATATAAACAAGAGACTGGTGTTACAGTTACGCAAGCATTAATGATAATGGGGGGACTACAGGTTAATTAATATGAATTCTTTTTTTTTCTTTTTTTTTTTTTCTTTTTTACTGGATGCAAATAAATTTATTCTTTATGCAAGGTTAAGGATGATGCCTTAGATAAATTATACATGTATATACAAAATGTTGTGAGATAGAGTAAGGTCGGCTCATGAAGAACCTCCATCATACACGTACCCCCCCCCCCCCCCCTTTTATATTTATATGTAATCTTTAATTATTCCCTTTGTCTCCTCTAACTTAACTTGTGTATTTAACATGTTAAATCAGCATGAAATTTAGAAGAAAAAAAAAAGTGTAAAGCAAACGTAAATGATACTGTTTTGGTTACAATTTACAAAACTATCATTGAGAATACAGTACATACTTCACTTTAACAAGTTTCACATTAACGATTCATCGCAATAACGACAGTAATGCGACACCTCAACACATTAACGATACATTTCAACACAATAACGATCAGTCACGCAAATTGATAGTCACTCTGGGCGGCCATCTTGATGACGTCAGCAAGCGGGGTGGTTTGTTTTGATCGGAGCGTGTGAACAGGTGTGGTGTAGCCCACCAACTTATCTGTGAGTCGACATTCAAGAGGGAGATGACGGCACTGTTGATGATAATGTTCAAGATTTTCCTATGTGTGATTGTTAGATGATTTACCACTCGACTTTACTGGCTTTGAGATTGAAGGATCAGTTGGTGGTGGTGCTGAGGAAGCAGTGAGTGGGGGCAGGGGGCACTAACACCACTCCCCTGCCTCGGATGACAACAGTCTCATTAAGCTGTTCAGTGAGTGTCTCTTTAGACATTACTGAAATTATTATCAGTTATTAACTCTACATGCAGTATTAATGTGTGTAAATAAGTGGTTGTAATTTTTTGTGGGGCTGGTACCAGTTGACCCATATAGCATGTAAACTATCCTCACCACATTAAAGATTTTAACTTTAACGACCGTTTTCGTGGTACCAATTAGTCTTTAAAATGAAGTATGGACTGTACACCCAAATGCTCATATTTTTATAAAAGTTATAAAATAATGTAATGTTTGTTGAGAGTCCCCCCATAATCTTACCACATGGGGTGAATGAAGCTTAACACCTACAGCTCAGAATAAGCCTTGTTTTGTAAATCCATTAACATATATAAGATCAAACACTGTTTAAGCATAACATGGAAAAAATCTGTGGGAGAAGCTTGTCTTAATGCAACAATTGTAATCTCCTGTTTATGCCTCTTGTCATGGCATATGGAACTTACAACTTCACAGCTTCTTGTGGCCAACGGATTTTTTTTTTTAAATCTTTACTGAATATTTGGCAAGATGATACAGCAACTATGCAGTAAATATTAAGAGAATGGATATGAAGAAGATTGTCATCCAGAAGCAGAAAACTTTTGGCTATAAACATAGATTGGTAAAGTAAATGTCAAGAAGGGTAGCTGTTATAATCGTGATGGGCAGTTTGAAATAACATCTGTGTCCTATGGTTTGTGTTCAAAGAATTACTCCTATTTTTGCACCTTTATATACCTAATTGTCTGCACCCTGACAAATAGTATTACAATGTGAATGCAGCTAATAGACCAGATTAATAGTGATACT
Source organism: Homarus gammarus (assembly GCA_958450375.1). Taxonomy (NCBI): domain Eukaryota; kingdom Metazoa; phylum Arthropoda; class Malacostraca; order Decapoda; family Nephropidae; genus Homarus; species Homarus gammarus. The sequence continues at coordinate 728,549 of CAUDMG010001281.1, forward strand.
GTATTTGGAAATTGAACAACAATGCTGTTCATTATAATTGTATGCATCTGAAAAAATTTATGGAATTATGAAGAAAAATATAACATAAAATGTTCAGCAGCATTTCCTTCAATTTACATATTTCTGTTTTTGGCTTGGCAAAGTTGTAAAAGATTTAACACGTGTCATTAAAAATATTTAGGTCATGTATTTAAAGAAAACTAGGAGTTTATTGTACCGAGACTGATTCTATTTCCTGTGACTCATTATTTTGTGGCACATGTAGAATCTTGTGCACTTTGTTTTTCTTATTTGTTTGTAACAATAACAGTAGAACAAGAACTTTACTGGATAACATAGTGTCCTGAGAGTCAATTGTTATGTTGGCTATAAGGTTCTAAGTCTCATGTTTTGCTCAAAGTAACATAATTGGAGAGGTAGTTTTGTGGCATTTAAATATACCTACTTGTTTCATCATATCATATTTAATGTCTCATTCTCTCAACCAAGGAAAGTTAACAATGTTGAGTTGATTAACTGTGAACTATTTTTTCATACAGTACATCCACCGACTTGGAACTGGTATATGAAACCCTTTTTAAACATTGGTTTCATGTGTATTAAATTTATATTAGTTCACTTCCTAACTGTTATTTTGTCTATAATTTGCATGTAAATACCTTTATGTGCAGTTTATTATGTTGTGTTGCTACTTTCAGATAATGGGGAAGGTTTTAGCGGTAATTGTTAAGATTATTTGTACAATAAAGAGATTTAATAACCATAGAAATGTATAATACTTCTTTCTGATACAGGATCAGAGAACCATTTAATGGAAACATGAGTAACTATGCAAATATTTTTTGATAAAACAATAAGAAATTATCCTTAAATTTTTTGAATGCCAGACTCTTAGGCAAAAACATGAATTTCTTTAATATGCAACAAAATTGATAAACATATGCAAGAATAGTGTTACAGAGTGTATTCTTTCACCATGTTTTATTCAGATACACAAAGTTTGTGTGGCAGAGGAATTAATGGTGACTATCAAGCAAGGGAATATGATCTCCCTACTCTTAATTCCCTGAAGGTAGCAAATGTCATGCCAAAAATTAGTTTGCCATTTATATTAATATTATGCTTTGATCATCAAAAGATCTCTGCTGTGGACAGTGTTTTACGCTGCCACTGACAGAAACAACAACAGTTTCTTCAGTAGTACATAAATTGTTGTGTAAATTTAGGGAACGTTGATTTGTATTTCTTAACAAAAAATATTGATAATTTAGTTATTTTCTTGGTTATCTTAATGTCTCTTATTAGGATCATCATAAAATATAATATATAGAATCAGAGGTATGGTTCTCTCTCACGTTTAGTACTGAACTTTCAGTCTGTGGTATTTGGGATTTTAAGACAATTAGTCACTTTTGCAGAACATAAAATTTGTCGTCCGATCTTTACTCCAAACTGAATTATTGCGTTACCCCAAAGTTTTACATTACCTGTACTAGTACCGTAAATGAAACTGAAAATTTAAATTGATTCAGGTAACAAGAATGTATTTAAAGAGAGTTTTGGTACAGTATTTGATATATACAGGCCCCCCCCCCCCCCCCCCCCAAGTTCACGGATTTTTACTTTGTGGTTCTCAGTTATTCGGGGATGACACCCTGGATGTACCCAAGAATGTCTGTGGGTAGTTTTAAAGTTGCCGTCATTTTTGTGGCTGGGACAGGGAGCCATTCGTTCTAGAGACAGTAATTTCCTTTACCTGTATTGTAAATATGTGTGTGTGTAGACACACAAAACACATAACTGTGCAAATACATAATAATTGGAAAATCTTCACAAATAATTTTAATCAGAAACAAATTTATAAAAAGTGTGACTGTCTACCCTCTAGTCCGTACTCTATTAATAAAGTACTGTATAGAGAACGGACTAGAGGGTAGACTTACATTTTTAATAAATTTGTTTGTGATTAAAATTATTTGTGGAGATTTTCCAATTACTATGTATTTGCACAGGTATGTGTTTTGTGTGTATGTGTCTACACACACACATATACAATACTACAGGCAAAATAAATAATTGTCCTAAGGGCAAACACATAAAGGGAATATACATTTCTTTGTATACAAGTAAAAACGTAACCCCTCCCCACCCCCGGGTCCGCAAATGTTATTCGGGGATTTGGCGATTCGCAGCCATTTTTAGAACCTTACCCCCTTCGATTTTTTTTTTGGGGGGCGGGGGGGGGGCGCCGCCTGTATATAAATATATATATATATATACCCCGTATATATATAATTTTTTTTTTTTACTGTACACTACAGGTATTGTTTTTATTTGAGGAAATTAAGCGGTGATTAACATTTGAAGCGTTGCATAGAGAAACTAGCAGAAGCACCATTCTCATTTTTTGTCAGGAAATGCAATCAAAGTTTTCCGAGATGAGATGCGGACTAGAGAGTTAGGTTTTTGTTTGTGGACTTTCAACCATATGGTCAGTGGCGTTTTTGCACTTCATCCATCACCTCATGAAAACATGGTGTTTGAAGAACCATTTGCAGGTATAAACATGATTGCGGCCTGGGTGGCGCTTGTGCTAGTTTCTCCACGCAACGCCTCATTTTTATCATTAGTTTCCTGGGTGATGATGAAAATAATGATTACTGCCAAATCATTGTATTTTCAGTCAATTGTAATATTGTTAATTTCTTCATTTTATATGTTCCTTGGTAACCCCTGGTAGTGTTGGTGCCTCAGCTGGAATGTGAAACAAGTATGACTTTGAATGTATAAACGGGGTATTAGTGATGGCCCAGTATAATTCAGTGCATCTTTATCAAAATGTTGGACAAGTTAGTACCTATATGTTTTTATATTTGTTGTACAAAGATGCTTCAGTTTCTTAGCCAAATTGGAGTGAATGACCTCATTTTTATTGAAAGAAAATGTTAATGGCTTCACATGCAAGCCAATATAATCAGTGGGCATAATAATTTAAATTTTGTCGTGCAATCTTTCATAGTTAAGTATGTTATTTGTTAGTGACCATTTTTGGATGATAAACTTATATATACTGCAATTTATATATAAAAATCTATACCTTGCAAAGAAATAATACACAGTTTATGTGATCTGGAGAGTGTGACAGATGAAAGGATGGAGGCAAGTTAAAAGGAGAGGCTTTTTTTTTTTCTGACCACTTTGCAGCATAACCTTGTAAGAATTAAAGAGAACATTACAAAGACGTTTTATGCCCCAAATACAGAAAGTGGTGGGCATACAGTGTTACACTTGTCTCTCTTGAATTTCTTTCTGTTCTATAACTTTAGTAAAGTTTTGTGGATGGAATGAAACAATACACAATTTTATATTAAAAATAGTTAAGCCCGAGTCCCTTAATCAGGATTTTACAACCTTATCTATCAGTTATAGCTGCCATTTAAATCACAAAGTTTGACAAACATGTGGAAGCTAGCTACAGTATTTCTAACATGTTTCGTGAAAATACATATTTACGATTATTTTGTAGTTTGATTATGCTGAATGCTGTACGTATTTAAATCTTGTTAACCTGAAGATTTCAGAATGTATTGATGAATCTGCAGGCCAACTTCACCAATTTTTCCATCATTTTAATTATTTATTGCGAACTAAAAATACAGTACCTGTACGTTATTATTGTAATACGAGGTTTTGTACATTGATTGTTTTTTTCTTCACAGTTTTAGTTTGTACAGTAGTTACTAAAAGTATTGACTGACGACTAAGATTTGTGGGTCGGATTCTCAAGCAGATGACATGGTCATCTTATAGTACTTGCACTAAAAGATATGATGGGTAAAGGAAATTAATGTTCATCAACAATTATGGTACTGTAGTAATGAATCATTATTTTTTTCCCTTTTCCATTACTACAGATTGAAATACTGTAGTATTCACCTTCTTGTAAAGATAACAATAGTTTAAATTAAATTATAACAACATGAAAGTTCAGTCCAGATATACAGTACTGAACATGTGTATTAATTTTTTTAGGCATATTACAGTATACAGTACTGGTTTAAATATTTTTAAGCACATGGCAGACATACACTTAATTAGTTCCTCTTTATCCAAATGTCACATGGAGAAAATAGTGAAAAGATGCCTATAGAAATAAATATATACTTTTTATGACCTATGGGTTATTGTGAGTGACCTGTGAGTCATACCATTAAATATCCTCTATGTGCCCTTCAGAGGTCATAACGGCATATATTGCACTATCCAGATGAACAAAGCCATTTAATGTAACACTCCTTATCCAAGTGATTCCAAACAATTTATAATACGTGAATCTGAAGGCGACTCAAGGTCCTGTTAGGTTTAAGGTTCACTTGAATCAATTAGTTCAATTTTACTTAACAGCCACATTCTTTAAACTTTCTTCAGTCCCTGAAAAAAGGAAGTTCATACTCCTTTCCCTTCAGTTACCTGCCACCATCCTTCAGCCAGTTGACACATCTCTCCTGGTCAGTCTCCAGGGGAATTGGCAGGTTCTTATACTGTACAGTATAAATAATACATCTTATGTTATTTTACATTGCTCTTTAGCCTGGACTTGCGACATACAGGTGCCCCCCTATTTATTATGGAGTTGCATTCCTGAAAACCATTATGTAAATCATGGGATAAGTTCCTGGCCTGACACACACGTAACACAAAAAATTGGACAACTCACCACGCAACAATAAATAACATTAATGTTGGTTACACGATACAAAGTGTATGACTGTAGTACGTACGGTGGCCTTGAGGTGGCACGCGGCTATCTTGGATTTGACAAGTGAAGAGAAAGATGCACTTCCCCAGTGTTTACACATTCTGTGTCAGCGAGTTTAGCCTCACGATAACTATCCTTAATGCGGATTTTGCGTAATGTAAATTGATCAAGGATGTTAAAACCTAATTATCATTAGCGCGGAATATCATGAAACGGATCATCTTAAATCTGGGATACCTGTGGTTGTTCCACAGCATTAAGGTAAAGGTACATAGTTGTGTTCAGCTGCCAGGTTTCACCAACTTCACAGCAATTATTACTTTATTTATATTCATAACCAAAGTGAAATCCTGATGACAGTCAGAAATTGGGGCTAACACTTTTACCTTAAAACTGTGGTTTTAGTGATCTATGTCCACTTTGCTCAACATTTCAGTGTCAGTAAGAAGTTCCTTAAGAAAAATAAAATTGGTTGTAACTTAGTAATAATAACGGACTCACTCATACTCTTGCACTGTTGTGTTCACCAGACATAATGTACGAACTTTCTTTTAAGGTTGAAGCAGACAAGAGTATAGTACTGTTAATGATAATGACTTGGATGTGGTGCTACAGAGGAACCATTTCAGTAGTAATTATTCAAAATGAGTTGAAATATACCCAATATAACTTTTGAAATTTGGCATCATATTATTGCTTTACTTGTGGTTATTAACTCGTTTTACCCCCTAGTACAACTGAAAGGTAAAATATTATCAAAATTATTTTTTTGCCAGTGTCATTTACTTGAAGATTCTTGTACAGTATATCACATTTAACAAAATTAAGTATTGAAGGTACAATACTAATATGAGGGGTTGTTTCTTCTCATTGTCTTATTCTCCTTCTGTCACATTCTATACAGCATGCCCTTATAATTCGTGGACTTCATTTATTTGCGGATGACACATTGGATGTACCCAAGAATGTCTGCAGATAGTTTTAAAGTTGCCGGCATTTTCACGGCTGGGACGGGGAGTGCTTGAGATTTGTGGCGTCCCGCAAGGTGTCTTTCATCCTGGGAGGTTGGCCCACGTGTGCGTGCTCCGCCTCAGTCTGGGATAAACACTTGTCCGTCTTGCGCGTGCTACTCTGCTCTTGTAACAACTGTGCTCCTCGTGCTTGTGATGGCTTCCAAACACCCTCAACCACATTCATCCAGCCACGGGAAGGCGCCCAAACAAGTGAAGAGAGAAAAGAAGGTCATGACCCTCATGGAGAAGATACGACTGCTGAAGAAACTTAGGAGTGGCCAAAGCATTGCTGTGTGTAGCCGGGAGTATGGCACCAATGAGTCAACTGTCCGCTTCATCAAGAAGAGAGGGAGATTCGTAATGCCATTGTCTTAAGTGCCCCTCTTCTGCCAAGGTAGCCACTAATGTGAGGGATACAGCTATGGTGAAGATGGAGAAAGCCCTTACATCTGGATTGAGGACTTTAACCAACCGCCACATCCCTCTCAGGCAGAAGTTTATCCGTGACAAAGCCAAGGTCCTGTATGACCTTCCATGCTGAGGAAGGTGGTGAAGGGGAAGTGAGTGGTGAAGGTGGTGCTAGTGCTGGTGTTTCTGGTGATACCTCAAAGAAAGAGTTTAATGCCAGTAAGGGGTAGTTTGAAAACTAAAAGAACAACATGCACAACTTGAGGATCACTGGTGAGTCAGCCTCAGCGAACGATGTAGCAGCAAGGGAGTATCCTGCAATCTTTGCTGAAATTATCCGAGAGAAGGGCTACAAGCCGGAGCAGGTTGTAAATGCTGACGAAACTGGCTTGTGGTGGAAGAAGACGCCAGCCAGGAGGTTCATTTCCAAGGAGGAAAGGAGTTCACCGGGCTTCAAGGTGGCCAAAGATCGTATCTCTCTCCTGCTATGTGGCAACGCTGCAGGACACATGATCAAGCCCATGCTGCTGTACCATGCCAAGCAACCATGAGCACTCAAGAACAAAGACATGTTCCTCCTTTCAGTTTTCTACTGCCACAACAAGAAAGCCTGGATGATGGCAGTGGTGATCACTGACAATTGTTTTGTGATAGAGGTCAAGGATTACCTGCAGGAGAAAAGCCTGGAGTTTAAGATCCTTTTTGTGATCGACAACTGCCCTGGCCACCATAAGGCCCTCAAGGTTGCAAACAAAAATGTCTAGATGATGTTTCTGCCCAACAACACATCATTGCTCCAACCACTTAACCAGGGAGTCATCACAGTCTTCAAGGCAAGGTACATGACCCACACCTTCAGCAGGATACGGCAGGCCTTGGATGACGACACACGGGATGGTGCTGAGTCAGTGCGGGAAATGTGGAAGAAGTTCTCCAATGCAGACTGCATCTCCTTCATTCAGCAGTGCCATGATGATCTGACAGCCCTCTGTGTTAACTCCTGCTGGAGGGCCTTGTGGCCAGAGTTGGTGAACGACTTTGCTGGCTTCCCCACAGTCGACGAGGATGTGCAGCACATCCAGTTTGCCCGTCAAGTGGGAGGTGAGGGGTTCCACGACCTTCAGGAGGAAGAGGTACAAGAGTAGCTCCTGGGTCATGCTGGGGAAGAGCTGGCCAAGCTTGTCGAGGAGCAGTGTCATGAGGATGAGGAGGAAGAAGGTGAAGAGGAGGTGCCCACCTTAACCGTCACAAACCTCAATAGGGGTTTGCTGTCTTGTAGGGCACTCGTGCACTATTTTTTTGACGTCAATCCCTCTATCGAGAGATCAGTCAACTTCAAGAGGGGGATGGAGAAGCTCCTGGTTCCTTATAAGGAAATACAGTACTAAAGGATGTCAAGTGCCAGGTTGCCCAGCTTCCAATCTCCATGTTCTTCTGCTTTTGTCCACTCTAAGCCCTACACCTGCAAGAGAGCCTCAGCCTCCTGTTCATGCTCCTTCTATTCGTGTACCTCCTTCTCCTCCTGACTCTGATATGGACGACGTTCCTGCCGCTCCCAGCTCTAACCTCCCTCTGCACTCCTCTTCCGAAGCAGATGAGGAGTACTTGTAACTCTCCTGCCTTAATCATATTCATCATTTTCATCATCATTGGCAGGGGAGGGGAAAACGAGGTGTACACAGCCAGCCAGCATGGAATGGTGTGTTAAATAATTTTTTTTTATAACACTGTCAATTTTTGTACAGGTATGTGTGAATATTACTTCATTCACTCTAGTAATGACACAATGTTTCTTATTATGTTATCGTAGGAAAATGAGTGGTTTATATAATTTGGTTATCAATGAGCCTGTACCATTTTCATAGTTGACTAAAAAATTTGTTTTCTCCCATACATATGCCTGGCAACAGGAGCTGTAAGGGAAGTGAGTGACTGCATTTGTTATTTTTTGGGGGGGAATAGCCTGCCCGAGCACAGGTCATTGAACCACAATGGGGCCTAGGGGCAAAAAAATAAGAGTAAAAAGAAATTAAAAATAGAAAAGAAAAACGTTATACAGTCAACCCTCACTTTACGCGGTTAATGTAACCCACAGGGTGCCGTGGAAAGTGAGGAACCCATAAAGTGATTAACATAACATATGGGATTAATTGAAATAGAGTCCAGGCCGACCCCCAAACTCCACTTTTTGACGACACACAACTATGTTGTAGTAAAAATATTATCTTAACTTTGTGATGGTATGCACAAACAATTAATAATTAAGAGAAATATCAATAATATTAGGTTTTCTAACACTTACATTAATAGAAAAGATGGCTGGGCACACGGGGATAGGTGGTTGGTTCCGAGGCAGAGGGCAGATTATTGGCCCTCACCTGTATCACTTGTATCAATTGTATCACTATCCACCATAGAGACTTGCAGGGCCTCTTTGTCAAACCCCTCAAAGTCCATATAAGTCCATATCCTCACTACAATTATCACTATCACTGACTTGGGCCGGCTGTGGTGGGTGGCGGGTGAAGAACTGGTAATGTTTTGATGACTGGGCGACCTTGTGCACACCATGCTCGCACAACTTACACAACATGGCGGATGGCGGGAGAGATGGCTGGAGGTTTGAATCCAAAAATGGCGCGGCTCGCCAGCCGCTCTCCGCGTAAAGAGGGTACATGCACCGCGGAATGTGAGCATTCCTGTTTCGGCAGGGTACCGCGTAAACATGGGACAGCGTAAAGCGAGAGTTGACTGTATACAATATTAATCTACACCACGAAGATGCCAGAAAACCAGCTTTTTGAAGTGAGACAAATTGTATGAGTATGGAAACACAGAAGAAGGCCATATTTCACTGGATTTACTGTTATTATTAGTGTTTACTGATAGAATAATGCTTATCAGTGATTAATCATGGCATTGTAGCTGGGTTAGCTTGTCACTGTAACCACCAGGCTACTGGATCAAGATGTGAGGTGTTAAGGTTTTTTCAACTCATATTTTTGTGTAGCTATACAGGTACAGTACATACAGTACATACAGGTAGTCGTCGACTTACGACCTAGATTGGTTACGGCCGACCGGTCGTAAGTTGATCTGGTCGTAAGTCGGCCTATGTTATAATTACCTTACGTATATTATACTGTAATGTGTAATGATAATATAATCATCTTTAAGTCATATTTTATCAACATTTTCTTTGTTCATTATTGTTACGGTCGTCAGGTTTAAGTAAATCACTGCATACTACAGTACAATTGGTTTATTATTTACACTGGGGCTGGGGCCAAAACTGTCGTACCGCCGGTCGTAAAGTCGAACAGACGTAAGTCGCATAGGTCGTAAGTCGACGACTACCTGTATTGTGAAAAAGGTATACATTAATACACCGCAATTACCGACATCATTCATGTTGGGTTGGCTAGATGGATACAAAAGAAATTCTGTAAGTATGATCTTCGTATCAACCCAGCTGGCGCTCAGATGCCATTCATTCTAGGGACAGTAATTTTTACGAGGAAAAAATTGCCGTATGGCAACCCAACCAACTCGACTTTAATAACAAAAAGCAAGGACTTGACTTGGGGGGTAAACTCTCACATTTTTTATACATTCTGTCGTCTTGTTTCTGATTATTTGTGAGAGGTTTTTTTACCATTATATTATAAACAGTATTTGTGTGTGTGTATCTACACATACTCACATATACAATACAGGTAAAAGAAATAATTATCCTAAGGGCAAACACATAAAGGGAATATACATTTATTTTCACACAAGTAAAAGTGTATCCCCCCCCCCCCCTCCCCCGGTTAGTAAATGATATTCGCCGATTTGGTAATTTGCGGCCATTTTGAGAACCAAACCCTGGTGAATTTTAAGGGCATGCTGTATTGTACTTGCTTCACTTCTTGAGGGTTTAGTACCCATGACCTGACCTACACAACACTGGAGGAGGACTAAGATCAAAAGAATATTGATGACGAGTATGAATCAGTTATAATTATGCTTCGGATAAAATAATTACATTACAGTACTTCTGAAGAGAGCACAAAGAGGTTGTTTATACTTTGATGAGTAGACATCGGTAGAAATAAGGGAATATATGAAGATTAGGCACCACAGGTGCTAACATCCCCCCCCCCCCCCCACAGGTAGCATTATGGCATTTAATCATCAGATGAAATAAACTGCGGTACCTAATCTTTATGTGACCAGAAAGAAATAAAAATAATGGGTAATCATCATCTTTATGGTTTTCACTCTGGCTTGTAGGGTTTCTTGTCAATCATTTTGCTTTTACTGCATACAATACAGCACAATACAATATGCACTGTACCGCTGTATTTTTAAGTTATTCAACATTCTTGGTAATATGTCTCCATTGTTTTTTGTAATGTGAGTTATTAAGTATGTAAAAACCATCTTTTCACTAGTCTTTGTGGAAAATATTTATTTATCTTATTTACCTTTTGGCTATAGGTCCTTTATGTTCGCTCTGCATGATAATTTGGCAAGCTTGAAGTGTGCAAGTTTATTGATTATTGCATTATGTCATAACCAGTTAGTATCTACAGTTGAATCTCTTTTCTTGTTGTCTTATAAGGATATTATTTGGTAAAGAAGCTCAAAACTAGTCTTTGTTTTGATAGTATGATTTTCAGATACTGTATAGTATAGAAATTACAGAACTTATCAATAAACACTCACAATGCCAGATATACAAATCAATTAATCAAACATCAACAAACAGATTTCAAGTGGCGAGCGGATACAAATTACGGTACTGTACCTTTTTGATGCCGAGGTATAAAAGGGTATACAGTACACTATAATGAATCTCATGACAATCATCTCAAACTTTGGGTATTTATAGTTCTCTTGTCAAAATCAGTACTGAACTGTATTTATATACTTTCAAGATGGGCCATTTAGTGCATCCACAAGCTCTTTCACTACTAGCGACATATCAAGTATTGTGTACAGTATTCTCTAAAGACTCATGACCACGATTTTGAAAACAGAATTACTGAAGTTTGCTACTAAATAATAGCAAATATCTTACAGAGTTCAACATCAAAGGAAGAGGTAAACTTTCTAACATGTTACAAGTAAAAAATAATTGAGATCAACCTAATATTCTTAAAAGTAATGAGGCTCCATCATTTATGGGAATAAAATATCAGTACATAAATAAAAATGAAGAATAAAACCTTGCACAACACACAATAAAATTATTCTGTATCAGCGCATCAAGTTTTAATTGGCAACTACAGTACAGTAAGTCCTTGCTTAACGTCAGGGTTACGTTCCTAAAAATGCGACGTTATACGAAACGATGTTAAGCGGATCAATTTTCCCCATAAGAAATAGATAAAATACGGGAGTTACGTTCCAGAGCCTCCCTTTGCCCCACGAAATACATTACATATACCGTACTGTACAGAAAATCATTGCCATTTCTACAGAAAATAATGCATACATATACAACTACTAAATTTGTATTGGTGCTCACCGATGGGCGGAGGTGGTAGAGCGAGTGTGTGGTGGTGGGTAGTGAAGCGGAGGAGGCGGATGGCAGGAGCGGAGGAGTATGGTGCTAGCAGAGGAGAGCGGGGGCGGAGGAGGGCGGGAGCGGAGGAGGAGGGCGGGAGCGGAAGGGGGCAGGAGAGGAGGAGGGTGGCGAGTCACTGAGACCCTGTGCCAAGCCGAGAGAGCATAGCGCGGCCAGACGAGAGAGGGAGATGCACCGTAAAATGTAGTCCGTGACGACGCAAAACGACGTACTGTAGTTAGCATCGGATCACCGGGACGTTAAAAGAATTTTTGGTCTAAAGTTTAGTGACGTAGTACCGAAACAACGTTAAGCGGGATGACATTAAGCGCGGATTTACTGTACAGTACTATATAATATAAATTAAATAATGTTCCACAATGATGAGTTAAAACCAATAATTTATGTATATTTTGGTATAATACTTTCATAAATTACTACCGGGTATGTCTTGAGGGTTTAACTATTATGGAGATTTCAGATTTTTTTTTATTACAATAAATTTCTGTAATTCTGTATGTGTGTTAGTTCTTGATTCCAGCCACCCCACACCATAACAAAACCGGGTAATATCTCTGTTAGCCAGAACTCTCCGATAGCTGGAATTGAAATTTCCTAGTATTTTTTCCAGAAAATTCCGGGTTTGGGAACGATTTTCTAAAGTTGAAAATCAGGCGCTTTTTTTTTTAATTCCGAGAAAAATACCACAAACTCTCTCCAATTTTTTTCTTCTGGATCTGGGAGCAAATCTGACGATGAAATACTGCGTCATTCTGTTAAATTCTGAGAAAATTCTGGAAACAGCCGCGTTACCTTGTGTTTGTTGTTTAGCATTTAATTTTATGTAAACAATTCACATGTATATAAAATGACAAGGAAGATAAAAAATAATCTTACTTAACTGCAGACGCCATACCGTAAGAATGCGAGTTTCTGTTGTTACCAATTTTTCTGAACTTTATACTTTAATTTGACTTCATCGTGTACTGTCTTTTTATATTTCCACTGTTATTGTTTTTACCTTGTTGAGAACAGTAGGTGTACTATACATACCGGGTATCAGTTTTATGAAGAATTTGTTTTTATCTGATATTAGATGCTTGGGTGTTTAGTCTTGGTCTCTACTTTCAACTGTTACTGTGGTTGCTTGAAATATTGTAGAATCTCCACTTATTACTGTATTATTATTATTATTTGTGATAATATATTTGATTATTAACATCATCACTATTGATGTTGTAGTCATGTCTGACTCAAAGTTGATATGATACTCTTTTGGATCTTGTGTGGGTGTATATAAAGATGTTTACAGTTTATCTGTCGGCATAAAACTTGGGCCAAAAGTTAACCATGAGTAAAACTTTAAGTGTGTTAGAGATATGTATAGCACACTGTGATTTTTTGTGGATGCCAGAGTTCAGAGGTTCAAAATTGGCATGACACCAGATATTTAAACCAGACACATTATAAACCTCTTATTTACAGCTGGAGATTCTAAGTAAAGTATTACACTAACTCTGCAGCCCAGACATGACCCATTAATAGCTGTTCTGTTCTTATTTACAGAAGAGAGAAGGTAAGGGTTGGACATGAGGTTTCCAGGAGAGATGTGATCAGAGTTGGAAAGATGTGATCATATTTTGTGTGATACTATTATACATAAGGTAATTTTAACAAAGTCTTTTGTTATGAGGATATGTAAGTATTTTGGTACATTGATGATGCCTCCTCATCAGTTCCTCTTATACTGTAACCTGTATTTTCTGCAATAGTGTAAGAGTGTTAATTCACTAATAAATATGTACATTTGAAAAAGAGAACAATGTCAAATGAGTACTATATGAGAGCTAAATCAGAAATGTTTCACATATTAAACTTGTAGGTTGCCACATTTCCAGGATATGGACTTTTCTTTCCCACATTTTTACATCTTAGACCACCAAATACATGAAGCTACTTTATATATATATATATATATATATATATATATATATATATATATATATATATATATATATATATATATATATATGCAAATAAATCACTGTAGGTGTGCATGATCCAGGTGTATATATATATATATATATATATATATATATATATATATATATATATATATATATATATATATATATATATATATATATATACAGTTAACCCTCACTTTACGCGGTTAATGTAACCCGGAGGGTACCACAGAAAGCGAGAAACGCGTAAAGTGAATAACATAACATATGGGATTAATTGAAATGGAGTCCGGGCCGATCCCCAAACTCCACTTTTTGACGACACACAACTATGTTGTAGTAAAAATTTTATCTTAACTTTATGATGGTATGAAAAAACAAGTAATATATAAGAGGTTAGGTTAGGAAAGATAAAGGTTAACAAAGGAAAAATAAAGGTTAGGTTAGAAAACTAAAAATTTGGTGTAACACTTACGGTAGTTGAAGAGATGGGTCGGCATACGGGGATGGAGGCTGGTTCCGAGGCAGAGGGCAGATTACTGGCCCTCAGGTGAATCACCATTACTAGGTGAATCACCATCACTGTCACTTACAGTTGTCGGGGTGGTGGTCCGGCGGAAGCCATTTTACAGAACAATGGATGCGCGTTTACACGGAGTGGCCTTGAGGGATGAAACTGCCGCGGCTAGGTCAAGCGTCGTCTTTCCTCCCTCCCTCCCTCGCCCGGGTGGACCAGTCATAATACTTTAAGCCAATTACAGCTAGCAGCAGAGGGGGGTAGGGATGCATGGCCAATCACAGGTCTGATACGTCATATGATGTCAGTGATAACGCAACAAAGACACACACTGCGCAACCTTACTGCGCCGCTTGCCCAAGCGGAGGGAGGAGGCGAGGAGCACAGGCAGGCAGGCGGGCGGGTGGGGTGAATCTAAAAATAGCGTCGCGCCGGACACTCTCCGCGTAATGGGGTTCACGTACCGCGTAATTTGAGCACGTGAGGTTCTGGCAAGGCACCACGTTAACGTGGAAACGCGGAATGCGGGACCGCGTAAAGTGAGGGTTAACTGTGTGTATATATATATATATATATATATATATATATATATATATATATATATATATATGCATATCACTGTGGGTGCGTGTGATCCAGGTGTGTGTATATATATATATATATATGTATATATATATATATATATATATATATATATATATATATGTGTGTGTGTGTGTGCAAATAAATCACTTTAGGTGCGCGTGATCCAGGTGTGTGTGTGCCTCTGAAGATGCCTTGAATAAAGACGAAAGCTAAGGTACTCCGTTGTTTCCATTTTTCCCGTGTGATTTTATCAATATATATATATATATATATATATATATGCTGATAACCACCAGGAAAGAAGAAAACACGAAGTTCCCAAGCGCTTTCGAGTAATTCACATCTTCAGGGGTGAGTACAGACCCCTGAAGATGTGAATTACACGAAAGCGCTTGGGAACTTCGTGTTTTCTTCTTTCCTGGTGGTTATCAGCATATACCTAGATCACGCGCACCTACAGTGATTTACTTGCATATATATATATATATATATATATATATATATATATATATATATATAATCAACGACCTCACCAGCAAGGAATCGAACCCTCGACCTACTGGGTGTGACTAGGGAACGCTTACCGGCTAGGCCACAAGGACACTAAAAGCAGTTCTAGATTCTGTTATATTTCACACAAAGCCTGTTCATCGAGCTGATGGCGCCGTGAACCTCAATGGGAAACTGCCCGTGCCTCTTATGTGGTGTCAGTAGCATTTTACCGAATCCAGCTGGTATGAAACGCGAGGTACATATATATACTTCATTTTTAGTCCATTTAACACGCGGACTTTGAACATATAATCAACGACCTCACCAGCAAAGTAATCGAACCCTCGACCTACTGGGTGTGACTAGGGAACGCTTACCGGCTAGGCACGGGCAGTTTCCCATTGAGGTTCACGGCGCCATCAGCTCGATGAACAGGCTTTGTGTGAAATATAACAGAGTCTAGAACTGCTTTTAGTGTCCTTGTGGCCTAGCCGGTAAGCGTTCCCTAGTCACACCCAGTAGGTCGAGGGTTCGATTCCTTGCTGGTGAGGTCGTTGATTATATGTTCAAAGTCCGCGTGCTAAATGGACTAAAAATGAAGTATATATATGTACCTCGCGTTTCATACCAGCTGGATTCGGTAAAATGCTACTGACACCACATAAGAGGCACGGGCAGTTTCCCATTGAGGTTCACGGCGCCATCAGCTCGATGAACAGGCTTTGTGTGAAATATAACAGAGTCTAGAACTGCTTTTAGTGTCCTTGTGGCCTAGCCGGTAAGCGTTCCCTAGTCACACCCAGTAGGTCGAGGGTTCGATTCCTTGCTGGTGAGGTCGTTGATTATATGTTCAAAGTCCGCGTGTTAAATGGACTAAAAATGAAGTATATATATGTACCTCGCGTTTCATATCAGCTGGATTCGGTAAAATGCTACTGACACCACATAAGAGGCACGGGCAGTTTCCCACTGAGGTTCACGGCGCCATCAGCTCGATGAACAGGCTTTGTGTGAAATATAACAGAGTCTAGAACTGCTTTTAGTGTCCTTGTGGCCTAGCCGGTAAGCGTTCCCTAGTCACACCCAGTAGGTCGAGGGTTCGATTCCTTGCTGGTGAGGTCGTTGATTATATGTTCAAAGTCCGCGTGTTAAATGGACTAAAAATGAAGTATATATATATATATATATATATATATATATATATATATATATATACATATATATATATACACACACCTGGATCACGCGCACCTACAGTGATTTATTTGCATATATATATATATATATATATATATATATATATATATATATATACTGTACAGTGGTTCCTCGGTTATCGAACACAATTCGCTCCAGAAGGTAGTTCGTTAACCGAAAATTTCGTTAACCGAATTCATTGTTTCAATGGGATATTGGATAATTGGTTCCAGCTCACAGAAAAGTACATACAAAGTAAAAAAAAAAAAAAAAAAAAAA
The DNA here is from genome assembly GCA_958450375.1 of Homarus gammarus. NCBI lineage: Eukaryota > Metazoa > Arthropoda > Malacostraca > Decapoda > Nephropidae > Homarus > Homarus gammarus. The sequence continues at coordinate 745,320 of CAUDMG010001281.1, forward strand.
AAAAAAAAAAAAAAAAAAAAAAAATTGCAGTATACACTTACTTTGAGGTGTGTATGTAGAAGGTTCCTGGTTGATGATGATGATGGGAATTAGAAGTGGGGATGGGGGAGAAAGGAGAAGAGAAGGAAGTGGTATGGAGGAAAAATCACCTTTCAGGGGACCCATGCTTGATGCAGTCATTTCACCAATAAAATTTTAAGTTCACTAGGTGCAATTCAAGATTATTTTCTTTAAATCAACACTGCGCTACGCTACACCTGTATATTATCAATATGTTAACTAAAGTTCAGAATGACCAATAATTTCAATGAAAAATGCAAAAATATTCAAGACACCAACAAAATGGTTGCTGTCTTGACAGTAAACAAAGCTAGACTGAACCTATACAGGGAGTACTGCATAGTATAATATTATCAATATGTTAAATAAATGTTAAAATGACTAATAATTTTAATATAAAACAATAAAAAAATATTAAAAAGCTCAAATTTATTGATACACGTGTATTTACACCATTGGAAACGAATTAAAACTTAGAACAGATTACTGAATTGGCAGACTGGGCCATCAGCTGACCAGCTGATGCTCACAACAAAACGTGATTTTCGTAAGGATTTTGTAAATCAAATTTTTTTTCGTGAACCGAATTGAGTCTTATGGAAGGTAATTCATTAACCGAGGCATTCGTTAACCGAGGGACCACTGTATTATAAACAAGGCAAAATACACACAAAAGGGTATTTTGAGAGCTGATCTTTTAACTGTGTATGCACCAGTGCTACATTAAGTCATCCACACCATTATATAAGAAACATGACAGTACGCTGCACTAATAATGAATATTACATGAATCACTGTAGAGGCAAAGGATTCAATTTCTATAACTTACTAAGTATGCAAGTTGAGGATACAAATAGTGTATAATGTACAGCATTTCTATTTGTTTTAGCCCTTTTCTTTCATTTCCACTTACCTTGTATCATTGTCCAATTGTTTGTGTCTGTAGCCCTTGATCTAACTCTCACAACAGTAGACAAAGAGTAAAGATAATACAATACTGTACAGTATACTCATACATATATAGACTTATGTTAATCCCACTTAACCTACTTCACTTTCACTAAGAAAGTTTGGCTTAGAAATCATTGGCACTAGTGTTTGCATTATAAAATCAACTTTCCTTAATGTAGTTTGGTGAATTTATCATAAATGAAACTTTGGCATTTCCTTAAAAACTGAGTATTGTATTATGATCAACCTTTTTTCCTTAGTAATTTCTATTAGTTAGGGCTCATGTCTTCAACAGTGTCATTACCATGTTTTTTTTCAGTCTTCACTCTTAGTTCACTGTTTTGCATGTCTCACTTAACCTTGTCCCATCACCTTATTCTCCATCTTCATCTTGATGTCCTCTTTCTGACTGGCTTATTCCTGACTTATGATCACCTCCCCCTCCTCTCATCAATTCTTACCAGTATGCTTAAGCCATCCCAGTCTTGCCCCTCTTTTTGCCATTTCACTCTTGTTCTAATGTTCTTTGGTTCAACCTGTCTCTAAGTGACACTCCCAATATCCACTGAAACATCTTCATCACAGCTCTCTCCAACAAATCCTTCTCCTCCTCTTTCCTCAATGCCCACTTCTCTGCTCCATACATCAGTACAAGCCTAGCCACCGTCTTATAAATTTTCAACTAATTTCCTTATCACATGAAACTCCTTCAACCTCCCTCCATTTTGCCCACCCTCACCCTGTCCTTCACTACCTGTATGTTCCTCAGTTTACAGGACTGTAACTCAGTATCTAAACCTGTCAGAATTTCTCTTTTTCCATCTTGTTGCACAACATAACCTCTCGTCTTCCCAGCATTGACTTTCAACCCCCTGCCTCTCATGATTCTCCTGCACTGCATCACTTCTCTACCACTCTTTCATATCTACTGTTATATACTCACCAAAATAGAAGTCCAGAAACTTTTACTATAAATACTTTTAGCTAAATTTATGACGGATTAATTCGATGATCTTTTTGCCCATGTCAAACAAACTAGCTCTCTGGCATAGCTCATAAGCCATTTTTTGTCACCCTTGTTTTGTTGTTTTACATCCAATACTGTACAGCATATATTTCCCTAACGAGTTATGCTCCACAACCTTAAGCAGACCACACAATCCCTGCTCCTATACCAGATGCAGATCTCTTATATACAGTACTCTCCCAATGCCTTGTACAACCACCTTTCTTATTCCTGAGTTAATTGGGAATAATACCTCACATGAAAGTATAATCTGTACATTGTTAATTCAATGCTATTTTTTAAACAGCAAACATGACTTGATATCAGTTTGTCCACCTCAAATACTCGCTTGAATCCTTATTTGCTCAGCCTTATCCCTGTTACTTTCTACACATGTTTTGCACTGCTTTCTCCTACTATTTTCCCCTTATCTTTGTAGTTCCTGTACGCCATGATCTACCCAACATGTTTGTTCGTTCATTCCACCACAGTTTTTGTCTTATTGTAATCTATATATACAGTCATGCCTATGAAACCCAGTTTCACCTGCAACTACTAATATATCTATGGGCAGTATAAGTGTTAATTCTGATATTAAATACACCAGCTATCATTACTGTACAGTATAATAACAGCTTACGAGCAGGCTGTACAGAATATTCTGTACTATATTGATTTAAGAATCTTTCAATCTACAATCTTCACACACAAGGAAGATCGAACAGTATGCAGGATGACTGTAGGAAGCACTAACACAACATGTTCCAGCATGAATCCTCAAAACATACTTGCTCATATCTTCAACTTGAATTGCTTTAACCACATTATTCTCAATATAAACCTAAGCTCATGATGCTGAGTGCTATTTTCTCTTATCTTTCTCTTTTATTTGAGGTTTCTTTTTATGACTAACCATTTAATTGCCAAGCGGGGCTGACTCTTGCAGAAGGCTGACCTTGGTAGCATTTTGTAACCTCCAGGTCTATTAATCCCAGTTAGATAGACCACTGAAGTTTCTTAGGGTCAAGATGAGCTCCACCTAGACAATAATATATGTGAACATTGAAAGTATATATGTTAATTATAACTGATTGAAAAAAATTATGTAATACCACATAAATCATAACAATGAAATCCCACAGTAGAAGATGAAAGACTGAAGAACGACAGCACTGTATATTTCCACTGTAACCTACAGTCATCTTAAGCAGTGAGAGATTCTTCTGTCCCCCCAAAATATTGCTAGTCCTTGTTTGCTCAACCTCGTCCCGTGTTTTATATGCTTGCTTTGTGCTGCTTTCTCCTACCACATTTCCCTGTTCTGGATTTTATCTTCTCCTACAGTGGAATTTCATCATTATTATGACTACTATTTATATGACACACCTCCTCTTATTTTTATACGTATTAGAACTTATTAGAAAAAGTTCCTGCACATCTAAGTAATTGCAGCTCTTGCATTGTCATAAAAAAAAAAAAAAAAAAAAAAAATATATATATATATATATATATATATATATATATATATATATATATATATATATATTATATATATATATATATATATATATATATATATATATATATATATATATATGCTGTCATCCATACTTAACCAAATCCTGTCACATATTTGTATCTTGGGGGTGAAGTTACTGGTAAAAGTATCATGACATACAGCACCGTGTAAGCATAAATTAGACTGCAGTGTATGCAACTCATTTATCACCATCCAGGGAATTTTAGGTTTTACTACTGTATTCAAAAGATGAGTAAGGGATCCTTGGATGAAATAGACCAAGTGCAGTATATGAAGGTGTCCATCCATGATGAAAAGTCTTACACAGTGATCCTTTTGAAATTGTAACAATGTGAATTCCTATTGAGCAACTTATGTTAAAATGCTTAAATTCCATTTTTGTTTGGTGTCTCTTACAATGATACAAAATTTAATAATGTTCATACTATATTATGGTAGGTAGTGACATAAACTTACACAAGTGTCAATGCCTCTTCTGTATTACTTTATGAAACTACACAATGTGTATTTTGTAAGTTAATGCAAACAGAAGATGTCACTCTTGGACATCAAACCCTGGTAATGTAATTTTCTATCTTGTAAGTTGGGGTGATTGACGAAGTTGGCATTCACAGTATTGTAAATATTTTCCCTGGATAATATGCCAATATAATTCTTTCTATTCTGTCTTTGACTGAGGCCAAATATACTTTACTGGTGTGTGAGTATACTGACATAATATGAGTATACAGGTATACTGACACTGATTGAGTATCCTGACATTGTGCAAGGTTTAGTAAGAATCCTTCATTACGCCAACTAAAAATTATACAGTATCTTGTTAAAAGTTGTATTATGCACACCCAGAATATAATCACTATACAAACCTCTGCTGTTCAATAACAGTACTGTACAGATTAACCAAACACAAAACTCCAGTAAATTCATCATAGAACATCATTGTGCCTCTGTGCAGTAGTAGGATACAAATGATCAGTAAAAATAGGAGTGGTTCTTCCCCTTCTCACCAGTGATAAATAATGTGTGTGTGCCGATACCTGCTTGTGCTGAGACAGTTACTTCCAGCTTAAAAGGTTTCAGTTTTCATTTATTCTGCTTGTTGCACTTCATTTTCTACCAGTTTCCTATAAGGTGCAGACTTCACAAAGGAACTGCTTATAGTGAGCTCATGTCCTTTAAATACAAACCCTCAGTCCTCCTCATATGTCTAATACAGTACTTTGATTTATATAAGGAAACACTCACAAAAAAGAGTGAAGTAAGATGAAGTACGAGTCCTTTCTCTGATCACTACAGTACCCGAGCTCACCAAGCATGAAAGCCAGGTACTGTATGTTATTCAGTTTTTTTTTTATTACCAGTATTCAGGCTCACCGTAATTGCATATTCAGATTTATTTAACAGCAGTTACTACAAATCACTTTGGTCAAAATAGAATTTCTTCACTAGATTAGATGGAACTTTGATATGGCTGTGTTTTTTGTATTGCTTCATACTCAAAAAATAAAAGAAAGTATCATAAATGTGTTTCCTCTTGCCCCTGTAGCCCCACTGTTCCCACATCAGAGTATGGTGACACCTACAGGACCTCCCATAAATGCTTCAGTAATCTCCACACTTTTATGGGCACAACAACTAAGATCATCATAGAAACTACAGTCTACTATCTGTTCTTCTCTCACTCTTTTAAGGGTAGATTAAGGGGCTAAAAAACACATAAAGCACAAGGTGAATAAACTAGTAGAGGAGTATAGTGCAAGGCAAGCATATAAAGGGATAAGACACAACAGGACTACAATACCACACATACTGTACTGATCCTAAAATCTGCATACATTTAGTTTATAGTTACAAAAAGACTGAAACAAAAACCATTTGTCTTTATTAGAAAACAATACAGCCATCCAAAATATGACTTCCTGAGCATCACAGTTAGTGAGACTACATGCTTGTTTAGCAAACTTGAGTCTTGTTAAAGCAAATACAATGTGTAACAAAAAGTCATCTTATCAACCAAAGATGAGTTTAAAAAGAATGATGAAGATGTTCATAGGAATGAGCGGATCTGAAACGAGAGAAAAATACGACACTTAGACACTGGTGTACGTATTTATCTGAAACAAAATCCCCGGATAAGAGACGAGGAAAAAATATACCAACAAGACCAAAGAAATCCTATCAAATGGACCTTTATCAAAGGAGGGTATGGAGTGGTACATGTCTGGTTCACACTGAGTTCCTCTGGAGTATTATGTTGTGTTAGCAGAGTACATTACTGTACTTGATGTATTGACTGAAGAAAAGCAGTTTGTAAACAATTATACTCGTGAAGAATTTTCCATAACATTACATAAAAAGTCAAATTTAACCTCTCAACCTCAGCTATAACATTTAACCTTTACACTTAGCATTACATATTTCTTTGAAACACTGAGGCATATTTAATTAGGTATAATGGACAAAGGCATCAGGCCTGTATATCCAGATCTTAGTCCTTATGAATCACTGATGGTACAAGAGGAAGCCAGAGTTGTTGGAGAAAACCTGTGTTGATAGTTGGTAAGGTCATACTGGATAACACCCTTATCACATCTGACCAAAGTAGGAATCAATTCCGGGTACTGTACTTCCAACACATTCATGTGATCTGAAATTTTATCAATATTTCCAACTAAACCAGTTATGCTTCACACAGAGTTATATGAACATCGAACAATCCAGACAATACACCTTTAATAAAGATTATACAGGTATGTACTGTATAGTATATATAAAGACATATAAATGTGACAGACCACATGTACCAAAGGTTATGTACAGTAGTATATTGAAGTGTAAAACTCTGGTGAGAACAAGTTACTTTGTCAAAGTTTTACCCTCTTGAAATCCGGTGACTGAGAAAAGCTCTGATGGCACCATTCATGTGGGGGATCATTTGAAAAGTTCTGTCTGCCATCTATAAATATTCTTGGACACACAGTACCTACATACTGTAATGTCCTGTTATTATTTACTCATAACTTTTATAAACCTAATGTTAAAATAATTCAAGAAATGAATTTGGAAAATTTTTGCTACATGGTTCTAGTGTTCAGCTTTGCTAAAAGTTGACTCCAATTTCGACCATGGAAATCAAAAAGCAATCACTTTGACATCTTTCTGTACATATATAAATACAGTACTGTACCGTACCATTTATATCCTCAACTACAGGTACAGTGTAGACACTCAAATCCATGACCCTTGGAACCAAGACCAAACATTTTTTGACTACATACAGTAGTTTCCAGTTTCCAGGGACTTAGGTCATCCATGTTACCCTCATTGGCCTACCAGTAGACTACTGTACTCAAGTTTTGTGTCCACACACCCACAGAAAATCAGTTGAAAATTTTATTGCCTTCCTACAACCAAATAAAGAAATCATCCTTGCATACCGTCCACACTCAGAAAACAAAAACAAACAAACTATCTAGAGGTTGAGAGTTCCCTTGGAACTTGCTCCCAGACCCGGAAAAAAAAAATGTAGTTTCCATTACCCGCAGTTTCCTTGAAATCTTCCAGAGAATGCTCCCGATCTTCAACCTTGGAAACTCATTCACAGACCCGGAATTAAGAGATTTTTTCCGGAAAAATTCCAAGCCAATTTCAATTATGGGTATTGGGGAGTTCTGGCTAACAGAGATATTACTAATTTCTCTCATCTTTCACGCCCTACCCACTACAGGAGATCTATGATGGCATACAGAGAAAAATTAAAAATAAATTGATGGAAAAAGTAGTTGTATAGTTTTTATTATACTCGTACTTACTTTCATAAAAAAATCAAATGTGAAAAATTTGAATGAATTCTATAAATTCTTGGTGCTAACCATCTCCTCTACTGTTACAGAAATAAATGATAACCAAGGTACTGTACTGTACTGTATACTGTATTGAGCTATTTACTAAATGAGACAATAAATATTTATGAACTTCTACTTCTGACAAATGTCTCCTGACTCAAGAGAATCTACTGGGATGGGATGTAAACAAACCCATTTCCCCTTCAGGATACTCCCAACTTCTAAACAGACTTCAGTATACTGTACTGTATCTAACTTTATTTGTAAGTACAGTACGCAATACTGCTTTATTCATTTTATAATAAAAATAAATACAAATAAAAACATTCAACTGAGTTTGAGATTGTATGGATGCAAAACTTGATTTGGCAAAGGAAGAAAATCTAACCTATCCAAAGGATGAAAATTACCAGGTTTCAAGAATCTCTGATTTTCTGAAGTCTAGTATTGAAGGTCTGTACCTGTACTATAAAAGAAATATTACTGCAAAAATACAGGTACTACAATTACTGTACTACTATTACCGGTACAACTACAAATTATTTTTTGCAAAAATTCTCCTAAAACAACATAACTAATAAAGAAGTTAAAACTAGAACTTACATTTCATTACTGTCTTGATGGAACGAATAAAGTGGAAGATCTGAGTCTTGACTCCTGGTTCTTCACCAAAGCCATGGACTTGGGAGCCCCCCCATCCTGGCACTGCAGGGAAATGTATATTATTACTGTATATTAAAGACTTGGACCACAATACAAGATACATAATGATTTCCAGACATTTACATATGTGTGTGTAGATCTTGTACTGCACACATCATAGTCATTCCAAAAAAAACCCTCTAATTCATATTACACTACATAACATTCAAATCCACCAGGCTTGTAGAATCTCAGAAAACGGGAAAGATTGATAAAGGATAACTCACCTACTCAATGTTACTGAATCATTTGTTGAATTGTACCCAGGTACAGTTATATAATATTAATTGTATGTATTCATAGCATTAAGGAGAACTCCAGGTATCTATAAGATGATTGAGAAAGTCCAGTTGAGCCGGACTAGTGTACTGTAGGACTAAGTGTGGATCGTGGTTTGAAGGTCATACTATTTACGTCTGTTAACGTTTAGCGAACATAACTTCCGCAGATATCACATGAAAATACACGAGAACAATGATCTGGAAAAAGGATGAATGTAGCAAAACTATGTGAGGTGTTGGAAGTGACCCAGAAACTATACTTGAAAGGAAATATCTTGTATACATCGGTGTGAACTTAATACACCTCGTATCCTCGCGTGACGTATACCCACGACATGTACAGTGATCAGAGAATCTTATGTCTGTTCAAACAGTGCAATGTGTGAGAGGAGGATCCCTAATTACATTCGGCTCTGTTTCAGGGTAACGTCCTTTGTGCCCGGCCTACAGGTGTGAGTTGTTGATATAACCCAATTAATTTCCCCAAGAATTGTTAAACCCAAACCGTATTCTAGTATGTAAGTTCGGATTAAAATATGTATTTATAAGACATGAAGTTACAATATACAGGAAAGTGTTCATGTGAGAACCATAAGAAATCAAAGTGAAAATTAAAGATTGGAAACTGTAGGCCGAAGTCGGTGAGAGGAGCGGAGGGCATCGGCCTTCAGAAATGTCTGCTCCTTTCATCAACCCAGGTCAGTGAACTTCATCCAATTGTATTCAGCCTTCAAACTAGACTTATATAACAGTTATTACGGCTTAAAACTTTGCCTGATGTATAAGTGAAATAGTAAAGTGTTAGGGCGTGTGATAACGGCCCATCAGGCATTATTCTTCAGATGTGTCTGCTCCTTTCATCAACACAGGTCCCCCGCATGCTCTGAACTCACCAACACGGCGACCATTACCCACGTGAGCGTCCCACCATGTGAGATGACTACTCCCAGCTATGCTAATCCACTGTGAACCTGTGGATTCCCGGCATACCACTACAAATGAGTAGGAATACATAACGAAATACTTGCGAAACTCCGCGGTTGTCACTTGGAGCGACCTTTAATACCAGGCATAGAAACAGTACTGGTATGTCGCTTGGTGAAACCCTTGTCTCTACCCACCGAGGGCGGTGTGCGAATGAGGTGCCTGATTTGTGTACCTAGAAATTACAAGGAGTCCCATACTTGCAGGGGTGGAGTGTAACAGGTGTGGAGGTGATGCTACAGAGAGGTGAGATGATGCTGCTATGTAGGATAACCTAAGGTGCTATATTCCATACAGGTGGAGCAGTCTGACGTGTTGAGTGTTATTGTAGGAAGGGATGACCGAGGTAAGGAGGTCACGGATTGTTATGCAATAAATATGTGGATGACACGCAACTAATGTAAGACGTCTGTTGTCGAACAGGGTAACCAAACTCATCGTTGTTCCTCTGAGGAATGCCAACTCACTTGTATTTTAACGGAATGCAATGTGTCTTATAAGGAATAAATTAGTTAAGACATGTTATGGTTTCAACCCTTCTTTCCCCTTATCGATCTGGTCAATGAAAAACCTAACCCAATGCCTAGTCCACTCTGGCCGCTACCTAACGGGCTACATACTGCCCAGAGGGGTTCTGGTGGCAGCAACCTTTGAAATTAAGACTATAGTTAAGTTATCCCCTTAGAATTAGTGACTCCAGAATCTGGCAGTATAATCTGTCCTACTACAGTAAAGTACTGTAGCATTCTAAGATACATCAAAATAGTTGTTAACAGTTTACTCCACCATTAAACTGATCCCTTAGTGTCATATACAATCACCTACACAGTGGCTGGCATGTTTTGTGAGATGTGGCATCCCTGTGTTTGTTTCCACTGTATTAAATCTCCCAGAATGGCCCGAAGGATCCTCACAAAGGTAGCCACACTAGGATGCTAGATAAGCATTCCAGAGAGTTGCCTCATCTTACAAAATGAACCAGCCACTATACCAGTAATAGAAACAGGTGATTGTATTTCTGTTGTCCATTTGTATAATAGATTATTTCATTACAGCTGCTCCCCGACTTATGACGGGGTTAGGGACCCAAATCCAGGTCGTAAGTCGAAAATGCTTAAATAATACGTAGAAAATCTAAAATGGGTGTCTCTTTTTCTTCTCAGCACCACAAAACTCTAACTTTTAAGCTTGCCAGCCATTTTAAAGTGAATTATAAACGAAAATTTTGTCATTACACAGCACAATCACTGACTTTGGGAAAGTACTTTAAAAGAGGCGACATTTCCTAGAACCTAATAGAACCTGATCTAACCAACCAAAGAAACCTACCTAACTTTACCTAAATTCCTAGCCAAGGGGGCTCTGCCCCCGGACCCTTAAGCAGAAAGTACTTTTTCAATATTTAGTATCAACGAAAGCAATTTTGCTGAAACATCATGGTGTAATTTGATTTTTTTTTGTGTGTGGACATGAGAGTACTGTACTTGGCAGAATTTTTGGAAAATAACTAATTTCTTCATGTATAAAGCACGTACAGATATCAATTTCATTGTCAAATTATAATTTTTTACCATGTTTTACTGCACACTTTCTGTCATCCTTTGAGCCCTGCCTACTGCAGGTGATTTATGATCATAGATAAAAATACAGTAAATTCCAATAAAATTTTTTTGCTTCTTTTAAAATAATTGGTATAGGTGTAGAAGAGGATGACCAACAGAAGTTGTTTGATTTTCTTTATTTTTGCTATACAGTACTTATTGTTTTGATGATTTTAAGTATATTAAAAGTAACAACAACTTTCTATTATGATTTTAAGTACTTTTTTTTTATTTACTGCATCCCGCTTCGCAATTCTCCTCCCGACGCCATTTTTGTTGTTTACCTCGCTGAATCCCTCTTCAAGAGATGTTTCCTACAAATGATGGTGAACGCTTCCACGAATTCCTCCTCGCCATTGCTGATGTGTATCAACCTCAATATAAAGGTAAGTTGTTTAACACATAAATTAACACGATAATGCATAGAACCTGACCTACCATACCCAACCTATGGGTATATTAGATCAGGTTCTATGCATTGTTATTTCCATTTTTGTGTTCAATATCATATTAGTGTGGAGAAAAAATTTCAACCAATTCGGATAATTCCTTCTGGTGGTCATCCTCTTCTACACCTTTACCAAATAATTGCTCTAATGATAAGAACATCTGTGGAAAAATTGAACAATATCAAACAACTTCTTCTGGTGGTAACGCTTTCCTCATTAATTGCAGTGAAAAGTACTGTACTATACTGCAAAAGGTATTATTGTATTTCCGCACCCAACATTCCTACCCCTAATCTATTATATCCTAATAAGACGTCTAATTATAAGCTAATTTTCTTCTATTACATTACCGTCACAAATGTATAATCACGGTGTAGCGTATCCAAAATTTTACCTATTTTCTTCCATTAATCTTCAGCCATTATCGCCTACCTCACCTCCCACACTGTGTGTCTCCTTCATAAATTATACTCACAGATGATCTTCTGGAAGAGGCTCACGCCTGTGACTCCAGCTCAATAGCCTCTTCTCTACTCAGACGGTGGTTGTGTGTGGCGGACATTTGTGCCCTATAATTATATACTTGGTCTTGATTTTTCCAGTATTTATCTAATTTTGCTTCAAACTTTTCCACCGTCTCCTCATTCACTACCCACTCAGGTAACCCATTCCAGTTGTTGACAACCCTACTCGGGAACAAATGTCTTCTGAGATTTAGCCTCGCTCTTGTTTTGTAGATCTTCTTTGTGTTCCTGTACACGTCACGCGGCCAATTAAAAGCGCATATTTTGGGGCAACCAATTAAAATGATTTGTGGTTTAATTTGCAGTATTTTTTGCCCAATCAAATTCGATTTTTATTTTGGGTCCCTCATATTTCGAAATTCAAATACATTTTCGACCATGGAAGTCTGTGATGGTGTCACTTCAATTATATGGAGCTGACTGCGAGTTTTGGGGAAAAAAACGAATAAACTGTAGCATTTTTTCGATCCCATGGTGTTCTCCCGACCTCAGTAAACTGTCCTAAGTGCAAGAACGAATGTAAATATTGTCAAGACCAACAAATGTGGCATTGTGGTAACTCCAACGACGAACGAGAACCAGGCCAACAGGGTAAGAAATAAGTGATTCCATCATACGGAGAGAGTCAGTTAGGTTAGGTCAGGTCAGGTTTATGTTTTTCTCGTTTTTTTTTTTATTTTGTATTCGCTTAGCCATTATTTTTTCTCGGAAAACACCCCACCAATAAAAAAAAAAGAAGAAAAATGGAAAAAAAACAGGGCAATTTCCGACGGAAATGAAGGTCATAACCGATCTAAACACACATTAATACACTGGAAAAATATATTTTTGACTTTCTAACAGACTTGGGTGCACTTATACAAATTTACCCTAAAAAAATTAAGATGGCTGTATCTACCTTACCTATAACAACGACGAAAGTCACAATAAAACACAATTTTAGTAATAAAAATCCAGTTGGGCATAAAACAAATCTTTACCAATTCAAGTTATATAATCATGAGACGTCACCTGTGGAACTCCTAGACTGGGTAAGCAGCGGTCTTGGGGATCCTATCCTTTTCACCCATAACCATTATTAGCAAGGAAAGCATTGAGACTTGAACACTAGAGTTCTCAGACTACTACCAGACCCGGCTAAATATCCACTGCCTTCAAGGTATTTGACAACACTGAACCCACGTTCACCTCCAATGTCTGGTCTTGATTGCACCAAAACGACAAATGTACAGGAACACAGAGGTATATATATCATTAAACTTACATTTTGATAAGAACCTCTCTTCATTTAGAATACAAACGGCATTTAAAAAGAGGACAACAGCCTCCAACAGACTGTATATCCCAAACGCCATCGTGGAAGTAAACAAACAGACAGCTTTTCAAACTACAGTAATATTGTAAAATTATTTTATTCATTGTGATAAAATTAATAAAAAGTCAAGTGTATTAAAATAACCAATTTGGATTAAATATTAAAATATGGAACTGGTTTGAAAGTTATAAGAGAATGTGACTATTATTTTAAAGATATTTGACCATAAGTTGGCCTAGGCGAGCTATAAAATGAATTGAACGTTTGTAACACCTCCAACCATATTAACCTAATGGCCCCTGTGGCATTATTAGAGGTTGCCATGCTAAGGGGGGAGGCCAGCCGCCTGTGTAGGATCACTCCATTGTTCTTCATTATTTAATTTTACTTTATCCTCTTCACCGCTGATCGGCTCAGTAGCCGCTTCGGCGATCGGTTACGTCTCTTACCTTTGGTAAGTATTGGGTCCAGTCCAGAATGTTGTAGTGGAATTCTCCCCTACAAACGCTGTTTGTCGCTACCTAGCCGACCCCACCTATTCCCCAGTGTATGCCTCGTGACCTAGGTCAACCAGCGCCGCCATACACCACGGAGCGGGGGTCAACTACTAAGCCACGCCTACCCCCGCTATTTAAGACCTGACCTCGCGGTGATCTGCCTCTCGCTCTCTACCTTCAGCCACAGCCAGCAACACCTCCTCCTCCGCCTGCCTGGCGGCCCACACACCTCCGCCGCTGCCTGGCGGCCTTCCCTCGCTCCTCTGCCTGCCTGGCGGTCCTCTCTCCCGCTGGCGAGCATGGCGACCCACAAGCTGTCCTCCTGTGAGCATCCTCACCAACCAGCTCTCTCTACATCACGCTTGTAACCACGCTGCCTTCCCAGCACCAAGCTGCATTGTACATTCAATACAACATGTATATAGAGAGCACATTGTGAGTTTCCTTTCTCCATTCCATCCTGAGTGTGAGCCAAACCACTAAACCCCACAATGTATTTAGTTACTTTTATCCTCTTCACCACTGATCGGCTCGTTAGCCGCTTGGGCGATCAGTCACGTCTCTGTTACTCACTGTTGGCAAGTTCTGGACATGCACCGGCCCCTAAATGTACCTGAACCTGCTCCAGTGTTGGTCAAGTCTGGTCTTGAAAGAGCTCACACTCTGTGCCGTCACAACACTCTCTGTAAGACTTTTCCAAGAGTTCACAACCCTCACTCCGAAAAAGTTTGCCCTCACAGTTTTCTGGACCTGCTGCTTCTTCAATCTTGAGCTGTGACCCCAGGTGGGGCGAGCGTCCGACAGCTCCAAGTAAGGACACTCGACTGAATAGTGCCCCTTGAGATGCTTATACACCTCAATTAGGTCGCCCCTTGCCCTTCTGTAGTATAAGCTAAGCAAGTTCAGGCGCTCCAATCTCTCAGGGTAGTTGAGGTGCCGAAGTGCAGGCACCAGTCTGGTGGCCCTCCTTTGAACATTTTCAACCAACTGACAGTCCCTAGCATATCTCGGGGACCAGACGGGGTGACAGTATTCCAAATGGGGAAGCACTTCACTCTTGAAGAACGTTATGAGGGACGGACCGTCTAGATATCTGAACGACCTTCTTATAAGACCCAATAATTTATTTGCCTGATTTACCTTCTTCTCGCAATGGCCCGAGATCTTCAGCTCATTGTCAACATACACACCTAGGTCCTTCATACATTCAGTCTAAACTTCTGCAGTTTCTTCATCCCGTTGGGACATATGATATGCCTCCTAACCGTTGGTACACCCCAGGTTCATCCTCTTACACTTCGTGACATTGAATCTCAGCAGCCATTTCTTCGACCATTCCTGGAGCCCACAGAGGTCCTTCTGCAGCTCTTCACAGTCCACTTGGTTCTTGATTTCCCGAAATAAATTGGCGTCATTTTCTCCCCCCAGGCCCCGATGTGGGTCAGTGACCTGTGCCCGGGTGGGCTAATCCCTGTAAACAAAATTATTTACTTTGAATGTTGATTGCTTATATGGAGACTCATTGTAACGAGAGCAGGAAATAAACTTGGGATTTAGAAGACTGTACCTCAATCTCTCCTACATAAATAGCGTTAAGAAATGAAGACACCACACCCAGATCACCGAAAATGGACACTTCATAGTTTTAATTTTTCATGGGACAGTAATAATTTCTAACCTCATTACGCGCTTAAAGACCATAGTTGTTGAAGTGCAGTAATAACATGGTAATGTCAATGTCAACGTCCTGAGAGAAGATTTGAGATTATATTTTTTTAATGAATTAGTGTGACCTCGTAAACAAATATATTGAAATGAATACTAAAATTTTAACAAATCTTCCTGGGCAATCTACGATACGTTTATCTTACAACAATTTTGTTGTTTGAAAACTTTGCATCACATCAATCTATTTTAAGACTTTTTCGTATTCAATTTTTGTTGTTGTTAATGGTAGTATTATTAAACTGAAAAAGAACAATTACTCTGAAAAGAAACGATTCATTATCGTGCCTTTTAGAAGAGTATTACCCTTTTGCCTTCAGTGTAAATAAAGTAGATATAATTTAAATTTGTTGCTTATATCTCTCATATCAAACGGTTGATGAAACTTGCAATTACTAAGCTAGTATATGCGCTTAAAGACCTTTTGAAAGGCAGTGATACATTATAGCTTCAGGTGAGGGGGGGGGGGAGGGGGGGCGACTGGGCGGGAAATCGGGATGGCTGATGTGTGTTGACAGTTGACGTGTGAAGGGGTCTGATCACTCTCCTCGATTTCTGTTTTTCCCATCGCCTTCCTTTAGTGAAACATTATTACTGAACCGTTCATGAACTTATCAGAATGACTAGAGTGTATTGTGATTGTTTTGCGTGATTTGTAGAGGTGAATTGACCTTAAAAAGGCTGATAAAACAGGTGAGTATGACCAAATTGAATATCACGGTTAGTTGATTGTTGGAAGCTCAACAAAATGTCTTCATATGGTACTGCAGTATAATGTTCCCGTAGAGCCATATGTTATTTATAAAAACGTAGACGAAAGATTGAAGCTTTGTTTTTAGATTACTGAAAGCTTATGGGAATGTAAAAACAAACGTTGCTATTAGTGTTAGAGTATGAGGTAACTTTTTTGTTGATATTTTACAGTGAATTGTTTCCGCCTCGAAGAAGACAACGAGTCGAGACTTTTTTAAAGTTATTCCAGATTCGTTTGAGATAATATTGTATATTAAAGGGTAGATAAATAATAGACGGATCTTATGAAGTTTAGCAACCCCAGCATACTTTAATTGATTAAATAGCCTTAAGCTAACCTAACCTATTATACACCCGCCCACCACCCCCTCTCCCCTATTTAGCATGCTGGTGTTTAATCATCAGATGAAAATCTTCCATGACATCCTAATAGACTAATAGGATTTTTTTTGGCAATCACAGTCGTGAGAGATTTTTAAAGCATAATTATTGTATACTGTAGTTATTAACAAAGAAACTTCATTCAATAAGAAGCGCCACTCAGGGCCGGTGTAGCGTTCTGATGATGGATGCGACGGTGGCGCCGCCTAACAGCTGCTCCTCTCACTCAGCACTCCCATCCAAAAGCAACTCGATTACCGTATCGGCATCTTCCTGCCGCAGTAGCTCCATTTCGATTATATACATGAAATAAAGCCTTAATATCGTTTACAAGAAATTGATGATTCAAGTAAAAGACGATTACAATAAAATATATACAACAAGCATTTATTAATGAAAACATTTAATTAAATAATTAAATAATTAATATAATAAATAATGCTTAGTAAAACGATGATGGGCACATTGAAGACGTAAGTTGAATAAAGCTGTATTCAGAAGTAAGAGTTTTATCTCATAAAATTTTTAAATGTTGGAATAGTGGAATTACTAATCTTGTTACACGCTTAAAGACCTTAGTTGTTGATGTACTTGCAGTAATAACATTATAACTACAAATCAGAAGTAACCTGGGGATTTAAGCAAGACAATGATACTGTAGTAGGGTGTCATACGGAGGCGAATTTTTTTTTTTGATTTTGAAAAATCGGCCCATGGTATTAATGATGTAGTTCTATGTGCAGAATCATGTGATATCTTCAGATTTGAAAAGTTTTCATTTTTTGCTAGGTAAATTTTAACTTGAAATCTTATGAAAATTCAGTATTCCCACCCCTTTTACCAACACCACTAAATAGCTTATTTAAAGTAAAGTAAATGTATCAGGTTAATTTATTAGGATGAAAATGATCCAGAATAGTGAAACGAATGATCTTGACACATTTATTAAAACCGGTTTTACTACTACGACCCGGTGTTGCTGCACACCATAGAGAACATGTCTTTTTTGCTTCTGTTTCTACTCATCACCTCCCTGCTGACCACCTGAGCTCGGATGTAGCCTTCCCTCCTCTCCTGGCTGTACACGTGACTGCTGGCCTCGCTCGCTTGCTGTACACAACGCTCTATACTCTGGGTGTGCGAGGGCCAGGCAGGGACATGCATGGGGTTGTCCAGGAAAGCTCTGACTTGAACATTGGTGAGGCTGCAGGTAAGAGGGGGCTCACTGCCAGCCTGGATGTTATCCAGATCTATGAGATCAGTGAGGGTCTTGGCACCTAGATTGACTTCAGGAGTCTTCCTGACCCTGAAGGAATCGTCACCAACTGATTCGTCATGCCCAGATCCTCTCATAAGTCTCATATCCAAGATCTTTTTGACTGCCACTCTTCTCTCCTCATCCTTACTGCAGAGCATTGTCTGCAGAACTGCCTCGGGATGAGCATACCAGGAAGATCTCACAGTCTGCTCCACAATCTGAACAACCTTCCTTGGCTGACTCCTCAGGAGCTCAAGCTGGAAGAGAACATGCCTCGGACCTTCGGAGAACGATGACTTGACCTTGGTGTTGAACCAATTTGGCAAGTAGACACTCACGATGAATTGGACAATAAGTCTCAGGTTGTGAAGCTGGTTCCCTTTCAGTTTATGATGAGCGACCCAAATTCTGCAGAACCTGAGAGCCGTTGTGAGCCACCTAGAATGTGAGACTGGACCTATCTGCAGGTAAGCAAGTCTATCAGGCATGACCCCAGTTTTGATGGCACTGCAAATCATGTAACCATAGTACTGGTTAGTACTCAGGTCGTCAATGACAGTATGTGCAAGCTCAACGAGTGGAGGGCCAATTGTGATTTTTTCAAAGCTCGGATTTATTTCTAACTCAGTGGCAGAGTCCAGCATCTTGCCAAGAGGACCAGACCATCTGTTGTTTGAAAGAGTCTTGCCATCCAGCTCCTGGATCAGATGTCTGAGTGGCGACTCGTTGGTGTGGAGGTCACAACAATCCAGACCAGCTTCCTCCCAATCTTCCGCTCTATCCACTGTATGACCCCCCCCTTGCCACCCTGTGTTCGTGTTGGTGCTGTCCCCTCCAATGGCCTGCAGGGTCTGGTCTACGTTCCTCTCTCTGAGCCAGTTCACAATGTTATCTGCCACTATCTCAGCTGGTTTCCTGTTGTCATCTTTCTCTGGAGTGAAATGCCACAAATACTTCCCTCCTGGTTCACTGCAGCAGGAGTAGTGTTCCTCCTTCACCATGGCAGGGAACAACTTGTCAGAATCTCCAACTTTCATGAACACTTTAGTGTCATCCTTTCTCCCATCAAAGAACAAACAATTGATTCCATTTTCTCTTATCCCCTTATCAAACTCCTCTTCTAGGTTACTGACAAGTTTCTCCTGAGCTCTCCTTACTTTGTTATGATCTATCACCAAGTGAACATCATCAGGTGTTATCAAACCACCGTCAATCCAGGCAGCTGTTGCTATCTCTGCAGTTTCTCTGAGACCAGTGTGGTGTCGCATGCTGGCTAGAGCTATGCTCGGGATATCTTTCCTATTTCGAATGTTATGCCTGGAAGGTTTGGGATCATTATTTTCTGGGTTAGGGACAAAGTCACCATTCTCCTGGTCAGCACTCGGATCAGCTATGGGGAAGTCATTAAACTCTGAATCAGCTTGACTCCAATAATCGGCCTTTTTTACCTCATTCTGGGCCTTCTCAAGTCTCTTTTCCTCGGCAACTCTTCTCCTCTTCTGTCTCTCTGTGGCAGCCTCCTGTCTCTTGGACTCCGGAATATCTTGGCTAGAAATCATGAGAGCCCCTATACTGCCAGTCTTCTCTCTCTGTGCTTTGACAAATGCCAGTTCGATCACAGGAATCTTCAGTTCACGCTTGCATATACAGGAGATGTGGGCCTCGGATTTACAGTCACAATCGCATCCAAACTCAGGACAGAGAACAATTGGGCACTTGCAAGTAATAATGTCAAATAACTGGTCCAGTTGCTTGGCAAAGCTGTTCTTAACTGCAAGTTTTCCTCTCCCAAGAGAGATATCTCTTGCCTTTTCCCAACTGGCTAGCAGTCTCTCACTAATCTTCTTCTGACTTGTTATGACTGGAGGCTTGAACTGAGCGTTAGCCAGAGTGTACTGTGCCAAGACAGCTTTGGTCATATCACTGGCAATGTCTTTGTTTGTGTAAGTTCTTTGGTTCTTTTCACTGATTTGCCTGATTAAAACACCGTATCTCAAAGCATCTCTCAATGTAGGCAACTCCGACTTCAGGAGCTATCTCCCAGACCCAAGATAGTGACTGAGATGGCTGGATTTTTGGTTCCTCGTCCTGACACAAGCAGCCATCGCAAATATTATCAACTTATAAATGCATCAGAATCTGAAACAGAAAAAAATATTGTTAGTTGGGTTGTTAAAGAATTAAGTCAGAAAGCAATGTTCACTAATTAATTGTAATGCACTAATGCAGCTGTACGTTAGATTTTCGATAAATTTCACGCTAAAAGTTACCTAGCAAAAGGTTGCAAAATATTGAAACTGAAATTATTTTCTGTTTATATACACTAAAATCTACCAAAAAAGTGATGGGCCATTAGTTTTAGCTGATCTTCCCTCCTATGACACACCCTAATACTGTAGGGTTATGTGATATTATGTTGTCTAGCACTCAGGCTAGGATTGATGGAACTCTAGGTGGTGGTTTTCTTATATGAAATATATATGTAAGACAGTCTGGTGCTTGAGATGCCGTGTGGCGAGAAGCTTGCTCAGAAGACACGTTCAGTGAGTAGCGTGCTTGAGGAGGTATCTGTGCAGGAGCTTAGTTAGAGATGTTGCGTGTTGCTGTCCTCCAGGGTGAATGAGGGCTGGACAGCGAGGAGCTTGCTTGGAGGAGGTGTTGAGTGTTCAGGAACGTAGGCCAGAATGAATCTCAATGGAGAGACAGAGCTTATATACACAGCAGCCGGAAGTAAACCCGTGGGAACTCGCCGGTTTCTTGACTCCGTTGCTAGGGAAGACGTAGCAGGTGGCGATCCCCCCTCCCCCCCCCCGTGTTGCTAGGATACTGTAGCAGCTGGTGACCCCCCCTCCCCCTGAACAGCTCGCTTGGTTGCTAGGATACTGTCGCATTGGAATGCGGATGTAGTTTGTAGGGGAGAGATCCACTACAATACCATATTATATGAAAACAAAATGCAGGGGCGGATCCAGGAATATCAAAAGGGGGGTTCCAAGAAGTTTTGGGTGGGGGAACATGGCGAGCACAGCGAGTCCACCCAGCTAGGGGTATTGGGGTGACACTGTAAGCACCCCGATAATTTTTTAATCTGACCAAAATCATGGGTATTTTGAGACCATTTTGAAGCCATGTGCACTTGATATTAGGAGATATTCTGAGGCCAATACTAATTACTTACTATACAAAAATGCCTGGGTACAAAACTGCATTAAAGGAAAAATATTGAATTTTCTGATGAAAAGGGGGGTCCGGACCTCCAGGACCCCCTGGATCCGCCCTTGAGGTGCCAGGAGAGAAAAGGGCAGTTGTTCAGACCTTGCCCAGTGGTAAGGTCGTGGTAGTTGGGGAGAGCCAGGTGAGGTTCTTAGATAGGATTTTTTGTGCAAGAGATAGGAAACGTTGGACTAGGCCTTATGGTGTGTTTTCCTGGGGCTGGGATAGGGCCTGTAACTCAAAGGATAGATAGGGTTTTATCAGGGGAGGGTACCTATCAAGTAGTGTGTCTTAGTGTGGGAGGTAACGACATAGGAAAGGTTAGGAGTGAGGAACTTTTTAAGAGGTATAGGGAGGCGCTGGGGAAGGTTAGTGTAAACGCCTTGGTTAAGGACGTTCAGGTGACGGGCAAGTCGAAGGGAATTATTTAAACTCGCCTTTTGACGCATTCAATATTTATTGATGTGGTCAAAACCTGCAGAGGAGAAGGTGTTCATAATATTACATGGTGATCCATCTGATACATAATGAGTTGTCTCAAACAATTTTATCTTAATTACAATTATTAAACATACAGACATAACACAAATTTCATAACTCTATTAATCTTAGCTTCGCTTCATTTTGCATTGTCTTATTACTCTAGGCTAGGCAGAAACGAGTAGGCGTATTTAGTCAACAATATTTCAGTACCGAGGGGTATGTCATCATTTAGGCTGTACTTACAAGTGCGGATCAATGCAGATCAATATGGTGTTCCAAGAGACAACAGTATTGCGTAAATCGTCCCAGCACAAATTCTCGGACAGGATTGTGAGTCTGTGTTCACCAGTGCTAGCAGAAGGCTGGTCTTCACAGCATCACTAGAGAGGGCGATCTGTCTCATGGAGGGGCGCGCAGCACCGCCACCAGTCGAAGACAGTCCACTCAGCAGAACCAGGACTTGTCTGTAAACACTTCTACATCTGGCGAGGTCACGGGTCGAAAGATTTAATGGCATCACAAGACAGCACTGTAGCTGAAGCCAGCGGCAATAACAGTTAGAGATAGGGGAGGGATCCCGATAGTATGTGGTGTCTTTCCTAGAAGGGGAGTTGGTCGTGAATAGTGTGGTGGGATGTATATCCTTGACAAGGTTCTTGAAACTCCAGGGCACGAGCAGTATATATATTCCATAAGTAGTACAAGTCTTAGCAGGATAACCAACAGGTACAGAAAAACCGGGACAAGCAAAAAGGACTCCGTGTCGTAGCCAGGCCGAAGCCGATCTGAGGGAAGTTAGCTAGCTAGGCAAGGAGAGTTGCTAGACATTACTAGGACAATAAATGAGGTCCTCTAGTTACTTGACTAGTGCGGTACAGACATAGTACATCGGGACATAGTAAGTGAACATAGGCATTAGACATAAGCATAGATATCAGACATGCTATAATAATATGTAGTAATACAGACATGTGAATAAATGGTACAATGAGTGGTAACAGAGTCTTGGCGTCAGGCGTGTTCACATATCTTGGTGTTTACATATCTACACACCTCCCTCCCCCTTTACGCTCGTAGTGCAATCTCGGGCGGCTACGGACTCTTTTTCCATGAGTCGGGGGGAGCGGCGAGGGACAATGGGAGGATCAACTGACGACCTTCGTTCCTGGTCTGGGCAAGGGGGCACAGGGGACGGGGAGGAAGGTTCGTCACTAGAGGATGGCACTGGGCGGAGATGGCGTCTGTTTCGCCACCACACACGACCACTGGGGAGGCGGACTTGGTACGAACGGGACTCGCCACGGCCCATGACGACCCCGACCTTGTCCCAGCGGTGTGACGTCGGGTCCTGGATTCGTACTTGCTGGCCGACGGTCAACCTGGGAAGGGGGCAGGCGTGGGCGTCATAGTGGCTTGTCACTTGGGCCATCCGGGCAGCCTCACGGCGGTCACACTCGTCCGCCTTGATCTGCCATTCATCTAAGAAGGACTGGGGGTGGGCAGGCACATAAGTACGAAGGGGGCGGCCATACAACACCTGGGCAGGAGAGCGTCCGGGGAGGTAGGGGTGTTACGGAGTTCCAGTAGGCCCCTGTCGAACTCCTCGCAGTCCAGGTTCCCCGTCGGTGCTGTCTTGAGGATGAGGTATTTTACGGACTTTACCGCTGCCTCGCGTGGCCATTCGCCTGCGGGTAATGAGGGGAGGTGACGATGTGGTGGACGCCCCAGCGTTCGCCGAAGCTCTTGAACTCGTGGCTATTGAACGGGGGCCCACCGTCGGTTCGGAGGCGGAGAGGCACTCCGACTTCCCGGAAGAAGCAACAGAACATCCGGATGACCCTGGAAGAGGTGGTGTCCCGATCACAGGGAACCACCACGGGCCATCCAGAGAGCCTGTCGGCGACCACCAGGAAAGACTTTCCGGCCACATGAAAGAAGTCGGCGGACACAGACTCAAAGGGCCGCTTCGGGAGGTCATTGCACAGGTACGGCTCTTGTTGCTGGCTGGACTGGAGTTGCTGGCATGGCTCACAGGCCTCAACCGTGCTCTTAATATCGGCGTCAATACCAGGCCAGAAGACGGTCTGACGGGCTCTGCGCCTGGTGGCTTCAACGCCGCGGTGGCTGTCATGGAGGCGGGATAAGGTGCGCCGGTGGAGGGCAGCGGGAACGACGATCCTGGGGCCGCACAACACCAGCTCTCAGTCCGCATAGAGGCTATCCCTTAGCTTCCAGAAGGGGAGGGCGGAGGCGTGAATGTCGTAGCGGTTGGTGGGGAAGCCAGCAGAGACGTAGTCGAGGAGTTGGACGTATGCCGGGTCTTGAGCGGCGGCGATGCGAAGCTCCTGGAGAGTCCTATCGTCTTCGATGGAGGGCGTCGTCGTCGTCTTGTCAGCAAGAGAAGTGGCTGTGTGTGTCACTAAAGACCGAACGTGAGCCGCGGCCGTGGTACAGTCGACTTCATCTTCAGGTGTGGGGCGACTAACAGGGGCTCGGGAGAGGGCGTCTGGTATGCACAGAAGCTTACCGGCGCGCCACACAGCTGTAAAGACGTAGGGGGCGGTCTTCTCTTTGAGACGTTGGAGGCGAGGATTTTCGATGGCGTCCAACGTGTAGTGATTGAGGGTGGGTATGAGCGGGCGATGGTCCGTCATGAGGGTGAAATGCCCAAGGCCGAACAGGTAAAGGCGGCACTTGGCCATAGCCCAGGCGACTGCCAGTATCTCTAGTTCGATGGTGGCGTATCTGGTCTCCGTGTCGGTCAAAAACCTGGAGCCACACTGAACTAAGCGCAGTCTACCCTGGCCGTGATCTTGAAGGAGGGCATATCCGAGGCCGTATAGACGGGAGGCGTCGGTCTGGAGGACCACTGGTAAGGACAGGTCGAAGGGTGCCAAGACTGGTGGTGACAGCAACGCCTTCTTAACATTCCTGAACGCTAGGTCGTGGTCAGGAGTCCAGAGGAAAGAGCGCTTGGGGCTCATGAGGGGGCGTAGAGGTTGGGCTGATGTGGCGATTTTAGGGGAGAAGTAGGCCAGCTGATTTACCAGGCCCATAAACGAGCGAAGGTCGGTCAGGTTCGCTGGAGTAGGGAAGTCCCTGATGGCCTTGACCTTCTCCTCATCAGCTGAGATCCCCTCTGGCGAGATGTTGTAGCCGCAGTAGTTAACTTTGCAGGCGGCGACCACAAATTTATCTTTGTTCAGGGTGATACCATGGGCACGACATCGTGTGAGCATCAGATGAACTCGGTTCAAGTGGGCCGGGAGATCATCGTCGAAGAGCAGGATGTCATCTACGACCTTCACGCAGTTGGTGACACCCTGCAGAGCCATATCCCCACGGAGGCAGTACGCATCCCCCGTTGCTGCGAAGCCCATGGGTCCGCGGCAGTGTTAGAAGCGGCCGTGGGGCGTGATGTAGTGAGGTGGCGATCTTTTTCCGCCAGGTCGACTTGCCAGTACCCATGTAGTGCATCCGCCGTGGTAA
The DNA here is from genome assembly GCA_958450375.1 of Homarus gammarus. Lineage (NCBI taxonomy): Eukaryota > Metazoa > Arthropoda > Malacostraca > Decapoda > Nephropidae > Homarus > Homarus gammarus. Next base: position 770,377 of record CAUDMG010001281.1, read on the forward strand.
AGAACTTTGCAGACGGGGTGACGCTGCGGACTGCTTGAATGGGCGTAGGCGATGGATGGGTGGGACGGGAGACCTGCGAGTTGAGGTGGGTGAGGTCCACTGTGATGCGAACACCTACAGGCTTGGGTGCCAAGACCATAGGGTGGCACCACTCGGAGGGCTCCTCACCGGCGTGTCTGATGATCCCCTGCTGCACCAGAGAATCGAGCTCCGCCTTCACCTTGTCCCGTAGGGCAAAGGGGATGGGTCTGGGTGTGTGGGTGGCGAAAGGCGTCGCGCCAGGCTTGAGGTGGATTCTCATCGGGGGGGCCTGTCATCTTCTTGAGCGGCGTCTTCTGGAGGTCGGACTTAGAGACAAGGACGTCGCTGAACTGACGAAGAAAAAACTCCCGGGCGGCAGCAGGTGTGGTCATGGCTGAAACAGGTATCTCTGCACACCTGTTGAGGTGTGTCACGGCGAGGATGGGCTTTGGGAACTCGGATGAGACGATGGCCAAGTTCTGACAATGGCCACATGACAAGAGAGGGGTTTGGATGCCCTCATGGACGTGGACTGTGGCAAGGCAAGACTTGGGACCGAGCTGTAGTGTTGCCTTGAAGCAAAGGTGGAGACATCGGGGACCCGTCCGCTGTGAGCACGTCTTTCATGGCTGTGTGTGACAGGCTACTCCTGGGAATGTTGAGGGCGTCCAGGTGTGTTGGTCCAATCACCGTGATGTCCGCGCCCGTGTCAAGTATCATCAGGAGGTTGGAAGAGTTGGCACCGTAGGACAGACGAACATTGACGGGCTTGGGGGACCTGTCACTCGAGGCGTCATCCACGCGTCGGCATCCTTTGTTGTTCTTGGGAGACGGTGGTGTGGACGTTCTGTCGGGCTGTGAAGAGACGTTTTGACCTGGAGATGGAAGCTTCTTGGTGGACCTGCAACACTTGGCGAAGTGTCCTTGCTTGTTGCAAGTGTTGCATGAGACCTTGTTGGCAGGACATCGAGTTTTGCGGGGCCAATGGCCTTGAAACCCGCAGTTTCGACATTTACTATCAGCCGCAGGGCACTTTCCTGGACCGTGCTGGCGCTGACAGTTTCTGCAGGATTCGGGAAAAGAAACTGGTGACTCTGACGGGGGCTGTGGAGAGGACGCCGTCTGCATCTGGCGTTGATTCCTCTTGTAGGTGGAGACGGCGTGAACTTGAGACGGCGATGAGTGTATAGCTGAGGCAGCCTCTCTTGTGGCCTCATACGACCTGCAACAGGTGACGAAGTCGGTGAGGGAAGAGGCGGCGTCGAGGGTGAGGAGTTTCTTAAGCAGGTCCTCGTCACGTACACCCATCAGCAAGATCATCTTGAGCTGGATCTCAGCACAGGTTACAGGATCGCCTGTATATAGGTCCACTTCGGCTGCTAGGTCCTTAAGTCGTGCGTAGAAGTCTGAGAATGATTCCCCAGAAGCTTGTTTGCAGGATAGCAGTTCCCTACGACGCAAAGCTTCATTGTGGAGGCCACGGAAATGACTCTGCAAGGCGTTTAAAACCTCTGTCACTGACCTGGGGGAGTCAGGGGGGATGGCTAGCGTGTGCTCTAGGAGGCGTTGAACATCGAGGGAAATGCACGATCTTAATTGGATGAGTTGTTTATGAAGGGGCATTCGGTTGAGGTCAGACATAACAGCAAAGTCTTCGAAACGACGTCGCCATTGACGGTATACTTGATATGTTGCATCAGATTGAAGAGGTGGGGGGCTGGGAACTGAAGACTTGCTGTGCAGGGGTGTACTCGAGACGGCAGGTAATGGAGGAGGCATGGAGAGGTCGACGAGAGTTGAGACTGGAGTAGGTGGTTGAGAAGGCGCTGAGGCATACCCAAGAGGGATAGGTGACGTGTGAGGAGGCGTTGTCTGAAGGGTAGATGACGAGGCTGAAGCTGGCGAATTGGTTGTGGCAGCTGGTGAAGTCGTCCTCGTTGCCAGCAATTCCAATAGTTCCAGGAATTTGCGGTTATCAGCTTGTTGTTGTTGTTGGAGTTGAAGACGGTAAGCTGATTCCTCTGACTGTCTTGACAATTCCTCTTGACGTCGTTTTTCCTCCTCTAATTGACGTCTTTGGACTTCCTTCTCTTGGGAAACTTGTAGGAAGTGAATTAACTGACGTATATCCTGGCTCCCATCCTTTGAATTTGGCGCGCCTGGCGTGTGAGGCGTGAGGGGGGGTGGGAGGGTCTGTGAGGCTTCGTCTTCCTCATAATCCTCATTTGAATTCCCCAGCAAATCGTCGTAGTCGGACATCTCGTGTTTGGTATGGTTGCGATGGGAAAGACAAGGAGAATAAGGTGAAGTGCTATGTTTTCGTCAATGTACTTGCCTAAGTGCAGGAACTGGCGGGCAAGTAAAAGAGTATTGACTGTAATATTTGCGAAGTTGGGTGGAGGCGGCTGGCGGCGGTGATACTGGTCTCTGTATTACTCCGCGCCCGGGCGAGATGTCGGTGATGACTCAGTCGAGGGGGGGGGGGGGGGGGCAGTGGCTTGCGGGCCGGCGCAGACGGAGGATGTATGCGTGAAGTGCTGTCTTGGAAACTGGGCTGAAAGGGTTTCTGCTACCTGTAGGGCCCCAGAAACATAGCAAAACAGACATGAAAGGCACTGCACTTCACTTAGTGCACTTCACAAGGTCACAAAGCACTTTAATCCAGGGGCACTGTAGAGTATGTCTTCTGGGCGGGAAACAGACGAGGCCGGCTCTTGAGACTTGTCCACTGTCGCGTTGGAGCTACTCTCAACTGCGCCATGTGGTGGGATGTATATCCTAGACAAGGTTCTTGAAACTCCAGGGCACGAGCAGTAGATATATTCCAAAGTAGTACAAGACTTGGCAGGATAACCAACAGGTACAGAAAAACCGGGACAAGCAAAAAGGACTCCGTGTCGTAGCCAGGCCAAAGCCGATCTGAGGGAAGTTAGCTAGCTAGGCAAGGAGAGTTGCTAGACATTACTAGGACAATAAATGAGGTCCTCTAGTTACTTGACTAGCGCGGTACAGACATAGTACATCGGGACATAGTAAGTGAACATAGGCATTAGACATAAGCATAGATATCAGACATGCTATAATAATATGTAGTAATACAGACATGTGAATAAATGGTACAATGAATGGTAACAGAGTCTTGCCGTTAGGCGTGTTCACATATCTTGGTGTTTACATATCTACACAAATAGCTGTCCAGGGCAATTGCTATAAATTGCCGACTGGAAAAACATTGTGCAAGCAATGGTTGGGCATTCATTGATAACTGGCAACCATTCTTTGGCAACGACTACCTGTACAGTCGTGAAGGAGTACACTTGTCTCGCGCGGGGGTAAAGACGTTGTCTGCATCCCTGGAGCCTGATATTGTCACTCCAAAGGGGGGGCTTCGCCAGTAGAGGTCGGGGTAAGTGGGAGTCAAAAAACAAGTGGGTCCTGGGGAGTAAAAGTGGTTACTCAGGACAAGGGGTAAAACAGGACCAGGGAAGGGTAGGTTTAAATGTGTACTATACAAACAGTAGAAGTGTTAGAAATAAAATAGACTTGCTGAGAGCGGTTGTATGTACCAAGAATGTAGACGTCATATCAATCACCGAAACTTGGATGAATATGGCGAACAAGAACTTTTTATCAGAGTACCACAAAGAAGGGTACAACCTCTTTCCCAAGGACAGGGAAGGTAGGAAGGGGGGAGGGGTCGCACTCTTCGTCAGGGATACATTAAAATGTTGTATTAATAATTCAATAAAGGGTGAAATAGGAACCGAGTCTGTATGGGTAGAAATTGCGGATGGAAGAGAAAAACAAATTATGGGAGTGATTTACAGGTCCCCAAGTCTTGGGAAAGAAGCAGCTCAGCCCATATGGCAGGAAATGAGTAGGGCAGCAAGATATAACAACATGTGCATTATGGGGGATTTCAACTTCAGAAATATTAACTGGGACAACATTGTAGGTGACTATAAATCTGAAGACTTCCTAGACGCAGTAGAGGAAAATTTTTTTGAAACAACTAATTACAGAACTTGCTAGAGGTGACAATATATTAGACCTAGTATTAACAAATAAAGAAAATATCAGAGATATCACACTAGGGGAAGAACTAGGGAACAGTGATCACAGAGAAATCAGGTTCACCCTAAATTGGGAAACGAAAAACAATTATCGGGTTAAGAAGGTATCTAGGTGAGGTCGCCTGGGAACAGTCAGGTCAGTCCCCGGTAGGAACGGGTGAGGTCACAGGCGACACAACAATTGATCATAACTATATTATATTCACTAGTATACTATGTAAAGCACAAGAACAAAATATACCATACAGAAAAATTAGGTCAAAGAAGAATGAGCCAAGGTGGATGGCCAGAAAACTTAAACATGACATAGGAATAAAGAAAGGAATTTATAAGAAATTAAAGGGAGGGGAGGAGCAGCTCAGAAATAGGTATAATGAACTATCTAGGAATGTTAAGAAAAATGTAAGGAAGGCAAAGAGGGACTACGAAATCAGGATAGCAAGAGAATTCAAGGCGAATCCCAAGGGATTTTTCCAGGTATATAGGACAAAGGTCAAGGACAAAGCTGGGCCTTTGAAGTCAGGGAGGGGGGAAGTGATCGATGACAGTGAGGAAATAAGCAAAGCATTGAACAGCTACTTCTTATCAGTTTTCACAGAAGAAATTCACGAGGAAATTCCAGAGGTGGAACTGATATTTAGGGGAAAGGAAGAAGAGAAATTAAAGAATATCACTATCAGAAAAGAGGATGTTCTTAAGAAGATAAATAAATTAAAGAAGACAAAATCCCCAGGGCTGGATGAAATTTTCCCTCGAGTTTTGAAAGAGTGTAAGGAACAGATTAGCGGATTCCTCATAAATTTATTTACAAAATTATTATACATGGGAGTTGTGCCAGACTTGTGGAAACAGGCAAATGTAGTACCCATATTCAAAAACGGAGATAGAGCATCAGCGTCAAATTACCGGCTGAATAGTTTGACGTCAGTAGTGGGGAAATTTCTTGAATCAATTATAGCAAATAGCATTCGATTGCATTTAGAGAAAAGCAAATTAATCTACTACTCAATATGGGTTTACAAAGGGGGAATCTTGTCTAACAAATCTGCTGACGTTTTTTAGGAAAGTCTCTGAGGTAGTAGATAATGACGAAAATTATGATGTTATTTACTTAGACTTTAGCAAAGCATTTGACAGAGTACCACATCAGAGGCTTCTGAGAAAAGTTAAGGCTCATGGTATCGAGGGGAAAGTTTTAAATTGGATAAAATCGTGGCTCACCGATAGAACACAGAGGGTCAGCGTAGAGCCATAGATGGTGTTAAATATGAGTGGGGCTGTGTAACCAGAGGGGTGCCCCAGGGGTCAGTACTGGGTCCACTTTTGTTCATAATCTACATGAACGATCTAGATACTGGGATCAGCAGTGACATAGCAAGTTTGCCGATGACTCCAAAATAGGGCGGCAGATTAATTCAGGGCAGGATGCAAATGCACCACAGGAGGATCTAAATAAACTGCAGGAGTGGTCAGAGAAATGGCAAATGAAATTCAATGCCAGCAAGTGCAGCGTACTTAATATTGGAAGAACAAATACTGTCAATGTATACAGCCTTAATAACAACCTAGAGAGGTCGACTTGTGAAAGAGACCTAGGGGTACTTGTAAGCCCGGACCTACGGCCTAGAAAACAGTGCGTTAATGTTCGAAATAAGGCAAACAGAGTATTAGGTTTCATATCTAGAAGTGTAAGTAATAAGAGTGCAGAGGTCTTATTGCAACTATATCTTGCATTAGCCAGGCCGCACCTCGATTTTGCGGTTCAGTTCTTGTGCCCTTATTATAGAATGGATATCAATTCACTGGAGTCGGTGCAGCGAAGAATGACGAAAATGATTCCGGGACTTAGAAACCTTCCATATCAAGATAGGTTAAGGAAACTAAATTTGCATTCCCTAGAAAGACGAAGAGTGTGGGGAGATATGATAGACGTATTTAAGTGGGTGAAAGGAATCAATAAAGGCGATATAGATAAAGTTCTTATAATATCCGAGCAGGATAGGACTCGTAGCAACGGATTTATGTTGGATAAGTTTAGGTTTAGGAGGGAAATAGGAAGGAACTGGTTCACAAATAGGATGGTGGACGAGTGGAACAAGCTTAGCAACTTTGTAGTAAGTGCTGGAACGCTGGAAAGTTTTAAAAGGAGGCTAGATAGATTCATGGATGAGAGAGAATGGTAGTAACTTTCGACAAGAGCTGCCATGCACAGGCCAACCTGCCTATTGCAGTCTCCTTATTTTCTTATGTTCTTATATCCTATCCTCATTTGGGTCTCAGGAATCAAGGCTTATTTTTTTATGACTCGCATCAAAACAAACATTATCTTTAAGCATTTATATTTATGGGTTTGTCATATTATACCCGGTACCATAAAATTTGTGTTCATGAAATTTTATTTTTTAGTTAAAATGTGGAAATAGTAAATACTATCGTAAAGGCGAAAATAAAACTTTATGTAGCAACTTTGTTTTTCATGGTCTACTTCACAAAACATACGAGTCTAATGGTCATAATAGTTTTACTTGTGACCAAATTTTAAAGTTTTCTTATTCCTCTTGCGGTAAGGCCTCACAAATCTACGGTTGTTGAGTTTGAGACTAAAGTATAAACTCATACAAACGGTTGTGACATTTTTTTATTACTTTGTTTAGTACAAAGTTTACATTCAAATAAATTAACACTGCGCTTCTTTTAGTGTGACTACTATGACTCACTTAACCAAGGTGAACAGTTGTGTCAATGGTCTAACTAATTTTCAGCTCAAGGTTCCCCATGGAAAAAATATGTCGGTCAGTGGTTCTCAACCTGGGGGCCATGGCCCCCAAGGGAGCCACGGCGAGCTGTTATAAATTGTACGTTTCCAAATAATGTTGGGAATCTGAATTAAACAAAACTTGTATTACTTATTGTAACTTGGCAGAAGAGAATTTTCATTCTTTTTTTTTGTCATTTTGTTTAATCATAACGACAATACAATTTTAATATTTACATACTCTGGTGCTATTTTTTTTTTTTTTTACGGATTATTTAATATTTCACAGGTCCAGTCCCTGTCTGTGTGACAGGCGCTGGACCGAGCTGCTGAACTGACTTGTTCAGCATGTGTCTACGTGTCATCCCTTTGCAAGTGGTGATAGGACCGAATGATCTCAGTCTGGCCTGGGATACCATCACGAAAACAGTGGAGTGTATTGTCTCTGAACCATATATTGTGTTTGAGCTTGACTCAAGCATAATATACTCCGTAATTGGTGTTACTTATTTTGTTTCATAATTCATGTGGTCGCTGCTTTACGTGGGTGAAATATTTGTACACTTCCTTTATTAATTATTTCCTTATTTATTGGTGCCATTGTTGTTCATACTCATTCCTTACTTATATAATCCTACCATTTTTAGTGCTAAATTGGTATGACTCACTATTCTTCTCATTCCTCCAAGTTGGGCAGTAATTGTCAAAGGAGGCGTGTTCTTGCTTACAGGAAGTACACTTCAGCTTGCTAGCTTGAGTGTGAATGTTTACCTGTGTGCATGTTTGTGTATGACTGTATGTGTGCTTTAGGTGTGAGTGCATGGGCGTGTTATGTATGTGAATGTGAATGTGTGTGTGTGTTTGCCATTCTAACTCTTGTCCTATTTATCTGTCCTTCTTTATCATTCTTTAGTCTTTATCACTTGTCTGTTTGTCTGTTCTGGGAGAAAAATGAAGGAGGCCACGAGGATGTTGAAAATTCCTCAAGGGTGGAATGGAGTGAAAAAGGTTGAGATCCACTGGTCTAAACTCTCACAGTGAATACTTTTATTTATAGAAGTACAGTACTGTATATGGTTTATATCTAGGTCAGTAGGACCGAAGATGGTTCTTTGACATCTTTTACACACTCTTCCACTCACTTTTCTGTATATGTGCCCTGCTTTGTCATTTAGTCTTTAGAGCTATTTTAGGTTAGGTTAGGTTAAGATAGATTATATAAGGTAAGGTTTTAAGTTTCTTATTTGTTGGTGATTGCGGTACTGTACTTCTTGCTGGCTGACTGGTATAATTGTACCTGGCTCCACTGTTGCTTGGACATCTGCAAAAACAAAACTGTTAAAATTTTGAAATAGAGGGCACAAAATAAGCACCTATTCATGACATCACTAAAAATATTGTTTTTTGTTTTGTTTTTTATTCAGTACAGTCAGCAAAAATAGGATCCTCAATCCTGGTCTGATGGCTTTCAAAACGACCACTGTGGCTGAGGAGGTTGTAGTGGCTACTCTCCCCTACAACTTCCAACTGAGCTCCGGCCGCACTCCGACCAGCCAATCAGCGTGCAGCAGAACAGAACAGAACAGAAAAATGCTAGTGACAGGGGGGAAGGAGGTTCAGAGGAAGAATAAAGAGAGGATGGAAGTGAATTTTAGAAGGAGAGAACAGATGCAGTGGCTAGACACCGCTTGCGTGAGGGGTTCAGGGGTGGGGGCAGCTGGGAGGCGACAAGACAAGGCCAGGCCGGCGATTGGTCAAGCGTCAGGTGCAGCGCGGTTGGGTTGGGCAATGGATGTTCAGTGCTTGGGCGGCTTGAATGTGTTTTGGTTTCTTGTGTGGAGGAGATGTCTTGGTCTTCTTAGCTTGGGGTCGATTTTCTTCTCACTCTTCTCCTCTTCTTGCTTTCTTGGAATGTCCATTCGTTTGTGTTTGGGTCTTGTTGTTCATCTTCCACGAGAGATGGGCTCTCATAGGTGTGGAAGAAGTCAGAGGCGGTGAGGTTGACCACGTGGGCTTCAGCTTCACGGGCCACGTGGTGATCTTGGTTTTGTGTGGTGGGTGTCTTCTCGACAGTTTTCTTTTCTTGGTTTTTCTTTTTTTGGTTTTTCTTTTGTGCTGGTTTTTTCTTTTCTTGAGAGCGTACAGCAAGGAGGGCCTCTTTGTAGCTCATTTTCTTCTCGAGGCGGACTTTGGCTACCCTGCACTCCTCCTTCCATCTGGGGCAGTTCCGGTCGGCGGAGGAGTGTGGGCCACCACAAGCAGCGCATTTCTTTTCTTCTTTGGGGCAGACCGTGTAGCGGTGTCCAGGGCTGCCACACTTGGAGCAGGTGTCCTCCTGCGCCTCACACTTATTTACAGTGTGTCCATAGTGTTGGCATTTGTAACACCGATTCGGTCTGCAGTAGGGCTTGACTGGCACAGTTACCCACGCCAGTTGAGCCTCTTCGGGTAAGGTGGTGTGGTGTCCGACGAGGGCAGTGGTGTCGGACAGCATCTTTACAACTTGGAGCTGCCCCTGGAGGAGCTCACTTAGTTCTTCTTGGTCCATGTGGGCAATTTCGGCGTGGGAGATTACTCCCAGCTTCAAGTTGTCCCACATGTAGGCAATCATTTTGAATGGGATGCCGTTGATGTCAGGAATCTCCGCGAGCTGGGCGGGCATGCCCTTTTCGGCGAAGGTGATCCTGATGTCTCCATGGAGCTTTAGACGCTCCACCTTGGTGACTCCCAAGATCCCATTAGCTACAAAGAACTTCTGGAGAACTAGGAGATTTAGCTTCTTGGGGCAGGTAGGCGTGTCTGGACGAATCCGCGCCATGCTATCGAACTCGTAACCGTTCATGGTGAGAGGGTTAGAGAGAGTCTGTGCGTGCAGCAGAAAGAAGAACAGAAAAATGCTAGTGACAGGGGGGAAGGAGGTTCAGAGGAAGAATAAAGAGAGGATGGAAGTGAATTTTAGAAGGAGAGAACAGATGCAGTGGCTAGACACCGCTTGCGTGAGGGGTTCAGGGGTGGGGGCAGCTGGGAGGCGACAAGACAAGGCCAGGCCGGCGATTGGTCAAGCGTCAGGTGCAGCGCGGTTGGGTTGGGCAATGGATGTTCAGTGCTTGGGCGGCTTGAATGTGTTTTGGTTTCTTGTGTGGAGGAGATGTCTTGGTCTTCTTAGCTTGGGGTCGATTTTCTTCTCACTCTTCTCCTCTTCTTGCTTTCTTGGAATGTCCATTCGTTTGTGTTTGGGTCTTGTTGTTCATCTTCCACGTGAGATGGGCTCTCATAGGTGTGGAAGAAGTCAGAGGCGGTGAGGTTGACCACGTGGGCTTCAGCTTCACGGGCCACGTGGTGATCTTGGTTTTGTGCGGTGGGCGTCTTCTCGACAGTTTTCTTTTCTTGGTTTTTCTTTTTTTGGTTTTTCTTTTGTGCTGGTTTTTTCTTTTCTTGAGAGCGTACAGCAAGGAGGGCCTCTTTGTAGCTCATTTTCTTCTCGAGGCGGACTTTGGCTACCCTGCACTCCTCCTTCCATCTGGGGCAGTTCCGGTCGGCGGAGGAGTGTGGGCCACCACAAGCAGCGCATTTCTTTTCTTCGTTGGGGCAGACCGTGTAGCGGTGTCCAGGGCTGCCACACTTGGAGCAGGTGTCCTCCTGCGCCTCACACTTATTTACAGTGTGTCCATAGTGTTGGCACTTGTAACACCGATTCGGTCTGCAGTAGGGCTTCACTGGCACAGTTACCCACGCCAGTTGAGCCTCTTCGGGTAAGGTGGTGTGGTGTCCGACGAGGGCAGTGGTGTCGGACAGCATCTTTACAACTTGGAGCTGCCCCTGGAGGAGCTCGCTTAGTTCGTCTTGGTCCATGTGGGCAATTTCGGCGTGGGAGATTACTCCCAGCTTCAAGTTGTCCCACATGTAAGCAATCATTTTGAATGGGATGCCGTTAATGTCAGGAATCTCCGCGAGCTGGGCGGGCATGCCCTTTTCGGCGAAGGTGATCCTGATGTCTCCATGGAGCTTTAGACGCTCCACCTTGGTGACCCCTACGATCCCCTTAGCTCTAAAGAACTTCTGGAGAACTAGGAGATTTAGCTTCTTGGGGCAGGTATGCGTGTCTGGACGAATCCGCGCCACGCTATCGAACTCGTAACCGTTCATGGTGGGAGGGTTAGAGAGAGTCGCGTGCAGCATCGAATCGAATCGAAAATGCTAGTGACAGGGGGGAAAGAGGTTCAGAAGAAGAATAAAGAGAGGATGGAAGTGAATTTTAGGAGGAGAGAACAGATGCAGTGGCTAGACACCGCTTGCGTGAGGGGTTCAGGGGTGGGGGCAGACGGGAGGCGACAAGACAAAGCCAGGCTGGCGTCAGGTCAAGCGTCAGGTGCAGTGTGTTGGGTTGGGCAATGGATGTTCAGTGCTTGGGCGGCTTGAATGTGTTTTGGTTTCTTGTGAGGAGATGTCTTGGTCTTCTTAGCTTGAGGTCGATTTTCTTCTCTCTCTCCTCCTCTTCTTGCTTTCTTGAGTTGTCCATTCGTTTGTGTTTGGGTCTTGTTGTTCGTCTTCCTCGTGAGGTAGGTACTCATATGTGTGGTAGAATTCAGAGAGGGTGAGGTTGAGGTATTCCAACTCCTCCTCCGCGCAGGCTTCAGCTCCACCGGCCACGTGGTGTTCTTGGTTTGGGGCTTCTTCTCCACGGACCACGTGGAGTTCTTGGTGCAGTGTGGTGGGCGACTTCTCGAGAGTTTTCTTTACTTGGTTTTTCTTTTTTTGGTTTTTCTTTTCTGCTGGTTTTTTCTTTTCTTGGGAGCGTACAGCAAGGAGGGCCTCTTTGTAGCTCAGTTTCTTCTCGAGGCGGACTTTGGCTACCTTGCACTCCTCCTTCCATCTGGGGCAGTTCCGGTCGGCGGAGGAGTGTGGGCCACCACAAGCAGCGCATTTCTTTTCTTCGTTGGGGCAGACCGTGTAGCGGTGTCCAGGGCTGCCACACTTGGAGCAGGTGTCCTCCTGCGCTTCACACTTGTTTACAGTGTGTCCATAGTGCTGGCATTTGTAACACCGATTCGGTTTGCAGTAGGGCTTGACTGGCACAGTTACCCACGCCAGTTGAGCCTCCTCGGGTAAGGTGGAGTGGTGTCCGATGAGGGCAGTGGTGTCGGACAGCTTCTTTACAACTTGGAGTTGACCCTGGAGGAGCTCACTTAGTTCTTCTTGGTCCACGTGGGCAATTTCGGCGTGGGAGATTACTCCCAGCTTCAGGTTGTCCCACATGTAGGCAATCATCTTGAATGGGATGCCGTTGATGTCAGGAATCTCCGCGAGCTGGGCGGGCATGCCCTTTTCGGCGAAGGTGATCCTGATGTCTCCATGGAGCTTTAGTCGCTCCACCTTGGTGATTCCCTCGATCCCATTAGCTTCAAAGAACTTCTGGAGAACTAGGAGATTTAGTTTCTTGGGGCAGGTCGGCGTGTCCGGACGAATCCGCGCCACGCTATCAAACTCGTAACCGTTCATGGTGAGAGGGTTAGAGAGAGTGTGTGTGCGTACAGTTCAGTTCAAGTTTAGAAGCTGCAAAAAGTTGTTGGTAGCGAAAGTCAGAGCGGGGAAGATGACAGAGGAAGGAGCAGGAGGTTAGGAAGGGAATTGTAGTGGGAGAGATAGTGCCGTGGCTTTACACGACTGCGTTTATTTGGTTAGCGCATAGCGCACGTATTTGGTTTTGTCTGTGTTGGGTGTGTGATCCTCGGGTCACCACTCCTCCGGATTGTGTCAATTCAAGTTTAGAAGCTGCAACAACTTTCCCTGAATACGAATTCGCAACCTTTCGATTTACAACAGGTACCTACTTTACTGCTAGGTGAACAGGGACCACGGGGGCTAGGAAGAGTGTCCAAACAACTTCCGCTTGCCCGGGAATCGAACCCGTGACATCTTGCTTGCGAGGCAAGAGCGGTACCGCTTCTACCACAAGCGCCCCTACGTGCAGCAAGCTACGCCGAGAGACTAGGTCTATGCAGAGGACGTAGGCGTACGATCGCCGACCTAGTCTCGACCATCAACCTCCAGTTCAGGATCAGAGCGTTTCACACCTTACGCTTGAGCCGCTGTGATTGGTCCTCTCGCTACGCGCACCCCAGATCCTGATCCTGGTAAATTGTATAAATACGGCCATGCCTGCCCAGGGAGGACATTCTACACTCAGCTACTGGACCAGCAACATCTCTCTCAGCTCCTCACCTAGTCACTCCTACGCACTGCGCTGTACAACAATATATATATATATAGAAAGCGCATCGTGAGTTTCTATCCAACCACATTCCTGAGTCAAGATATCTACTTGTACGTACGTTTGTGTGCCCATACAAAGAGATAATACACAACTAAAGAGAATTGACAACCGGCCACATACGGTACGCTACATTGGTGACCCCCGGAGCCGTGAATACCACACTCCTTTCTGCTTGAGCTGAGAAGATCGTCCTGCCTGCTGCCAGCCTAGGCCAACCGCCTCCCTGCACCACCCACTACTCCACAACGACACCATCTCACGATCGTAAGGTTTATAACGCAGTAGTCTGTTCTCCCCCACTGGCGTTGTGAGTGACCCACATCACAGCTGGAGAGCAACTATTGTGCGATATTCCAAACGTGGTTTGAGCTCTTTTGCCTATTCTCCTATTTTTCTTTTGTTTTTTTAGTTCTGGCCGAAGGACCTGCACCCTAAAAAAGTGTATTCGTCCCGAAGTCCCCCCCGTAAGTGTTCACCTCCCTCCCAGGAGATTGTGAAGACGGAAGGGGGTCGGAACAAGCACCCATCCCTCATCCTTCCCTAACAGGTGCGATATACTCCCGCAAGAATGGACGGACGGATCTCTCTACCAACCTTCAACCACAACGTAGAGGACTGGTTAGTTCATGTCGAAGCAGCTCTCATCGGCTCTACAGCTACAGACGCGCAGAAGTACGGCGCCCTGCTCTGCTCCTTGCCCACTGAAGTCGCCACACAAGTCTCACAGATCATCTCCAACCCTCCAGAGAACAACAAATTCGCAACTCTGCGGGATGCCTTAAAAACGCATTACCAACGGACCCGCTCCGATATCCTGCAGAACCTATCTTCCATCTCCCTTGGAAACTCAACTCCGGGACATCTCTGGGAAGAGATGTGCAGGGTGAACTCCCAGTACACGGACAGACTTCCTGACTCTATCCTGCGCCAGCTCCACGCACAAAAGCTACCCACAGAAGTAAGAAACATCCTGTCCGCAGTAGATTACTCTACGACACCAGAGCTATATGCAACCGCGGCAGACAGAATTTTCAACCAGTGCGCTGCTGCACCCCTTGCTGCCACGGTCACACCAGTACCTCCCACCGAACTTGCAAGCCGGGTCAACACACCTCAGCCGAACAATACCTCACAAGACATCAAGGACCTGTTACAAACCTTGAACCGCAGGATGGACACCATGGAGCAGTTCTGCTCCTCCTTAACCGCTGCTGTGCCAGTCCCTAACTCACGCACCACACCCTACAACTTCCGACGCACAGCAGCCAGCCCCCAGCACAACACATATACCCTCTGCTGGTATCACCAGACTTACGGCCCCAATGCTCGAAACTGTGAGCCCTACTGCACCTATTCGGGAAACGGCAACAACGGAGGCTGGTAGACGCCTCAGCCCCCGTCCCCTCAGGCGTCTCATTACTGTACGTCACCGACTGCACCTCTGGCAAGAAGTTCCTCATCGACACAGGTTCATCGGTAAGCCTCATCCCTCCCTCACTACAAGACAAGTCAAAGCAACCCTCTTATGACCTGTTCGCTGCCAACGGTAGCCCCATCGCCTCCTACGGCGTACTCACCCTCGCTTTGGACCTCGGTCTGCCCAAGACTCTGAGTTGGTTATTCGTGATAGCAGACGTGTCTCAACCCATCCTTGGTTTCGACTTCCTCACCTTCCACAAGCTCGGCGTCAAACCAAGTCACCTATGCCTCATCCATGAGCCTACAGCACGCAAGATCCAGGGTTCTCGTGCCAGATACACCGACACTATCACCTGTCTTGCGCCTTCCAACGAGTTCTCCTCCCTACTCAACGAATTCAAGGAGCTTTTCTCACCCCGAGTCTCCCTACCCCCACCACCTACATCGGGAATTTTCCACCACATCGAAACTAAAGGACCACCAGTCTTTTCACGCCCTCGCCGCCTGCGCCCTGAGCTCCTGTACACAGCCAAAGTAGAATTCAACAAACTACTGCAAGATGGCATCATTCGCCCTTCAAGGAGTCCCTGGGCATCGCCTCTTCACATGGTTCCTAAGCAAACGCCCGGCGAGTGGAGGGTGTGTGGCGACTACAGAGCCCTGAATCTCGTCACCAAACCTGACAGGTACCCTATTCCGCATGTCCAGGACTTTCACCACAAACTTCATGGCAAGACTATCTTCTCGAAGATCGACTTGGAGCGTGCCTTCCACCAGATCCCAGTAGCACCTGCAGATACCCAGAAGACAGCCATAACAACTCCGTTCGGACTCTTCGAGTACACTTTCATGAGTTTTGGCTTACGCAATGCAGCACAGACTTTCCAGAGGTACATGGACCATATGCTTCGCGACCTCGACTTTGTCACTGTCTACATTGACGACATCCTCGTCGCATCTTCGACGCCTGCCGAGCACCGCCACCACCTCCAGCTCCTTCTCCAACGCCTGCAGAACAACAACATGAAAGTTCATCCTGCTAAATGCGTCTTTGGAACCTCGGCCATAGATTTCCTCGGTCACAGAGTCTCGCCCAGTGGCATACAACCCCTACCACAGAAGATAACCGCGATTAGGGAGTTCCCCAAACCTGAAACGGCGAAGAAACTCCGAGAATTCCTGGGTTTAGTCAACTACTACCACCGCTTCATTGACAAAGCTGCCACCCTCCTAGCCCCCCTACACGACCTTCTCAAGGGACGCCCAAAGAAGTCTCACAAGCCTCTCGTGTGGACTCAAGAGGCTGCCACGGCATTCACCACTGTCAAACAGCACATTACACGCCTCACCCTCCTGGCCCACCCCGCACCTAACGCCCGGACCACTCTCACAACAGACGCTTCTTCTACTGCAGTGGGCGCCGTCTTACAGCAGGAGATCAACGGAATTCTCATGCCCGTTGCTTTCTTCTCACAACGGCTTCAACCACCACACCTCAAGTACAGCGCCTTTGATCGAGAACTCCTGGCCATATACCTGGCTGTCAAACATTTCCAGCACTTCCTCGAGGCCCGTCAGTTCACCATCTTCACTGATCACAAGCCCCTCGTCCACGCCTTCGCTTCAGCTTCCCAATCACATACACCTCGTGTCCTGCGCCACTTGGCTTACATCTCAGAGTTCTCCAACGACGTCCAACACATTAAAGGCAGCCACAACGAGATCGCCGACGCCCTCTCTCGTTGTGTATCCAACATTCTTCCCTCATCTCCACCCATTGACTATGGGCAGCTAGCCGCGGCTCAAGAGAAGGACGAAGACCTGGCAGCATACAAGACATCCCCCTCAAGCCTCAAACTCCAAGAAATCCCTGTTCCTGGCACAAAGATAAAATTGTGGTGCGACGTATCCTGTGGGCAGCCTAGACCGTTCGTGCCTCATGTCCACAGACGCGCTGTTTTCGACCGCATCCATGGTCTCAGCCACCCGGGTGTGCGGGCCTCCCAGCGCCTCCTCACGCAACGTGTCGTCTGGCCCGGCATCAAGTCTGATACTAAGAAATGGGCTGCCCAGTGCCTGGCCTGCCAATCCTCCAAAATACATCGTCACATACGGGCCCCCTTACATACTTTCCCTATTCCCAAAGGACGTTTTCAAGTAGTACACCTCGACATCGTGGGACCTCTTCCATCATCCTACGGCAGCACCTACATCTTCACCTGCATCGACCGTTTCACCAGGTGGACAGAAGCAATTCCCATGCCCAATGCTACAGCAGAGACTACTGTCCGCGCATTCATGTCCGGTTGGGTTTCCCGTTTCGGCCCCCCCGCAACCGTAATCACTGACAGAGGAGTCCAGTTTGAGTCACAACTCTGGCAGCACCTCCTACAGTTCCTCGGCACGTCTAGACAACGCACTACAGCATACCACCCTCAAGCCAACGGCATGGTAGAGCGTTTTCACCGGCAGCTAAAGGACGCACTCAAGGCACAGCACGACCCTTACAGCTGGACTGATGCGCTTCCCTTAGTGCTCCTCGGCATCCGTGCGTCACACAAGGAGGATATGGACTGTAGCCCAGCAGATCTTACACTAGGCGAGCCCCTTCGGCTACCTGGGGATTTCTCACTCCCTCCTAACCCTCACCAAACCACTCCAGCCGTTCGTCACGACTTACTCCAAAAGTTACGACAAGCAGTTTCTGCATTCAGAGCTACTGCTCCACGCCAGCCTCCTCGGCGCCCTGAACACATCCCTCCTGCACTTCTCACAGCCGAGTATGTTTTCGTCAGGCGTGATGCTCATCGCAACCCATTACAACGTCCCTACGATGGACCCTTCCAGGTGGTTACCCGTTCAGCAAAGTTCCTGACGATTATCCGGAATGGCAGACATGACACCGTCAGCATAGACCGAGTCAAACCGGCCACCTTACCCGTTGGGCCCCCAGGCCAGCAGCACCAGCAACAAACTACGCCTGCACCAGTCTACCCGCAGTTACCACCGGCAGCAACACCACGCCCACGACATTTCTGGGCACCCTCTTTTCACCCTCAAGTACACCCTGTTCCGGCTGTAGAACCTGCTCCTGTCATAGACCTTCTTCCTATCATAGAACCTGAACCTATAATAGACGTCCCTCATGTCATAGAACCTGCTCCTGCCATGGACCCTCCCCCTGACATAGAACCTGCACCTATCATAGAACCTGTACCTATCATAGACCCTCCTCCTGACATAGAACCTGCTCCTGCCATGGACCCTCCTCCTGACATACAACCTGCACCTATCGTAGAACCTGCTCCTGCTATGGACCCTCCTCCTGACGCAGCCCCTGCAGCAGCAGGAGCACAACAACCACTGCTTGTACAACCTCTTCTAATCCCAAACCCTCTTTCTCCTCCTAATTCTCCCACAGGTTTTGTGTCACTGGAGGGAGTTGTTACACGTAGCGGCCGAGTCGTACATACACCTGCCCGGTATGTGTTATGTGTGGGACACAACCCAGACAACATCCAGCCTCCCGCCGCGCCGGGAGGGGAGGGGGAGTATTGTAGTGGCTACTCTCCCCTACAACTTCCAACTGAGCTCCGGCCGCACTCCGACCAGCCAATCAGCGTGCAGCAGAGAACAGAACAGAAAAATGCTAGTGACAGGGGGGAAAGAGGTTCAGAGGAAGAATAAAGAGAGGATGGAAGTGAATTTTAGAAGGAGAGAACAGATGCAGTGGCTAGACACCGCTTGCGTGAGGGGTTCAGGGGTGGGGGCAGCTGGGAGGCGACAAGACAAGGCCAGGCCGGCGATTGGTCAAGCGTCAGGTGCAGCGCGGTTGGGTTGGGCAATGGATGTTCAGTGCTTGGGCGGCTTGAATGTGTTTTGGTTTCTTGTGTGGAGGAGATGTCTTGGTCTTCTTAGCTTGGGGTCGATTTTCTTCTCACTCTTCTCCTCTTCTTGCTTTCTTGGAATGTCCATTCGTTTGTGTTTGGGTCTTGTTGTTCATCTTCCACGTGAGATGGGCTCTCATAAGTGTGGAAGAAGTCAGAGACGGTGAGGTTGACCACGTGGGCTTCAGCTTCACGGGCCACGTGGTGATCTTGGTTTTGTGTGGTGGGTGTCTTCTCGACAGTTTTCTTTTCTTGGTTTTTCTTTTTTTGGTTTTTCTTTTGTGCTGGTTTTTTCTTTTCTTGAGAGCGTACAGCAAGGAGGGCCTCTTTGTAGCTCATTTTCTTCTCGAGGCGGACTTTGGCTACCCTGCACTCCTCCTTCCATCTGGGGCAGTTCCGGTCGGCGGAGGAGTGTGGGCCACCACAAGCAGCGCATTTCTTTTCTTCTTTGGGGCAGACCGTGTAGCGGTGTCCAGGGCTGCCACACTTGGAGCAGGTGTCCTCCTGCGCCTCACACTTATTTACAGTGTGTCCATAGTGTTGGCATTTGTAACACCGATTCGGTCTGCAGTAGAGCTTGACTGGCACAGTTACCCACGCCAGTTGAGCCTCTTCGGGTAAGGTGGTGTGGTGTCCGACGAGGGCAGTGGTGTCGGACAGCATCTTTACAACTTGGAGCTGCCCCTGGAGGAGCTCACTTAGTTCTTCTTGGTCCATGTGGGCAATTTCGGCGTGGGAGATTACTCCCAGCTTCAAGTTGTCCCACATGTAGGCAATCATTTTGAATGGGATGCCGTTGATGTCAGGAATCTCCGCGAGCTGGGCGGGCATGCCCTTTTCGGCGAAGGTGATCCTGATGTCTCCATGGAGCTTTAGACGCTCCACCTTGGTGACTCCCAAGATCCCATTAGCTACAAAGAACTTCTGGAGAACTAGGAGATTTAGCTTCTTGGGGCAGGTAGGCGTGTCTGGACGAATCCGCGCCACGCTATCGAACTCGTAACCGTTCATGGTGAGAGGGTTGAGCGTGCAGCAGTTCAAGTTCAAGTTTAGAAGCTCCAAAAAGTTGTTGGTAGCGAAAGGCAGAGCGGGGAAGATGACAGAGGAAGGAGCAGGAGGTTAGGAAGGGAATTGTAGTGGGAGAGATAGTGCCGTTGCTTTACACGACTGCGTTTATTTGGTTAGCGCATAGCGCACGTATTTGGTTTTGTCTGTGTTGGGTGTGTGATCCTCGGGTCACCACTCCTCCGGATTGTGTCAGTTCAAGTTTAGAAGCTCCAACAACTTTCCCTGAATACGAATTCGCAACCTTTCGATTTACAACAGGTACCTACTTTACTGCTAGGTGAACAGGGACCACGGGGGCTAGGAAGAGTGTCCAAACAACTTCCGCTTGCCCGGGAATCGAACCCGTGACATCTTGCTTGCGAGGCAAGAGCGGTACCGCTTCTACCACAAGCGCCCCCTCGTGCAGCAGAAGAAACAGAACAGAAAAGAAAAATGCTAGTGACAGGGGGGAAGGAGGTTCAGAGGAAGAATAAAGAGAGGATGGAAGTGAATTTTAGAAGGAGAGAACAGATGCAGTGGCTAGACACCGCTTGCGTGAGGGGTTCAGGGGTGGGGGCAGCTGGGAGGCGACAAGACAAGGCCAGGCCGGCGATTGGTCAAGCGTCAGGTGCAGCGCGGTTGGGTTGGGCAATGGATGTTCAGTGCTTGGGCGGCTTGAATGTGTTTTGGTTTCTTGTGTGGAGATTAGCTTGGGGTCGATTTTCTTCTCACTCTTCTCCTCTTCTTGCTTTCTTGGAATGTCCATTCGTTTGTGTTTGGGTCTTGTTGTTCATCTTCCACGAGAGATGGGCTCTCATAGGTGTGGAAGAAGTCAGAGGCGGTGAGGTTGACCACGTGGGCTTCAGCTTCACGGGCCACGTGGTGATCTTGGTTTTGTGCGGTGGGCGTCTTCTCGACAGTTTTCTTTTCTTGGTTTTTCTTTTTTTGGTTTTTCTTTTGTGCTGGTTTTTTCTTTTCTTGAGAGCGTACAGCAAGGAGGGCCTCTTTGTAGCTCATTTTTTTCTCGAGGCGGACTTTGGCTACCCTGCACTCCTCCTTCCATCTGGGGCAGTTCCGGTCGGCGGAGGAGTGTGGGCCACCACAAGCAGCGCATTTCTTTTCTTCGTTGGGGCAGACCGTGTAGCGGTGTCCAGGGCTGCCACACTTGGAGCAGGTGTCCTCCTGCGCCTCACACTTATTTACAGTGTGTCCATAGTGCTGGCACTTGTAACACCGATTCGGTCTGCAGTAGGGCTTCACTGGCACAGTTACCCACGCCAGTTGAGCCTCTTCGGGTAAGGTGGTGTGGTGTCCGACAAGGGCAGTGGTGTCGGACAGCATCTTTACAACTTGGAGTTGCCCCTGGAGGAGCTCGCTTAGTTCGTCTTGGTCCATGTGGGCAATTTCGGCGTGGGAGATTACTCCCAGCTTCAAGTTGTCCCACATGTAAGCAATCATTTTGAATGGGATGCCGTTAATGTCAGGAATCTCCGCGAGCTGGGCGGGCATGCCCTTTTCGGCGAAGGTGATCCTGATGTCTCCATGGAGCTTTAGACGCTCCACCTTGGTGACCCCTACGATCCCCTTAGCTCTAAAGAACTTCTGGAGAACTAGGAGATTTAGCTTCTTGGGGCAGGTATGCGTGTCTGGACGAATCCGCGCCACGCTATCGAACTCGTAACCGTTCATGGTGAGAGGGTTAGAGAGAGTCTGTGCGTGCAGCAGAAGAAGAAGAAGAAAAATGCTAGTGACAGGGGGGAAGGAGGTTCAGAGGAAGAGTAAAGAGAGGATGGAAATGAATTTTAGAAGGAGAGAACAGGTGCAGTGGCTAAACACCGCTTGCGTGAGGGGGTAGGCAAATGCCCTGATGGTGCAACAATCACAATCAGGACGAGGCAGAGGGAGGGTGGGAGCAGGTCCGGGCAAGCAAAGGGCCAACTTGGGTGCCCATGGTTGTCGTCTAGCCCAGGCAGTGTTATCAGAGCGGAGGAAGAACCGCCCCGCCACGGCTGCGGCGCAAGCCGAGAAGCGCAGGTGGACGGACGCACAGGCCACACACGAACAAATTAACAGAGAAGGTGAAAACATGAAAATTTGCTAGTCGTAGGGTTGTTTGGAGAAAGAAGAAGGTAAAGTCTTTGAGCTATGTCAAAGAGGAGCAGAGCGAGTTGGAGGAAGGGTTTTGAATCTTTGAACTTGAAATGTCAAAGTATTCATAGTAAGGAAGGATGAGCGTATCGTAGGAGAGTTTTTAGTAATAGCAGCAGACAGATTTGAGCTTTTTTGTCAAATTATGAACGGAGACGAGAATGAGAGATAGGCTGAATGGTTTCAGTCTTGAGGTAGGTCGATTTTATTAGAATTGGATGTCACAGACGTTGGGTAAGTTTTGATTTGTTTCTGAGAGTTATGGATCTTTCAGCTATGTCAGAGAGAAATGGAGAGAGTTAGAGGAAGAGTTTTGAATCTTTGAGCTTGAAATGTCAAAGTATTCGTAGTAAGGAAGGATGAGTGTATCGTAGGAGAATTATTTAGTAATAGAAGGGGACAGATTTGAGCTTTGTCAAATTGTGAACAGAGATGAGAGTGAGATATAGGTTGTTTGGTTTCAGTCTTGAGTTAGGTCGATAATGTTGACAGTAGCTGGCATAGAGGTTGGGTATGTTTAATTTGGTTTTGGAGAGTTGTGATCTTATGAGAGGCTTCGTCTGGCTGGGGGGGAGATGTGTTTGGATTGGTTGTGGGAGGGGGGGAGAGTTTGTGCTTGGGGATTGGCGGGGGTGGAGGTTGTATGTTGATTTGAGGTGAATTAGAATTACTTAAGGGGGGTTGTTGTGTGAGTGTGTATGCTTTTGCGTGGAAATGTAGTAAGAGGAGAGGGGGAGGGTTAGGATAATTGTTATAAGGTCAGGTATGGTTCGGATGACGGGAGGAGGGGGGAGGAGAGGAGAGGGGAGGCGAGGAGAGGAGAGGGGGGCTTAGGAGGTTGTTGGGTTAATTTATAGTTTGGAAGGATTCCTTAGGTGTGATATGATTTGTGTTGCTAATGAATAGTTGTATTGAGTCATAGTTTTTTTTTTTTTTTTTTTTTTTTTTTTTTTTTTTAGGAGGGTCGGTGGGGCTTGTTAGAAAGGTCGGGTATATTAAGTTTTTCTCTTGGGAGGATTGAAGGTGTTGGTTAGTGATTGGATGGAGAGTAGCATTTTTTTTTTTTTTTTTTTTTTTTTTTTTTTTTTTTAGGAGGGATTGTGAGTAAGGTTGGGTGGGTTAAGTTTTTCTTTTGGGAGGATTATAGGTTTTGTTGGTGGTTGGCAGAGTTTGGTTAATTTGCAATCATTCTTTCCTTTACTTGTAAAGGACTTCTGCAATTGCAGGTATTGTGAATTCTGGTCCCATTATTGAGGGAGAGGGTTTGTGTACAGGAACAATGCACCCCTCCCCGACCTTATTAGCTAAGGGAGGCGTTCATTTCATCCGTTAATGGTACCGTTTTTAGGTACACCTCTCCGACCTTATTGGCTAAGAGGGGTGCCCATAAAACCGAGTTGGAAACATTCTCCTCGACCTTGTTGGCTGAGGGAAACATACATGTCATCCGAGTTAGTATGGGATGGGTAAGTTAGGTATTTGTTTTGGGAGGAGTAATAGGGTGTGATTAGTTAATGGTAGAATGGTTATTTTTTATTTTGTGTGGGATTGCTAGTAACGGCTGGGTTGTTAGGTTTTTTTTGGGGGGTGTTAGTTTTTTTTTTTTTTTTTTTTTTTTTTTTTTTGGGGGGGGGGGGGGGGTGTTAGTGCAGGTTAAGTGGATTAGTTTTTTTTTTTTTTTTTTTTTTTTTTTTTTTTTTTTTGTCGGAGTGGTCTTGAGTTTGAGTTGGTGGCGTGGGGTTTGGAGTGAGGGGGGGGAGTTTGGTTAGGTTGGGTGGGAATCATTGGGTGTGGGGTTGAGAAGAGGTTAGGTTAAGCTTAAGTTAGGTTAGGTTGATTGGGTTAGGTTAGGGTGAGGGTTAAGGAGAGGTTAGGTTTAATTTGGGGGGAAATTGTCGGGTGTGGTTATTAATACAAGGGAGGTGGGAGGGGAGTGTTTGGTCTGTTTAGTATGGAGGGATTTCTGTCTCTGAATCTACGTGGGAGTATGATGTTGTCGAAGTAATCCTGCCATTGAGGGTAATTAGTGAGGAGAGTTTCTATTTGTTTGTCACCTAGTTGTCTCCAGTAGATGTTAAGTGGGGGAAGGGAGCTGAGTTCATGTAGATAACTATTTCGGGTGAAGGATGACCAGTGTGTGTTATGGATGAATCTTAGTGCTTTGTTTTGTATGACTTGAAGTTTCTTGGCGCTTGTTGGTGGTGCTAGCTGGAGTGTGTTGGGTGCATAAGTCAATAGTGGGCGTATGAGGGCTTTGAATAGGTGCGTTTTGGTTTTGATTGATGCGGTTCTGAATCTGTATAGTTTCCCGAGTGTTTTGTTTGCGATCACAGCTTTCATTTTGGTGTGTGGTGTCATGGTGAGGGCGTCGTTGAATGTGACTCCTAGGATTGTGTTTGTTCGTTTGATAGTTATAGGTGAAGGGTAGGCGATGTAGGGGTTTAGGTAAATGTGACGTGGTTGTCGTCTTTTGGTGCCGAAGTAGGTGATTTGTGCTTTGTTCGGGTTGGTTTGGATTCGCCATCGGAGTTCCCATTGTGTAACTTGTTCTAGTTCCCTGTGTGCTTTGTCTGTTAGGTGGTCAAGAGTTCTGTGTCTGATTAGTTGGGTTACATCGTCGGCGTACTGTATTGTCAGAGAGTCAATGTGTAAGGGGTCGGGTAAGTCATTTGTATAAAGAATGTATAGTGTTGGGGACAGGACTGATCCTTGTGGGACTCCTGCGTGCAGTGTGAAGTGGTCAGAGAAGGCAGGTGTGACTTTTATTCTCATTTTTCTGTCAGTTAGGAAATTGCAAAGTAATTGTTGTGATTTATGAGGGAGGTTAAAATTAGTGCATATCTTGTATTTTAATCCTTCGTGCCAAACTGTGTCGAATGCTTTTTGTACATCTTTTGTGATGAGTGCTATCTTGTATGCATCTTTGTTCATGTGGAGGTAATTGGTCATGATATTAAGTGCGTCCTGGGTTGAGTGGTGTGCTCTGAAGCCGAACTGCTTATATGACAGTAGTTGTTCATCCTCAAGATGGTATCTGAGGCGGGTGTTGTATAATCTTTCAAAGGTTTTTCCTAAGATTTCTAATATGCTGATTGGTCTGTAGTTTTGAGGATCTGTTGGGTTTTTATTTGGTTTCGGTATCATGACGGCTGTGGCTGTCTTAAAGAGTTTTGGGAAGTAACCTGTGGCCAGTTGGGTGTTGTATAGGTATGTAATGGCTGTGATTGTTTCTGAGGGGAGGTGCTTCAGGATTGCTTGACCAATCTTGCTGTCACCCGGTGTTTTCTTTTTGGTTTTGTCCAGTGCTTGTTTGACTTCTGTTGGGGTGAAAGGAGCAGTGAGGGTGTGGTCCTGTGTGAGAGTGGAGGTATCTATTGTGTCGTCAGGAGTCGTTCTGTCGTGAAGTGTTTGCATGTGTGTGGTGATGTTGTTTATGTGGTTTAAGATGTACCTTTGTTGTGTGGGGGGGTGTGGGTGGAAAATGTGTTCCCAGTGTTGTTTTAGTGTTTGTGCTACGTCGGCTGGCTCTTTGATTTTCCTACCATTTACTAGCAGGTGATCAAAGGGGGGTCTTGCAGTTCCTTGCAGCTTGGCGATCCTTTGCCAAAACTCTCGGGGGTTATGTGTTCTGTGTTCCTGGGCAGCCTCTACGAGTTTTGCCCAGTGAACATTATGGTCTTGAAGGAGACTGTGGATGATGTGTGTTCTTAGTGTGGTGATGTCTGTGTAAACTGGTGCTAGGTTAAGTTTGTTTAGTTCAAATCGTGTCCTGTAGCAGTGAAGTAGGCGTTGGGTTCTTATGGAGGGTGTGAAGGAGTATTTCCTCTTGAACCGGTGTTTAGGAATGTGGGTATCTGCTATGGCGGTGATAGTGTTGAAAAGGTGAGTCCAGGTTTCCTCAATCATCCTAGTGGGTTGGTGTTCGAGGTTGAGTGTGTATTGCTGTTCAGAGAGTGTGGTTTTGAAGGCATCCCAATCTGCGTGTTGATACTGGTATTGAGGTGAGGCTGTTGGGAGGAGTATGGGATTGTTGGAGAGGTGAAGAGTGATGGGAATGTGGTCTGAGCCTGATAGGGGGCCGGGAGTGATGTAGTGCTGAAATTGGAGGGCAGGGGTGTTGGTGATGACGATGTCTGGAGTGCCTTTTCTGCCAGCAGCGTAGAATGTGGGGAAGAAAGGGCCAATGTGGTGAAGGTTTTTGTGAGTGACCAAAGCGTGTAGTTGTTGGCCAAGGGGGTCGATGTAGTTGTGTTGGAATGCGGTGTGGTGTGCATTGAGGTCGCCCATTAGTATTACAGGTAGGTGTGAGTTGTTAAAGATGGAGTTTAGGTCTGTGAAGGGGATACGCGAGTTAGGTCTCGAGTATGTTGTGCAGATGATAATTTGTCCGTGTTGAGTGTCGATCTTGGCGGCCATGAAGTGTTTGAAGGCAAAGTTGGTGATGAATTCGTGTTTCAAGGAGGATCTGATAAGGATTGCAACGCCCTCGTATAGTTCGTGGGGTGATTGTCTGCTCGTGTAGCCGAAGTGCTTGATTTTGGTGTCTGTGCGTGTTGAGTTGAGGAGGAGGATGTCTGGGTTGTGTTCTTGTATGAGGAGAGAGATGGCGTGTCTGTTTGAGTGATATGCTCTACAGTTGTATTGCATAATGGTGATCATGTTGTATAATTGTTACTTATATGAGATTGAAATTCTGGGGTGCAGGGATGAGGTCTAACTTGTCGAGTGACTGTGAGCGAGGTCTGAGTGTGGTGTATGCAGGTGAGGGATGGGCGGTTACGTGACTGTGTGTGTGGGGGAGTCGGGAGGATGAGTGGAGCGTGCTAGGTTCGTGACGGGGTTGTTTCCTGTTTTCTTAGGGGTAGTGCCGAATAGATTTACTTTAATTATAGATTTAGTTGGATGAGTGTATTTTATAATTCTTTTGCTGTCATGTGTGTAGGAAGAAAGGGGGGAGGTGTTCTTCCTCTTAGGTCTTGTGGTCTTGACCACCAGTTCTGTGGGGGGATGGGCTGCCATTTTATTCTTGGGAGTCTGAGGTGTCAGGGGAAGATTGGGTTTGGTTCGGGGTTTTGTGGTCCGGGAGGTCATCGTAGTCGTGCGGGAAAAGTCAGGTGTTGGCAAGGTCAAGGTGGAGGGGCCGGGAGGTTTTGGACTGATTACTCTGGGGGGTGAGATAGAAGTAGATAAGTCAGGTGTGGGCATGACAGAAGTGGAGGGGCAGACGGAGATTGCAGTGGTTTCTCTGGGGGGAGGGGGTGGCATGCTGGTCCGGTCGGAGATGGGGGCAGTGGGGAAGATGAGGTCGGGACCGGTTCTGAAGGAATCAGGAATGAGTATGGTAGGGAGGCCGTTCGCCTTCAAACCATCAGTTGCTAGCTTCAGAAAAAGAGACCTGTTTCCGTTGCTTAGCGTATGTGCCAGAAGTATGATGGTGGTGATTTTTGCATTCATGTCGGGGGATGGTATGGGGGCGGTCACGTTGTTGGTCCAGCAAGTGCGGGTGGGGAGGGTCGTGGCAGTAGGGAGTGAGTGGTGGGGAGGTGGAGGTAGTGCTGTGGGAGGTGCTGTAGGAGGTGAAGGTTGGCGGGGAGGGAGTGGTGTTGTGCTATTGTTGAGTCTGATTTTGCATTTGTTGCTGATGGCAGCGTGAGGGCCTTTACAATTGCAGCATTTAGTTACCGTGGCAGTACAGTTTCGGTATGAGTGGCCTTGATTGGCACACTTTGAGCAAGTTATTGTGTTACTGCATCTGTTGGTGTTGTGGCCGAATTGGTAACAGTTGAAACATTGGTGGACCTGTATAAAGTGTTGGAATTCTATGTCTCTTGAAGGGATAATATTGCTGCCGATTTTTATTCCGTATGATTTTAATTTTATGGCGTCAGTTTGAGTAGCCGTAGTGATTTTTAACATCGGGAGAGTTCCCATCCGGGCTGCATATGTCATTTGGGGGGTGTTTTGTGAATTTAGTTCAGTCAATAGGTTTGGGTTGTCCAGTATATGAGGGATAATTTTCCTACATATGAGGGTGCACTTTGCCCGGTATTCTGGTGAGCTCAGGACTGTTAGGCCATTGTTTTTTAGTTTGTTGTACATTGCTGGGGAGTGGAACAGGTCGGCATCTTCATCAGTTTGCACAAATATCTTGATAGTGTCGTCATTAGTGAAGGATCGGATCTGAAATATACATGTCAGCTGGAAAATGAGTGAGGCGAGGTCCGTGCACGGTTGGATGTTTCGGTCCACTTTAATTTTAATGGAAGGCATGTCGAATGTTTGAAATGGAGATTTATGAAGATCTCCCCTAAAAGTCCCTAATTTCCTGCGCCCCTCACGTAGGGGAGACCCTGCACTATCACAGAGGTCCCCAGGCGAATTGGCAGGCTGTGCTGTCCCTCCACCCTTCACACAAACCCGCACTAGCGAGGTGTGGGGACAGAGGGCGTTTCCGGACGAATACTCCCCTGTACGTCAGCTGACAGGGGAATAGGTCCTTTCACGACACGGAAGATAAAGGTTAAAGTCGAAGAAAAAGGTCTGAAAACTTACTGAAGACTCTTTCTTCACACCAAGCCCCTCAGCAGCATCGGGGTTCCTAAGGGAGGTCCGATACTGTAGGAGAGGCTCAATGTGTCAATCGAATCAACAGAATTGTCAGAAGGAAAATGAGGATAGGAGCTGGGGTTTTCCAGGGTACGTGGGAAGGTGGGATTGGTCCAGTACTAGCCAATCAGCTGTGACTGATCCTTCTCCGCTTCCACTTCGTTCTGCGCTGGCTCTTACTGCTCCTGATTTCGACTGCTCCCGACTGCGACTGGCGTGTGTGTGTGCGTGCAGCAAGCTACGCCGAGAGACTAGGTCTATGCAGAGGACGTAGGCGTACGATCGCCGACCTAGTCTCGACCATCAACCTCCAGTTCAGGATCAGAGCGTTTCACACCTTACGCTTGAGCCGCTGTGATTGGTCCTCTCGCTACGCGCACCCCAGATCCTGATCCTGGTAAATTGTATAAATACGGCCATGCCTGCCCATCAATGCTTCGTGGACAGCACAAAGACTCCCACCGGAATGGAAGAAGGCAGACATACAGCCCATTCCGAAGCCCAGAGAACCAGACAAGCCGAGGCCCATCTCCCTTCTCAGCTGTATAGCGAAGACGGGAGAAAGAATGGCTCTCAACCGACTAAAGTGGAAAGTAGGCAGCCCACACCCTCACATCTTTGCTTACACCGAGAACACCGGCACAGGCAACAACATCGCCGAGATACTCAGCACAGTGGACAACAAACCAGCTCTGGTGGTCTTCCTCGACCTGGAGAAAGCCTTCGAACTAGCCAATCCATTGGCCATTACAACTACGCTCGCAAAAAAAGGCGTCAAAGGAAGGTTGCTGGGGTGGATCCAGAACTACCTCACACAAAGGGAAGCACGAGTACGCTTTCAGGGAACAACCTCAAGCTACAGGGTCCATGAAAACGGAACCCCACAAGGAGGCATCCTCAGTCCAATGCTGTTCAATGTCCTGATGGAAAACCTAGTCAAGCTTCCGTTCAGACAAACAGCCAAGCTCCTATGCTATGCAGACGACTTACAGCTCATAGTAAGAGGATCGAACAGACTAGCCAACACGCAACACGCACTCCAACTTATAGAAGAGGAGTGCAACAGACTTGGACTCAAGATAAATCCAGCCAAGTCGAAAGCGATGGCCATCTGCACTGACACACCAGACAAGATGCTCTCCATACAAAACACGCCGGTAGTCTGGACCAACGCCCACCAGTGTCTTGGAATCTGGTTTGACCAGAAACTCACCTTCAAGCCACAACTCGAGTATCTCAGGCAAAGGACGAAGAGCAGACACAATATAATGAGGTCGCTCACCAGCAAATCCGCAGGAGCAAACCTTCATGTGCTCAAAGCCTACTACACGGCCGCCATCAGATCGCTGGTAGATTACAGTGCTCCAGCACTCATTGGACTGAGAGAAGACCAAATGGCTAAGCTAGAAGTCATTCAAAACAATGCTCTCAGGACCATGCTCGGAGCACCCATGTGGACCAGAATTTGCAACCTGCAAATGGAAACCGAGCTACCACCCCTGGCAGTACGAGTCAAACAGGTGACAGCCGGTCTCCTCGCCAAAATCTGTAGAGCAGACAAGCCCACAGCTGCCAAGATTCGAATCAGTGCCTCCCTCCACCTCGACCACAGAGTGCGAGGGGCCACCTGGTCGCACGAGGCAAGCGAGGTCATCCGACACCTGCAAGCAGAAACACTCGTCAAGAACAACCAAGACACACGAGACAATGGTTACGCTGTTCCTCCACCATGGAGCCCTCCACCAGCCACACTCAAATTCACCGACCTAGGTGACAGTAAGGCCAACCTCCAGAAGGAGGACCTCCAAAAAATAACTCTCAAGGCCATAGCCACCGAGACACCGGCTGATGCAGCATCATACTTCACAGACGGCTCGGTGGACCCAAAACATCATAGATCCGGAGCGGCCTTCTACACCCAAGGTCAGACCCTCCAATGGAGACTTTCCAATGACTGCTCCACCCTACAAACAGAACTGGTAGCAATCTCAAAGGCCCTACAACACGCTGCAACCCAACACAACAAGTCCATCATAATTCATACGGACTCGAAATCGGCCATGCAGGCGCTGCAACACAGTCAACCAAGAGACAACGTCCACATCATCACCTCGATCCTCGCACAGCTACAGGAATTCCAAAGCGTCGGAGGAAACGACGTGGCAGACGAAGCAGCCAAGGTAGCTACACGTTCCAGTAGCGTACACATCCAAGTTCCAGCAAGTGTGCAACAGATAAAGAATCACCTCAGAAAGACCAGCAAGCTCCACAACGAAAAGAGCTTCCTTCATGCACTGAACTCCGGGTCCCAATCAGCCAAATGGTACCTGGCGGCCACAAAAGGGGAACCACCTTTCGCTGACAGGAAAACCCCAAGACAAACCCAAGTCAGCCTTCATCGACTACGACTAGGGTACAAGTGCTCCTGGCAGATGATCGGCAATGACGTCATGGATTGCACCTACTGTCAGGAGCCAGCAGCCAACCCACTTGAGCATTATCTCCTCGACTGCGAGGTCACACAAAGCCTCCGAAACAAAATTCAAATCTCCCCAGAAACACACACAACACCAGCGGCCACCCTAACCCGAAAGGCCCATACAGACCACATTCACCACCTACTCCGGGTCATCACACGATACCCACCACCCAGATAGCTTAGTAAGCATCCTTTCCCAGCAAGTGCGGACCCCAGTTCGGGGGGCGCGCCACTCCGAAACTGACCACGTCCAAGAGTGGGGGTTGGTGGTAAGCGTCCACTGATCGGGGGTCCGCTCACACTTGCAACCTGCAGTATCCTTCCATCTGCAGGTGGGACCACCTCCATCCCAATCCGGTCTGGCTGCTCCTCGAGCTCCAGTCGGAACCACCAAACGGGCCGCCTACAGGCAAAGGCCCGTGTCGGACTACGGTCCGACAATCTCAACAACAACAAACAACCAGGGAGGACATTCTACACTCAGCTACTGGACCAGCAACATCTCTCTCAGCTCCTCACCTAGTCACTCCTCCGCACTGCGCTGTACAACAATATATATATATATATAGAAAGCGCATCGTGAGTTTCTATCCAACCACATTCCTGAGTCAAGATATCTACTTGTACGTACGTTTGTGTGCCCATACAAAGAGATAATACACAACTAAAGAGAATTGACAACCGGCCACATACGGTACGCTACAAGGTGTTCATATGGTAGGGTTGATATTTCTGATTGTGTGATGCAAATATTATATATTATCAAATTTACTGTATATCACGTATAGTTAAAACAGAGAAATTAACTGAAATACATAGAGGACCTTAACAAAAATACACTATAAATATATTACGTTGTATTACCTGCATAAGAAACGTCTTACACCATAGGAAACCAGCGCTTGGCACCTGTGGTGAAAATTATGGCCATGGATTAAGTATGGTATACTGTACCATATTTGAGTATTCAGCTCTATTTTCTTGTTGAGCTGGAAGATCTTTATGGTTAGACAATTAAATACATATTGTTATAAAATTTCATCACTGAGGTTACAAAAGGCTGATTTATTTTTTAAATGTCACAAGTGCCAATGAATACTATCAAATGCTTCTCCCCAATTTAATGCTACTAGTGTCTTCTGTCCAGTAATGCCACAATATCAATCCTACCAACACAATCATCTCACCCAAAACATTTTATATGCCTCATGCATGAACACAGAAGACTCAGTAATCATGTTAAAAGAACAATGTTCTACGAAAAAATAAAAACAAAGTTAATGTTTTGGCGAAACTAACCATGTCTTATGGGCAAAATAAGGTACGGGGTACTGTACTTCATGGTGTGACCTATGGATAACCTTCACACGAGATGAGAGTAGACAGGGTATTGGTGCCACCCATTTCTCTTTGTAATTATTTAGTAAATCATGCAAAAGTTGTCATAACATCTTAAGCTTACCTTATTTTATCAGTTGGGAACCGGAAAATTAAAAAAAATATGGACATTTGCCTTTGCTGTTGGAGCATTCCACTGCTCAACAGTACTTGGTGCAGCATTTATTCCCCGTCCACAGTATGTAAACTAACTTTATTTACATGTTTAAAGATCTTAGAAATTTATATACTGTAAACACCTACAAGTTGTAGTAGGCTGTAATAGTAAGTCTTGTGAGGAAACAAACGTTTAAAATTCACTGAAAAATGTGTTTACCAGTCATAGTGGAATGTTCTTTGCCTCCACCGGCGAATGAAAACAAATTTATCACTGAGTTTATTTTTATATTTTTATTTTTTAGCATTTTTTCGTCCGGTTACTTAAAGTTATAGTCTTAGGACTAGGCAAAGTTGGCCAGATTGTAAAACTTATCTCATAAAGTTTGTGGGGAAAATATGGAGATTTTTTTTCCTCGGAAATTGCTGCATATTTCTCTTTGGTATTCTGTTCACTACAGTATTCTATAAACCCCAGCTGGCTACTTGAGTGTATTATTAAAGTTGTAATGTAACGTAAATCAATAATGGGTTAGTGAAGTGTCTGTTCAAGTTGTTGAAGATTACTGGCCTCTTCGCCGTTAGGCTATTTCGGCCGTGTTGTGTCTGTTTAGTTCTTTATTTTTAAGGATATGTTAAGCGATAAATTAAAAATTCTGCAGAGTTTGTGTGCACGGTAACCTAGTACAGTAAAATTTATTTCGTCACCAGCAAAATAGAAAGTCCCATTTAATGTAACTAAATTTTGAATATTTTTTAATTGATTTTCTTTGGTTTGAATAATAAGTTTCCTATGTCGAGAATGAAGTTGGTAATTATTCGGACAATGACCGTCCGCCGTTTTTCATTGAAAATGGGTTTAAAAATGCCCAGTTTTCACTGATTTTATTAGGGGATACTGTATTATGTTGGGGAAAATAAAAAAAATTACTGTAATCATGTGCTAACCTAACCAAACCTAAGAAAACCTGACCTAACATAAACCATATCTTAACTCGCCTATATCTAGAAAACATCGCATTTACACAAGGAAATAACAGAAATGAAAGTAATCAGCATACATGTGTCTAAAACACCCTTGTAGCGTACTGTGAGTGGCCAGTTGTCAATTCTCTTTAGTTGTCTATTATCTCTTTGTATGGGCACACAAACGTACGTACATGTAGATATCTTCACTCAGGAATGAGGTTGGATAGAAACTCACGATGCGCTTTCTGTATATATATTGTTGTACAGCGCAGTGCGTAGGAGTGACTAGGTGAGGAGCTGAGAGAGATGTTGCTGGTCCAGTAGCTGAGTGTAGAACGTCCTCCCTGGTTTGTTTGTTGTTGTTGTTTAGATTGTCGGACCGTAGTCCGACACGGGCCTTTGCCTATAGGCGGCCCGTTTGGTGGTTCCGGCTGGAGCTCCAGGAGCAGCCAGACCGGATTGGGAATGGAGGTGGTCCCACCTGCAGATTGGAAGGATACTGCAGGTTGCAAGTGTGAGCGGACCCCCGATCAGTGGACACTTACCACCAACCCCCACTCTTGGACGTGGTCAGTTTCGGAGTGGCGCGCCCCCCGAACTGGGGTCCGCACTTGCTGGGAGAGGATGCTTTCTAAGCTATCTGGGTGGTGGGTATCGTGTGATGACCCGGAGTAGGTGGTGAATGTGGTCTGTATGGGCCTTTCGGGTTAGAGTGGCCGCTGGTGTTGTGTGTGTTTCTTGGGAGATTTGAGTTCTGTTTCGGAGGCTTTGTGTGACCTCACAGTCGAGGAGATAGTGTTCAAGTGGGTTGGCTGCAGGCTCCTGACAGTAGGTGCAATCTATGACGTCATTACCGATCATCTGCCAGGAGCACTTGTACCCTAGTCGTAGTCGATGAAGGCTGACTTGGGTTTGTCTTGGAGTTTTCTTGTCAGCGAACGGTGGTTCCCCTTTTGTGGCCGCCAGATACCATTTGGCTGATTGGGACCCGGCGTTGAGTGCATGAAGGAAGCTCTTTTTGATGTGGAGCTTGCTGGTCTTTCTGAGGTGATTCTTGATCTGTTGCACACTTGCTGGAACTTGGATGTGTACGCTACTAGAACGTGTAGCTGCCTTGGCTGCTTCGTCTGCCACGTCGTTTCCTCCGATCCCTACATGACTGGGAATCCAGTGTAAGACGACTGGTCGGTTTTGGCTTTGGAATTCCTGTAGCTGTGCGAGGATCGAGGTGATGATGTGGACGTTGTCTCTTGGTTGAGTGTGTTGCAGCGCCTGCATGGCCGATTTCGAGTCCGTGTGAATTATGGTGGGCTTGTTGTGTTGTGTTGCAGCGTGTTGTAGGGCCTTTAAGATTGCTACCAGTTCTGTTTGTAGGGTGGAGCAGTCATTGGAAAGTCTCCATTGGAGGGTCTGACCTTGGGTGTAGAAGGCCGCTCCGGATCTATGATGTTTTGGGTCCACCGAGCCGTCTGTGAAGTATGATGCTGCATCAGCCGGTGTCTCGGTGGCTATGGCCTTGAGAGTTATTTTTTGGAGGTCCTCCTTCTGGAGGTTGGCCTTACTGTCACCTAGGTCGGTGAATTTGAGTGTGGCTGGTGGAGGGCTCCATGGTGGAGGAACAGCGTAACCATTGTCTCGTGTGTCTTGGTTGTTCTTGACGACTGTTTCTGCTTGCAGGTGTCGGATGACCTCGCTTGCCTCGTGCGACCAGGTGGCCCCTCGCACTCTGTGGTCGAGGTGGAGGGAGGCACTGATTCGAATCTTGGCAGCTGTGGGCTTGTCTGCTCTACAGATTTTGGCGAGGAGACCGGCTGTCACCTGCTTGACTCGTACTGCCAGGGGTGGTAGCTCGGTTTCCATTTGCAGGTTGCAAATTCTGGTCCACATGGGTGCTCCGAGCATGGTCCTGAGAGCATTGTTTTGAATGACTTCTAGCTTAGCTATTTGGTCTTCTCTCAGTCCAATGAGTGCTGGAGCACTGTAATCTACCAGCGATCTGATGGCGGCCGTGTAGTAGGCTTTGAGCACAGGGAGATTTGCTCCTGCTGATTTGCTGGTGAGCGACCTCATTATATTGTGTCTGCTCTTCGTCCTGTGCCTGAGATACTCGAGTTGCGGCTTGAAGGTGAGTTTCTGGTCAAACCAGATTCCAAGACACTGGTGGGTGTTGGTCCAGACTACCGGCGTGTTTTGTATGGAGAGCATCTTGTCTGGTGTGTCTGTGCAGATGGCCATCGCTTTCGACTTGGCTGGATTTATCTTGAGTCCAAGTCTGTTGCACTCCTCTTCTATAAGTTGGAGTGCGTGTTGCGTGTTGGCTAGTCTGTTCGATCCTCTTACTATGAGCTGTAAGTCGTCTGCATAGCATAGGAGCTTGGCTGTTTGTCTGAAAGGAAGCTTGACTAGATTTTCCATCAGGACATTGAACAGCATTGGACTGAGGATGCCTCCTTGTGGGGTTCCGTTTTCGTGGACCCTGTAGCTTGAGGTTGTTCCCTGAAAGCGTACTCGTGCTTCTCTCTGTGTGAGGTAGTTCTGGATCCACCCCAGCAACCTTCCTTTGACGCCTTTTTTAGCGAGCGTAGTTGTAATGGCCAGTGGATTGGCTAGTTCGAAGGCTTTCTCCAGGTCGAGGAAGACCACCAGAGCTGGTTTGTTGTCCACTGTGCTGAGTATCTCGGCGATGTTGTTGCCTGTGCCGGTGTTCTCGGTGTAAGCAAAGATGTGAGGGTGTGGGCTGCCTACTTTCCACTTGAGTCGGTTGAGAGCCATTCTTTCTCCCGTCTTGGCTATGCAGCTGAGAAGGGAGATGGGCCTCGGCTTGTCTGGTTCTCTGGGCTTCGGAATGGGCTGTATATCTGCCTTCTTCCATTCCGGTGGGAGTCTTTGTGCTGTCCACGAAGCATTGATGGCTTGCAGCAGAGCCTCGTGTCCGGCTGTACCGGCATGAAAGAGCATGGAGTAGGTTATCCTGTCTGCCCCTGGAGCTGTGTCCTTGCTTCGTTTTAGCGACTTTTGGAGTTCTTGCTGGTTGAATGGTCTGTCAGTGTCATCTTCACTGTTGCAGGCCTCTTCGATCGTCTGGAGTCTGACCTGTCGCAGACGCCGTTGTGTCTCCTCCGCCTGTCTCGGGAGGTTTTTCGTTGCTGCTCGGTCAGCGAACAGTTTTGCAAGTCTCTCGGCTTCTTCTTCTGGGTTGGGATGGGTTGGTGGTGGTGGTGTTGCCTTCCCAGATGCCCTTCGGATCTGGGCCCACATCTTGCCAAGGGAGGTGTGCTCGTTGAGTTCGGAGCACCACTTGAGCCAGCTTACGTTTTTTATTTCTTGCTTCTCTTCCCTGGTGTCCTTAACTATGACTTGCAGGAGATGTCTGTTTGTTGCCGTGGGATGTCTCCTATAGTTTCTTCGGGCCATGTTCACTCTGTGGTTGAGTTCTTTCACCCTGGGACAGTAGTACCAGTAGTCATTGTACTGTCTTGATGTGGGTTTTGTTTTGGGGATAGCCTCTTCTGCCGCTTGGTGAAACGCCTCGACCAATTGGTGGTGGAGGGTTGTCTCATCCACGGGTGCTGGGCCGGACGGCTGTGATTTTTCGCGCCACTTAGCCAGGTGTTTCTTGAAGAGTCCCCAATCTGCCTTTTGGGTATTGTATCTCCATCTTGGAGGGGGGGGGGGGGGGTGGAGTGGGGAGTTTGTTCACCTTCAGTGTTGTTAGGGTGGCGAAGTGGTCGCTGGTCAGCGTGGGGTGTATCTGCCAGGAGGCCGAAGGCTGTAGTGCACTGGAGACGAAGGTTAGATCTAGCCTTCCTCCCCTAGTGTGGGTGGGCTCACCGGTGTTCAGGAGGCAGATCTCGGGTGTATCTTGAAAGGTGGTGTATAGGTGTAGGCCGTCCTCATTTGTGGGGCTTGCCGAGCTTAGGAAGGGATGATGTGCATTGAAATCCCCTCCTATGAGTGTGGCGTGGTCAGCGGCCGAAGCAAATAGTTGAGTAACCTCCAGTGAGCCCCTTGGATTCTTGTAAATGTTGTGAACAGTTAATTCCCGTTCTTGGAGGGTTGCTTTGATGGCCTGTGTCTCGATGTTTTCCCCACATGGAAATTGCTGCGTGACATCGGCGGAGGGTATGCTTGACTTGACCAAGATCATGCATCCTCTTGTAGACGCCTGCGTGAAATGCCTCCTGTATGTCTTGTAACCGCTGAATTTGAAACAGTGGTGTTCTTGTAGTAGTGTTTCTTGTAGCAGTATGATGTCAAGCTTGTCCTTGGCTGCTGCTTCTTGTAGGAGGTGTTTCTTGTTTTTGATGCCCTGAGCATTCCATGTTAGGATGTTCAGGGTGCTGGTGGTTTCCACCACTGTTTCATCGGAGATTTCTGGTGGTCCTCGATGGAGATGTCCAAGTTCGATTCCAGCTGGATCAGGTCCATATCCTCGTGTTCTGTGGTTTTTGCCTTCTGGGCCGTGGTTCGGTTCAGGGGAGTTGAGACGTCCATTTTCTTTCTGGGAGCTTTCGGTATCTTGGGTTCTCTGGTGGCCTTCTTCGGTGTGGAGTGTACCTCGGCTGTCACTCGTGTGGGGACCGGCGTGGCTTCCTCCACTGAGGTGGCTGGAGCTGTGGCGACTTGCCCGAGGACGCTCCCCATGAGTATTTGGAGCTGTGTGGGTTGGATCTTGTGGCCCAGTAGTCCGGCTAGGCCTTCCGCGAAGGTTGTCAGTACCTTGGCTAGGTCTGATACGTGTATCATTCCTTCTGGTGCCTTGGTGTGTGCTTCTTTTGTCTGTCTCGTGGTTGTCTGCTGCTTGGGTGGCCGAGGTGTGGCCGTGGTGAGGCCAGGAAACTGGGCTGCACTTTGGGTGTTGACTGGCTGAGGAGGTTGTCTTGGTTGTTTTGGCCTCTGGGTTCCCCACACGAAGGTACTTGGTGGGGCTGGTGTGTAGTTTGTTGTACATTGCTGGGGAGTGGAACAGGTCGGCATCTTCATCAGTTTGCACAAATATCTTGATAGTGTCGTCATTAGTGAAGGATCGGATCTGAAATATACATGTCAGCTCCCACCTCCCACCTCCCTTGTATTAATAACCACACCCGACAATTTCCCCCCAAATTAAACCTAACCTCTCCTTAACCCTCACCCTAACCTAACCCAATCAACCTAACCTAACTTAAGCTTAACCTAACCTCTTCTCAACCCCACACCCAATGATTCCCACCCAACCTAACCAAACTCCCCCCCCCTCACTCCAAACCCCACGCCACCAACTCAAACTCAAGACCACTCCGACAAAAAAAAAAAAAAAAAAAAAAAAAAAAACTAATCCACTTAACCTCCACTAACACCCCCCCCCCCCAAAAAAAAAAACAAAAAAAAAAAAAAAAAAAAAACACCTAACAATCCCCCAAATACAAACCTAACTCCCACCATACAGCACCCCACAAATAAAAATATCATTCTACCACCACACCCTATTACTCCTCCCAAAATAAAAACCTAACACACCCAGCCGTTACTAGCAATCCCACACAAAATAAAAAATACCATTCTACCATTAACTAATCACACCCTATTACTCCTCCCAAAACAAATACCTAACTTACCCATCCCATACTAACTCGGATGACATGTATGTTTCCCTCAGCCAACAAGGTCGAGGAGAATGTTTCCAACTCGGTTTTATGGGCACCCCTCTTAGCCAATAAGGTCGGAGAGGTGTACCTAAAAACGGTACCATTAACGGATGAAATGAACGCCTCCCTTAGCTAATAAGGTCGGGGAGGGGTGCAGTGTTCCTGTACACAAACCCTCTCCCTCAATAATGGGACCAGAATTCACAATACCTGCAATTGCAGAAGTCCTTTACAAGTAAAGGAAAGAATGATTGCAAATTAACCAAACTCTGCCAACCACCAACAAAACCTATAATCCTCCCAAAAGAAAAACTTAACCCACCCAACCTTACTCACAATCCCTCCTTAAAAAAAAAAAAAAAAAAAAAAAAAAAAAAAAAAAAAAATGCTACTCTCCATCCAATCACTAACCAACACCTTCAATCCTCCCAAGAGAAAAACTTAATATACCCGACCTTTCTAACAAGCCCCACCGACCCTCCCCCCCCCCCCCCCAAAAAAAAAAAAAAAAAAAAAAAAAAAAAAACAACTATGACTCAATACAACTATTCATTAGCAACACAAATCATATCACACCTAAGGAATCCTTCCAAACTATAAATTAACCCAACAACCTCCTAAGCCCCCCTCTCCTCTCCTCGCCTCCCCTCTCCTCCCCCCTCCTCCCGTCATCCGAACCATACCTGACCTTATAACAATTATCCTAACCCTCCCCCTCTCCTCTTACTACATTTCCACGCAAAAGCATACACACTCACACAACAACCCCCCTTAAGTAATTCTAATTCACCTCAAATCAACATACAACCTCCACCCCCGCCAATCCCCAAGCACAAACTCTCCCCCCCTCCCACAACCAGTCCAAACACATCTCCCCCCCAGCCAGACGAAGCCTCTCATAAGATCACAACTCTCCAAAACCAAATTAAACATACCCAACCTCTATGCCAGCTACTGTCAACATTATCGACCTAACTCAAGACTGAAACCAAACAACCTATATCTCACTCTCATCTCTGTTCACAATTTGACAAAGCTCAAATCTGTCCCCTTCTATTACTAAA
Source organism: Homarus gammarus (assembly GCA_958450375.1). Lineage (NCBI taxonomy): Eukaryota > Metazoa > Arthropoda > Malacostraca > Decapoda > Nephropidae > Homarus > Homarus gammarus. The sequence goes on from CAUDMG010001281.1 coordinate 810,240, forward strand.
TAATTCTCCTACGATACACTCATCCTTCCTTACTACGAATACTTTGACATTTCAAGCTCAAAGATTCAAAACTCTTCCTCTAACTCTCTCCATTTCTCTCTGACATAGCTGAAAGATCCATAACTCTCAGAAACAAATCAAAACTTACCCAACGTCTGTGACATCCAATTCTAATAAAATCGACCTACCTCAAGACTGAAACCATTCAGCCTATCTCTCATTCTCGTCTCCGTTCATAATTTGACAAAAAAGCTCAAATCTGTCTGCTGCTATTACTAAAAACTCTCCTACGATACGCTCATCCTTCCTTACTATGAATACTTTGACATTTCAAGTTCAAAGATTCAAAACCCTTCCTCCAACTCGCTCTGCTCCTCTTTGACATAGCTCAAAGACTTTACCTTCTTCTTTCTCCAAACAACCCTACGACTAGCAAATTTTCATGTTTTCACCTTCTCTGTTAATTTGTTCGTGTGTGGCCTGTGCGTCCGTCCACCTGCGCTTCTCGGCTTGCGCCGCAGCCGTGGCGGGGCGGTTCTTCCTCCGCTCTGATAACACTGCCTGGGCTAGACGACAACCATGGGCACCCAAGTTGGCCCTTTGCTTGCCCGGACCTGCTCCCACCCTCCCTCTGCCTCGTCCTGATTGTGATTGTTGCACCATCAGGGCATTTGCCTACCCCCTCACGCAAGCGGTGTTTAGCCACTGCACCTGTTCTCTCCTTCTAAAATTCATTTCCATCCTCTCTTTACTCTTCCTCTGAACCTCCTTCCCCCCTGTCACTAGCATTTTTCTATTCTATTCTGCTCTCACTCACTCTCTCTAACCCTCTCACCATGAACGGTTACGAGTTTGATAGCGTGGCGCGGATTCGTCCGGACACGCCGACCTGCCCCAAGAAACTAAATCTCCTAGTTCTCCAGAAGTTCTTTGAAGCTAATGGGATCGAGGGAATCACCAAGGTGGAGCGACTAAAGCTCCATGGAGACATCAGGATCACCTTCGCCGAAAAGGGCATGCCCGCCCAGCTCGCGGAGATTCCTGACATCAACGGCATCCCATTCAAGATGATTGCCTACATGTGGGACAACTTGAAGCTGGGAGTAATCTCCCACGCCGAAATTGCCCACGTGGACCAAGAAGAACTAAGTGAGCTCCTCCAGGGGCAACTCCAAGTTGTAAAGAAGCTGTCCGACACCACTGCCCTCATCGGACACCACTCCACCTTACCCGAGGAGGCTCAACTGGCGTGGGTAACTGTGCCAGTCAAGCCCTACTGCAAACCGAATCGGTGTTACAAATGCCAGCACTATGGACACACTGTAAACAAGTGTGAAGCGCAGGAGGACACCTGCTCCAAGTGTGGCAGCCCTGGACACCGCTACACGGTCTGCCCCAACGAAGAAAAGAAATGCGCTGCTTGTGGTGGCCCACACTCCTCCGCCGACCGGAACTGCCCCAGATGGAAGGAGGAGTGCAAGGTAGCCAAAGTCCGCCTCGAGAAGAAACTGAGCTACAAAGAGGCCCTCCTTGCTGTACGCTCTCAAGAAAAGAAAAAACCAGCAGAAAAGAAAAACCAAAATAAGAAAAACCAAGAAAAGAAAACTCTCAAGAAGTCGCCCACCACACTGAACCAAGAACACCACGTGGTCCATGGAGCCGAAGCCCCAAACCAAGAACACCACGTGGCCCGTGGAGCTGAAGCCCGCGCGGACGCCCTCACCCTCACCCTCTCTGAATTCTTCCACACCTATGAGAACCTACCTCACGAGGAAGACGAACAACAAGACCCAAACACAAACGAATGGACAATTCAAGAAAGCAAGAAGAGGAGGAGAGTGAGAAGAAAATCGACCTCAAGCTAAGAAGACCAAGACATCTCCACACAAGAAACCAAAAACTCATTCAAGCCGCCCGAGCACTGAAAATCCATTGCCCAACCCAACACCCTGCACCTGACGCTTGACCTGACGCCAGCCTGGCTTTGTCTTGTCGCCTCCCGTCTGCCCCCACCCCTGAACCCCTCACGCAAGCGGTGTCTAGCCACTGCACCTGTTCTCTCCTCCTAAAATTCACTTCCATCCTCTCTTTATTCTTCCTCTGAACCTCTTTCCCCCCTGTCACTAGCATCTTCGATTCGATTCGATGCTCTCACATCACACAGACACACTCTCTAACCCTCTCTCACAATGAACGGTTACGAGTTCGATAACGTGGCGCGGATTCGTCCGGACACGCCGACCTGTCCCAAGAAACTAAATCTCCTAGTTCTCCAGAAGTTCTTTGTAGCTAATGGGATCTTGGGAGTCACCAAGGTGGAGCGTCTAAAGCTCCATGGAGACATCAGGATCACCTTCGCCGAAAAGGGCATGCCCGCCCAGCTCGCGGAGATTCCTGACATCAACGGCATCCCATTCAAAATGATTGCCTACATGTGGGACAACTTGAAGCTGGGAGTAATCTCCCACGCCGAAATTGCCCACATGGACCAAGACGAACTAAGCGAGCTCCTCCAGGGGCAGCTCCAAGTTGTAAAGATGCTGTCCGACACCACTGCCCTCGTCGGACACCACACCACCTTACCCGAAGAGGCTCAACTGGTGTGGGTAACTGTGCCAGTGAAGCCCTACTGCAGACCGAATCGGTGTTACAAATGCCAACACTATGGACACACTGTAAACAAGTGTGAGGCGCAGGAGGACACCTGCTCCAAGTGTGGCAGCCCTGGACACCGCTACACGGTCTGCCCCAACGAAGAAAAGAAATGCGCTGCTTGTGGTGGCCCACACTCCTCCGCCGACCGGAACTGCCCCAGATGGAAGGAGGAGTGCAGGGTAGCCAAAGTCCGCCTCGAGAAGAAAATGAGCTACAAAGAGGCCCTCCTTGCTGTACGCTCTCAAGAAAAGAAAAAACCAGCACAAAAGAAAAACCAAAAAAAGAAAAACCAAGAAAAGAAAACTGTCGAGAAGACGCCCACCACACAAAACCAAGATCACCACGTGGCCCGTGAAGCTGAAGCCCACGTGGTCAACCTCACCGTCTCTGACTTCTTCCACACCTATGAGAGCCCATCTCACGAGGAAGATGAACAACAAGACCCAAACACAAACGAATGGACATTCCAAGAAAGCAAGAAGAGGAGAAGAGTGAGAAGAAAATCGACCCCAAGCTAAGAAGACCAAGACATCTCCTCCACACAAGAAACCAAAACACATTCAAGCCGCCCAAGCACTGAACATCCATTGCCCAACCCAACCGCGCTGCACCTGACGCTTGACCAATCGCCGGCCTGGCCTTGTCTTGTCGCCTCCCAGCTGCCCCCACCCCTGAACCCCTCACGCAAGCGGTGTCTAGCCACTGCATCTGTTCTCTCCTTCTAAAATTCACTTCCATCCTCTCTTTATTCTTCCTCTGAACCTCCTTCCCCCCTGTCACTAGCATTTTTCTGTTCTTCTTCTGCTCTCACATCAGACTCTCTAACCCTCTCTCACAATGAACGGTTACGAGTTCGATAACGTGGCGCGGATTCGTCCGGACACGCCGACCTGCCCCAAGAAACTAAATCTCCTAGTTCTCCAGAAGTTCTTTGTAGCTAATGGGATCTTGGGAGTCACCAAGGTGGAGCGTCTAAAGCTCCATGGAGACATCAGGATCACCTTCGCCGAAAAGGGCATGCCCGCCCAGCTCGCGGAGATTCCTGACATCAACGGCATCCCATTCAAAATGATTGCCTACATGTGGGACAACTTGAAGCTGGGAGTAATCTCCCACGCCGAAATTGCCCACATGGACCAAGACGAACTAAGCGAGCTCCTCCAGGGGCAGCTCCAAGTTGTAAAGATGCTGTCCGACACCACTGCCCTCGTCGGACACCACACCACCTTACCCGAAGAGGCTCAACTGGCGTGGGTAACTGTGCCAGTGAAGCCCTACTGCAGACCGAATCGGTGTTACAAATGCCAACACTATGGACACACTGTAAATAAGTGTGAGGCGCAGGAGGACACCTGCTCCAAGTGTGGCAGCCCTGGACACCGCTACACGGTCTGCCCCAACGAAGAAAAGAAATGCGCTGCTTGTGGTGGCCCACACTCCTCCGCCGACCGGAACTGCCCCAGATGGAAGGAGGAGTGCAGGGTAGCCAAAGTCCGCCTCGAGAAGAAAATGAGCTACAAAGAGGCCCTCCTTGCTGTACGCTCTCAAGAAAAGAAAAAACCAGCAGAAAAGAAAAACCAAAATAAGAAAAACCAAAAAAAGAAAAACCAAGAAAAGAAAACTGTCGAGAAGACGCCCACCACACAAAACCAAGATCACCACGTGGCCCGTGAAGCTGAAGCCCACGTGGTCAACCTCACCGTCTCTGACTTCTTCCACACCTATGAGAGCCCATCTCACGAGGAAGATGAACAACAAGACCCAAACACAAACGAATGGACATTCCAAGAAAGCAAGAAGAGGAGAAGAGTGAGAAGAAAATCGACCCCAAGCTAAGAAGACCAAGACATCTCCTCCACACAAGAAACCAAAACACATTCAAGCCGCCCAAGCACTGAACATCCATTGCCCAACCCAACCGCGCTGCACCTGACGCTTGACCAATCGCCGGCCTGGCCTTGTCTTGTCGCCTCCCAGCTGCCCCCACCCCTGAACCCCTCACGCAAGCGGTGTCTAGCCACTGCATCTGTTCTCTCCTTCTAAAATTCACTTCCATCCTCTCTTTATTCTTCCTCTGAACCTCCTTCCCCCCTGTCACTAGCATTTTTCTGTTCTTCTTCTGCTGCACGCAACACTCTCTCTAACCCTCTCACCATGAACGGTTACGAGTTTGATAGCGTGGCGCGGATTCGTCCGGACACGCCGACCTGCCCCAAGAAACTAAATCTCCTAGTTCTCCAGAAGTTCTTTGAAGCTAATGGGATCGAGGGGGTCACCAAGGTGGAGCGTCTAAAGCTCCATGGAGACATCAGGATCACCTTCGCCGAAAAGGGCATGCCCGCCTAGCTCGCGGAGATTCCTGACATCAACGGCATCCCATTCAAGATGTTTGCCTACATGTGGGACAACTTGAAGCTGGGAGTAATCTCCCACGCCGAAATTGCCCACATGGACCAAGACGAACTAAGTGAGCTCCTCCAGGGGCAACTCCAAGTTGTAAAGAAGCTGTCCGACACCACTGCCCTCATCGGACACCACTCCACCTTACCCGAGGAGGCTCAACTGGCGTGGGTAACTGTGCCAGTCAAGCCCTACTGCAAACCGAATCGGTGTTACAAATGCCAGCACTATGGACACACTGCAAACAAGTGTGAGGCGCAGGAGGACACCTGCTCCAAGTGTGGCAGCCCTGGACACCGCTACACGGTCTGCCCCAACGAAGAAAAGAAATGCGCTGCTTGTGGTGGCCCACACTCCTCCGGCGACCGGAACTGCCCCAGATGGAAGGAGGAGTGCAGGGTAGCCAAAGTCCGCCTCGAGAAGAAAATGAGCTACAAAGAGGCCCTCCTTGCTGTACGCTCCCAAGAAAAGAAAAACCAAGAAAAGAAAACTCTCGAGAAGTCGCCCACCACACTGAACCAAGAACACCACGTGGCCCGTGGAGCTGAAGCCCCAAACCAAGAACACCACGTGGCCCATGGAGCTGAAGCCCGCGCGGTCACCCTCACCCTCTCTGAATTCTTCCACACCTATGAGAACCTATCTCACGAGGAAGACGAACAACAAGACCCAAACACAAACGAATGGACACTCCAAGAAAGCAAGAAGAGGAGAAGAGTGAGAAGAAAATCGACCCCAAGCTAAGAAGACCAAGACATCTCCTCCACACCAGAAACCAAAACACATTCAAGCCGCCCAAGCACTGAACATCCATTGCCCAACCCAACACGCTGCACCTGACGCCGGCCTGGCTTTGTCTTGTCGCCTCCCAGCTGCCCCCACCCCTGAACCCCTCACGCAAGCGGTGTCTAGCCACTGCATCTGTTATCTCCTCCTAAAATTCACTTCCATCCTCTCTTTATTCTTCCTCTGAACCTCTTTCCCCCCTGTCACTAGCATTTTCTGTCTGTCTCTGTCTGCTGCACGCTGATTGGCTGGTCGGAGTGCGGCCGGAGCTCAGTTGGAAGTTGTAGGGGAGAGTAGCCACTACACCCTCATAATGGACGAGTTGATGGTCGGAATTCTTTTGTAAGATGGCAGGTCAGTAGGTAAAAAAAACGCTTAAATTCACTATGGGCCAAAAAGTGTAAAAAAATAAGGGTTAAAGTTGCTAAAAAGTCACGACTGTGAAAAGCTCTGTGATTGGTTGTGACGTCACTGGCTGGGGCGAGCCGCCCACTCGGAGGCTGCCAGCTGTAGTTGTCCAACCTTCTCGGCTGATCGGCTCGGTTAATAAATATTACTATAATAGATTATTGTGTTTTACTGTGCAACACAGTAATACTATTTTGAATATATAAATAATACTAAGCACATAAACTAATTCAATGGATATTAGCTGCCCATACAACGGTCCGTCCCTCGTGACGATCTTCAGGAGTGAAGTGCTTCCCCATCTGGAGTACTGTCACCCCATCTGGTCCCCGAGATATGCTAGGGACTGTCAGTTGGTTGAAAATGTTCGAAGGAGGGCCACCAAACTGGTGCCTGCACTTCGGCACCCCAGCTACCCTGAGAGATTGGAGCGCCTGAACTTGCCTAGCTTATACTACAGACGGGCAAGGGGGGACCTAGTTGAGGTTTATAAGCATCTCAGGGGGCACTACTCAGTTGAGTGTCCTTACTTGGAGCTGGCGGACGCTCGCCCCACAAGGGGTCACAGCTCAAGATTGAAGAAGCCGCAAGTCCAGAAAACCGTGAGGGCAAACTTTTTCGGAGTGAGGGTTGTAAACTCTTGGAACAATCTACCAGAGAGTGTTGTGACGGCACCGTGTGTGAGCTCTTTCAAGAGAAGACTTGACCAACACTGGAGCGGGTTCAGGTACATTCAGGAGCCGGTGCATGCCCAGTATTTGCCAACAGTGCGTGACAGAGACGTGACCGATCGCCCGGGCGGCTAGCGAGCCGACCTTTTGGTGAAGAATATAAAGGAAAAGAGACGTGACCGATCGCCCGAGCGGCTAACAAGCCGATCAGTGGCGAAGAGGATAAAAGTAAAAGTAAACATTCCGAACAATATTGGTATTTTTTTGGTTTTGGTCATCTGAGGAACCTTAAAATTCTAACTATGGGATTAAGTACTTTAAACAATAAGATACATTATCTCTACAGGATTTCTGTCGCAAAACATTTTTCGATCGCATAAGAAAATACAGATCATAGGTTAGGTTAGGGTATGGCGAGTTATAAGGTTAGCTAAGTATAGTAGCTCAAAACTAGGGATTTCCGATAGAAATGAAGGTCTAAATCGTTCATAACACATCGCAGACCATCACAAAAACAAACATGTCTGCATGGCTAAGTACAGGGATGGTCAAAACTTAAAATTTACCCAATATAGCCTCTCTCGAATCTAAACATCCAAATACGCATGGTAGTTAAAGTCAAATTTTTCCCATTAATTAATATAAATGATGATATATCCCAGTGGTTCATGCGTGAATCATCAAAACAATAACAGTACTATGTTGTCATGTTTACTTAACATCAGGCAATCTCAAAACAAAGTCCAAACAATGTCATTACTTCTAAATTTACTTGCATCTCCATCTAGTACTGGTATACTCTGTAAATACACTGAAAAAAAAGAAAGTCTACCAGGTAAGAGTACATGACAGCAGAGCTGGTGTGAACATGGAAGTTTTTTTTTTTGTCCAAAAGAACATAAGAATGTAGGAAACTGCAGCGGGCCTGTGGGATTAACGTGATGTTGGATCGCACTAAGATGGAGGTTTTAAGGGTAGAAAGTATGGAGAGAATATTTAGTAGGAGGATGTAAAGACAGGAAGTTGGTAGCGTGACCGGTTAGTTATTTACACTTATTTATCTTATACGTTCTTAAGGGACAACTTCTCAAACACCACTTCGATACAACTATTTATTATTCCACTCAATGACACAGACACATTAATATCAATGTAATATCGACGTTACTAGAACATTGTATTTACGTTACTGGATACTGACTCTCGGACACAAACATGAATGAATACACTTCCCACAGTAGGTAACTCACCCTAGGGATAGCTCTGACAAAGACTCGCGTGTGACCTGACGGAGGCCCAGCGGGTGCTGCTGGGCTGCCTCCTATGGGAGAGCCTGCTTAGCTGGTGACGCCGGGGTCTGGTCGGGAAGTCTCCCTCCCGACCTGGGGGGAGGACGAGCGTGACTCTGTGAGTGAACAGAATGACGACTCGAACGGAAGAGAGGTGAGTCGGATGAGAATAATGAGAGTAAAGAGACCGTGGACGGGACTGCACGGCCTTTATATGGGGGAGAAACAGCCGGTGATTGACCCCTACCAAGGTGTGGTTGTAGGTCATGTCCCTCTGTCATGTACTTAGTGGCCGGGGTCAGGTCCCTTGGGTCCTGACCCAGGGTGTGTCAACCTGGTATGCTGGGGTACCACGAGGCCTGTACTGTACTCACTGTTATATGTGTTTTAATTCTCTGGGCTGTAAGCTGTGGTCTGATAAACAATCATTACATATATATATATATATATATATATATATATATATATATATATATATATATATATATATATATATATATACAATGCAGTACTAGGGAGTTGCTGTGTGGTGAGGAGCTTGTTGAGAGGAGGTCTTGTCTGTTTGAGAGAGCTCAGTAGAATGTCTTTCATGGCGAGGCTGTGAGCATATATACACGTCCACCAGAAGTAAGCGTCACTGCTGGCCGACCCCCGCGCGGTCCAGACAGCTAGGCTTGTCAGAGAAACTAGTCGCGGGATCGGCTGATCAGCGACTAACGGCAGTGGCAGTTGTAGGGGAGAGTATCCACTACAATACTCCCCCTTCCCCTCCGAGCGCTGCAGAAAACTTGTCGGCAGGGTTGTATTCGACTTGTGAGACATAACGGTCGGGGGGTGTGAACCACTCGGCCGCTACGGGTGACGATTCCGTCTAGGGACACGAGATCTGTGGGAGAAGCAGAGGGAGAAGGAGGGTTTTGAATAAGAGAAAGTTGAACAGGCGAGGAATGTGGTGCTTTTCTCGCAGCAGGTGCAAAGTCCTCAGGGGTGCCTGGTGGGGTTGTGGGTCCATAGGTCCAGATGCAGGATCTTCATCAGGAGCAGGGTCCACATCAGGAGCAGTAGGTGCCTGAGGATGAAAAAAGGGTGCCCAGAAATGTTGTGGGCGAGGTGGTGCTGCAAGAGGCAATTTTTGGCAGACTGGTACAGGCGTGGTTTGTTGGGGGTAATGCTGGGCTGAGGGCCCATCGGGTAAGGTGGCCGGCTTCACTCGATCGATGCTGACGGTGTCGTGTCTGCCATTGCGAATGATCGTCAGGAACTTCGCTGACCGAGCAAAAACCGGGAAGGGTCCGTCGTAGGGGCGTTGAAGTGGGTTGCGGTGAGCATCGCGCCTGACGAAGACATACTTGGCGTTGAGTAGTGCAGGAGGGATGTGTACAGAGCGATGGGAAGGCTGGCGTGGGGCAGTAGCATTGAATGCAGAAACGGCTTCTCATAGTGTTTGCAGTAGGTCGCGACGGGTAGCAGGAGTGAAGTGGTTGAGGTCAGGAGTAGGTGAGAAGTCCCCGGGAAGGTGAAGGGGTTCGCTTAGGGTGAGATCTGCTGGGCTGCAGTCCATATCTTCTTTGTGTGATGCACGGATGCCAAGGAGCACTAAGGGTAGAGCATCCGTCCAGCTGTAGGGGTCGTGCTGTGCCTTGACGGCGTCCTTCAGCTGTCGATGAAACCGCTCTACCATGCTGTTGGATTGAGGGTGGTAAGAAGTAGTGCGGAGTCTGGAAGAGCCGAGGAACTGCAGGAAACTATGCCAAAGGTGAGACTCAAACTGGACTCCTCGGTCAGTGATGACAGTCGTGGGAGGACCGAAACGGGAGACCCAACCAGACAGGAAGGTGCGGACGGCTGACTGCTGTAGCATTAGACATGGGAATGGCTTCTGTCCACCTGGTGAAACGGTCAATGCAGGTGAAGATGCAGGTGTTGCCGCAGGATGATGGAAGAGGTCTCACGATGTCGAGGTGCACTACCTGGAAGCGTCCTTTTGTCACAGGGAAGATTTCTAAGGGAGCACGTGTGTGTCGATGTATCTTAGAGGACTGGCAGGCCAGGCACTGGGCAGTAGGGTGTGTCAATTTAGGGGGTGAACTGGCTAAATTGAAAATCGAGTAATTTGGTAGCAATTTATTGTAGTCTTTAAGCATGCAAAACAATATTCTGGCATAAATTTTTTTTTATAATAAGTCCTACCTACATCAAATGGATTTTTAAATGTACATATTTGTGAATTTATAACATAACCAGCGTTTGCACACATGTTACTGTTTCAAGTTTCAAATTATTATATTTTATTTTCCGTCGTCTATTTGAAAGTAACCAAAGCCTTCATACTCTCTTTGCTTTGGTTTCTTGTCATCAGTAGTCTGCTTGCTATTTGTGCTTTGATGTAACCTTCTCGCCTCTCGTGGCTGTAAACATGGCCCGCTGCTTCTGTGACCATTTTCACACATCTCTCCACACTTTGAGTGTGGGAAGGCCACTTCGGCACCTGCATTGGAGTCTCTTTAAGGTTTCTCAATTCTTGGCTAGTTAGACTTGTTGTCAATGGTGGCTCTAAGACTTCCAAACTCAAGTCAACCAATTCTGACAATTTGGTGGCATTGACGTTTATTGGGGGAACTTTTCTTGAATGAAACGAACAGTCTCCCAACTGGTCGTCATCTATTAGCGTTCCTCTAATCTTTAGAATGACTTCTACAGCCTCGGTTCGGAGATTGGTACATTGACTGCAAAGCATTGCTTGCAAAACTGCTTCTGATCGAGCATACCAAGCGGACCTTCTTGCCACAGGTAACACGATGTCCCTCACTACCTTCCTCTGTGTTCTTACTAGCTGCAATTGAAACAAAAGGTGATTGGGCCCATCCACCCACATAGGATTAAGTTTCACACTAAACCACTGGGGAAGATAAACTCCAATAATAAATTCAACAATTAACCTCAAATTCTTCAGCACTTTGCCCTTCAATTCGTGTTTGGAAATCCAAATCCTGCAGAAACGAAGAGCTGTAGTTAACCAACGGCTGTGACTGACAGGTCCAATCTCCAAGAGAGCCAATGACTGAGGCACTTCTCCTGATATTATTGCTTGGGCAATACGATAAGCATAGGATTGATCTGTGCTGAGATCTTTGATGACTCCTTCAGACAACGCCGGAAGGGGAGGGCCAACTTCGACATTTGGAAAGGTTGTATTTATTTCTAGTTGTGTTGCTTCATCCAGCATGATGCCAAGGGGACCTGACCACTTGTTGTTGCTCTTTGTAGGACCATCAAGTTCCTGGATGAGATGACGAAGAGGTAGCTCGCCTGTATGTAAATCACATACAATCCAAACAAGTCTTCTTCCTAGTTTTTTCTCTAAATGCGTCATTACACCCCCCTGCCATCCGGTGTTCACTGCAGTTGAATCTCCACCAACAGCCTGCAGTGAACTGCCAAGTCCTCTCTCCTGAACCCAACATAAAATATGATCAGCAATGACCTCTGCATGTTTCTTCCCTTCTACTTCAGTTTCGGGAGCAAAGTGAAACAAAAACCGACCGCCAGGCTCAGAACAGACAGAGTAGTGTTCTTCTTTGATGAGACCTGGAAACTTTCTGTTCACTCCCTCTACTTCTAGCAAAACTTTTGTGTCATCTATTCTTCCATCAAACTAAAGACAGGAGAGCCCTCCCTCGCTTAAATCTTTTTCATGCTGATCAGATATTTCCTTCATTATTTTTTCTTGTGCTCTTCTAATTTTATTATGATCTATCACCAAAGATACATCCTCTCGGCTGATGAGGCCTGCATCTATCCAAGCGGCAGTTGCAATTTCTGCAGCCTCACGAAGTCCAGCATGGTGGCGAATACTAGCTAAAGCAATGTTTGAAATATTTCTTGTGTTGTATTTCATTTTCTTTGGTAAAGGTTCAGATGGCTCTTTGGAACTATCATCTGATGTTGCTTCCTGTTCATCAGAAGAACTATCAAAGAAGTGATAAACATCTTGACACAGCTCTTCCTCTCTTTGGATGGCTTCTTCACTCTTCATTTTCTTCTTTTGTTCCCTCTCTCGGATTTGTTCTCTCTTCTTGGCATTAGCAATCTGCTTCTTTGTTTCTGAATAATCTATTGAACCCATTTGCATACTTCCTTGGCCTTCTGCCTTTGTCCTCTGTGCCTTTATAAATTCAAGCTCTAAAACAGGGATCTTCTTTTCACGAGGACAACCACAATCAATGTGGGAATTATTTTCTCTCCTACCTGAGTGAGAACAGTTGGATTCAGAACATAATTGTATGGAGCACTTGCAGGTCAAAATGTCAAACAGAGTATCAAGTGTGTGCAGAAATTCATTTTTCCTGGCCAAGTTTCCTTTACCAAGTGATGTTTCAACTGCTTTGTGCCATAATTTCGTTAGTTTTAGCTCAATAGTTCGACACTGATTAATCACAGGTGGTTTGAATAGTGCATTAGCTTTTGTCCATTGATGCAGAAGAGGGACTATCATGTCATTTATGAGTTCTTTATCTGTATAGTTCCTTCTGTCCTTTGCATTTTTTTCTCGAAGGAGTAACCCTAATCTTAGCATGTCTCTCACTGTTGGAAGTTCTGATACAGGAAGCTCCTTCCCTTTACCAACTAGCAGGCTCAAGTGGGTTGACAACTGACTTCTTGTCTTCAATTTTGACATCTTCACACTATCTGACAAATAGAAAAATATTTCAATGTTTCATAATTCAATTGTTGTTTCAAAAAATATCAATTTGTTTATCAAAAATGCTGTAACAGAAATGACATAATAATTTTTTAGAACATAATGTTTTATACAATGATATAAGTAACTGCGACAATCAATATGCCCTACTTACAATAATTAAAATGTAGAATTCGTCTGGTAGAGTAGGTGCAAGTGCAATGAGAGCAAACCACCGTCTATGATATCTAGAAGGAGAGTGAGCCGGGCGCCTTATCCTCACGCTTGGTACAAGTCAAAACAAGAATTAAACTGTCCCACACGGAGAGCCTGTTCATGTTCTGACATGCATATTGTACACAAGCTATAGAACCATAAAATACTCCATAATCCATATGCTTACATGAGATTAGTTAATATCAAGTGAATAATTTTAATCAAGTCTCATTAATTTGTTGAAATACTGATATTTGAAACTTTAAGATATAATTGATGTAGGTGAGGGTTATTTCAATTCATTTTTGTTTGCTAATCTCAAGTTTAGACATAAAGAGGCACAATATTTTGACTACCAAATTTGATTTTTAACATGTTGACAAAATTGACACACCCTACTGGGCAGCCCATTTCCGAACATCAGCCTTGATTCCGGGCCAGACGACACGTTGCGTGAGAAGGCGCTGGGAGGCCTGTACATCTGGGTGGCTGAGACCATGGATGCGGTCGAAGATGGCGCGGCGGTGGATGTGAGGCACGAACGGTCTAGGCTGCCCACAGGACATGACACACCACAACTTGATGTTCGTGCCGGGAACGGGGAGTTCTTGGAGCGCGAGACCTGAGGGAGATGTCTTGTATACTGTAAGGTCTTCGTCGTTTTCTTGAGCTACTGCGAGCTGTCTGTAATCCATGGGTGGAGATGAGGGAAGAATGCTGGATATACAACGAGAGAGGGTGTCGGCGGTCTCGTTGTGGCTGCCCTTGATGTGTTGGATGTCGCTGGTGAACTCAGAGATGTAAGCCAAGTGGTGAAGAACACGAAGTGTATGTGTCTGGGAGGCTGAAGCGAAGGCGTGGACGAGGGGCTTGTGATCGGTGAAGATGGTGAACTGATGGGCCTCGAGGAAGTGCTGGAAATGCTTGACAGCAAGATATATGGCCAGGGCCTCTCGATCGAAGGTGTTGAACTAGAGTTGAGGTGGTTGAAGCCGCTGTGAGAAGAAGGCAATGGGCATGAGAGTTCCGTTGATCTCCTGTTGTAAGACGGCGCCCACGGCAGTAGAAGAAGCGTCTGTTGTGAGAGTGGTCCGGGCGTTGGGAGCAGGGTAAGGCGTGTGATGTGATGCTTGATAGTGGTGAATGCTGTAAAAGCCTCTTGAGTCCATATGAGAGGCCTGTGAGATGTCTTGGGGAGTCCCTTGAGAAGATCGTGGAGAGGAGTGAGGATGTTAGCACCCTTACCTTCTGTGGTAAGGGTTGGATGCCGCTCGACGAGACTCTGTGACCGAGGAAGTCAATGGAGGAGGCTCCGAAGACACACTTGGCAGGGTGAACTTTCATGTTGTTGTCCTGCAGGCGTTGGAGAAGGAGCTGTAGGTGGTGATGATGCCCGGCAGGTGTCGTAGATGCGACGAGAATGTCGTCTATGTAGACAGTGACAAAGTCGAGGTCGCAAAGCATGTGGTCCATTTGCCTCTGGAAGGTCTTAGCTGCATTGCGTAGTCCAAAACTCATGTAGGCATACTTGAAGAGACCGAACGGAGTGGTGAGGGCAGTCTTCTGGATATCTGCAGGTGCCACTGGAATCTGATGGAAGGCACACTTCAAGTCGATCTTCGAGAAGATGGTCTTGCCGTGGAGTTTGTGGAAGTCCTGGACCTGCAGGATAGGGTACCTGTCAGGTTTGGTGACGAGGTTCAGGGCTCTGTAGTCACCACATATCCTCCAGTCGTTGGATGATGGCTTTGGAACCATGTGAAGATGAGATGCCCAGGGACTCCTTGAAGGTCGAATGATGCCATCTTGCAGGAGTCTGTTGAATTCCGCCTTGGCTGATATCAGGAGCTCAGGGCGAAGGCGGCGAGGGCCTGAGAAGACTGGAGGTCCTGCAGTCTCGATGTGGTGGAAGATTCCCGACGTAGGTGATGGTGGAGAGACTCGGGGTGAGAAAAGTTCCTTGAACTCCTTGAGCAGGGAGGAGAACTCGTTGGATGGCGAGAGGAAGGTAATAGTGTCGGCGACTGCGGCATGTGTACTCCGGATCGTGTGTGCTGTAGGCTCATGGATGAGGCAGAGGTTGCTTGGGTCGACGACGACCTTGTGGAAGGTGAGGAAGTTGAAGCCAAGGATGGGTTGAGAGACATCTGCCACTACGAAGGACCAGCGCAGAGTCTTGGGAAGACCAAGGTCTAAGGCGAGGATGTGTGTGACGTTGGAGGCGATGGGGGTACCGTTATCAGCGAAGAGGTCATATGAGGGTTGCTTTGATGTGTCTTGCTGTGAGGGAGGGATGATGCTGACCAATGCCCCTGTGTCAACGAGGAATTTCTTGCCGGAGATGCGGTTGGTGATATGCAGCAGTGAGACGCCTGAAGTGACGGAGGTTGTGGCGTCTACCAATCCCCGTCGATGCCGTTTCCTGAGTAGTTGCATGGAGCCTCACATCGTCTAGCGTTAGCACCGAAGCGTTGATGGTACCAGCAGAGGGTAGGTGCTGGGAGCTGGCGGCGGCTCCGAGACAGGACGAAGACGTCGGGGTTGGTAGGACACAGTGTGTGGGGCAGGAAGAGGAGCAGCAGCAGGCATGGAGGAGCAGAGCTGCTCGAGGGTGTCCATCCTGCGGTGTATAGACTGTAGCAGGACCCTCATGTCTTGTAAGGTGTTACTCGTCTGAGGAGCATTGATCCGGTTGACAAAATCGGAGGAAAGTGACAGTGTGGCCGCTGAGTTGTCTGCGGCAGCATGGCTGCATAGGTCGCCGGGGTTGTAGAGTAGTACAGTGCGGACAGGGCGAGGCGAACTTCTGCAGGGAACTTCTGAGTGTGAAGCTGCCGCAGGATAGTGTCAGGAAGCCTGTCTGTGTGGTGGGAGTTCAGTCTCCGCATCTCGTCTCAAAGGTGTGCAGGTGTTGAGTTGCTGAGGGAGAGACCAGATAGGTCTTGCAGGAAACTGGTGTCTGGCTGCTGGTATCGCTTCTTGAGAGCATCTCGTAGAGCTGCGAACTTGTCATCATCTGGGGGCTTAGTGATGACTTCTGCAACTAGTGTGGCGACTTCTGTGGGCAGGGAACAGACCAGGGCGACGTACTTCTGTTCGTCTGTAGCTGTAGAACCGATGAGAGCTGCCTCCATGTGGATTAGCCAGTCTTCAATGTTGTGATTGAAGACTGGAAGAGTGATCCGCTTCTCATCCATCCTGTGTGAGTGTGTTACTCCAGGGGTCACTATTGTGGGGTTAACGTGATGTAGGATCGCACTAGGATGGAGGTGAGAAGGGAAACTCAGCTATGGCGTTTTATATATATATATATATATATATATATATATATATATATATATATATATATATATATATATATATATATATATATATATATATATATATATACACAGTGCTGTGTGGTGAGGAGCTTGTTATGTGGAGGTCTTGTCTGTTTGAGAGCGCTGAGTAGAATGCCTTTCACGACGAGGCTGTGGGCTTATATACAAGTCCACCGGAAGTAAGCTTCGCTGTTGGCCGAGCCCCCCCCCCCCCCCCCCCCCCCCCGCGCTGTCCAGACAGCTTGGCTTGTCAGAGAAACTCGTCGCGTGATCGACTGATCAGCGACTAACGGCAGTGGCAGTTGTAGGGGAGAGTATCCACTTCAAGTGTTTCTGTGACTTGGTAGAAATCTACCTGCCTGTTGTTTGTCTGTACACTGATACCGATCGTCGGGGAATTTCCGGAGACTGGCGGGACAGCCAGTGGTAATTCGACAACTCTTGTGAGATATCTACTGCTTTTGTACATACGGCCCTAGTCTCTGGTAACCAGTGGTGGAAGCTGGATAAGCGGTGAAAGGAGGAGGGTTGTAACATTATTATTATTATTATTATTATTATTATTATTTATATTATTATTATTATTATTATTATTATTATTATTATTATTATTATTATTGTTATTGTTGTTATTATTATTATTATTATTATTATTATTATTATTATTATTATTATTATTACTATTACATTTTCGTCCCCCAGGCCCTGACCTGTGCCCAGGTGGACATCCTCGTGAAAAAAAAAGAAAAAGAAACTACTACTATTATATCATATAAGGAAACACTGTAAGTTACGATCTAAATGGACTATGTGCAGTTACAGTTAAGAAGATGGTAAACACTACTCGACTCTTGATTTTCTTAAGTTCATAAACAGTAGTTGTATCTGGTAGTAATTTATATATGTTGATGGCAAGTAATACATTATCTTAAGATAGTTTACATATTCCTTATTAAAACAATCATCACAGTGAACACTTCTTCATAAAATTATATTAATAAAATGTTGATTTTCTCACCCCTTTTCCAGCTAGGTGTTAATAGTATACAAGAATTATAAAACAATATTTATATGTCGCCCGCCACTGTAGAATAGGAGTCAGTTCACATGTTACATAGCGGCATCAAAGAAAGATACTGACACAAGTTGATTTAGCACAGTTGCCCTGGATTTTTCTCTTAACCCTTTCATAATGGGACTCAATAGTTAATAATCTTCTCAGCACAGAGAAAGACACAAGGGGGTAAATGATGTTGTGGAAGTGATGTGTATTGTTGTTTAAATGTGTCATTAGGTTACACTGTGGCTCCGACTAGATTAATAATATTTAAATTCCCGTATGTAACTCTTGGACTATTGGATGATGAACATAATCGTTTCCTGTTCGTTGTTAAATTTTATGATAATTATTATATAAAAAAAATGTTACAGGTACTTACAAGTAGTGCGAAAAATACTGTGGATTCATAACATGAATTTTGTTTCAGTCTACAGTGCTGCGAGGCTGTTATGATGAATAACGCCAAGGCTTCCCTCACCACCATGACAAGGTTAGTGCTGTTTCTGTTGGTTTTATTAACCTTTATTGAGCAAGTTTTTCTTAGTACCAAAGACATGTAACTCTCTTAATTTTATTTTTTGTTGGTTGATGTATTTAACCCATTTGTTAATGCCTACCAAGGAAAGTATATACAGTATACTATTATGCTGAGGCATAATTTAGTACAGTATTATAATTTTTGTGTAATAGTTGTTCTGATTATTTTCTATTCCAAGCAGCAGTTATTATAGCAAGTTTTTGGAGATTTTCTTGTATGTGGAATACTGTTCTCATCTGTTTTAAGACTTTCCTTAATACTAAAATTAAAATTTTTCAGTACAGTCATCAGGTTTTCTGATGGCTTCTAATCAAAGACATATAACTTCAGCTTTGAATGGATAACTCGTAACTTGACAAGAGGCAAAAACAGTTGTCACAGATTTGGCTGGGAATTCATATACTGTAGTACATTGTGGGGTTCATGATGTTTGGTTCACACTCAGGATGGAATGGAGAAAGGAAACTCACAATGTGCTCTCTGTATACATGTTGTGTTGGATGTACAATGCAGCTTGGTGCTGGGAAGGCAGCATGGTTACAAGCGTGATGTAGAGAGAGCTGGTTGGTGAGGGTGCTCAGAAAAGGACAGCTTGTGGGTCGCCATGCTTCCCGGCTGGAGCGAGGACCGCCAGGCAGGCGGAGGAGGAGGTGTTGCTGGCTGCGGCTGTAGGTAGAAAGAGGCAGGTCGACGAGTACGAAGTCTTTAGTTAAGAGGTGAAAGAAGATTATTTGGGGTTGAGGGAAAAGTGGTGAAACTGAAATACAGCAGGAGTAGAAAGAATCTGGGCTCAACCAGATCGCTTCATCTTTCTTATTGGTGTTTTATCTTTGTTCTGCTCCCTTGGGTCGTCAGACCTTTGTATTAATATTGGTTTATTTATATAATGCTGCTTATTATTATTATTTTTATTATTGTTGGAGTTAGTGAGCTCGCCCAGGTCCTTGTGTAACTGGGAGGGTAGTCACATTTTTTTTTTTTTTTTTTTTTTTGAGGTGTTAGTTAAGTGTTAGTTGTGTTAGTCTAAAGGTACACTGTATGGAGAGGCCTGCCAGGTTCTTAGTGGAGCTGGTAGGTCACTCTCATCTTTATTCCTCTATTAATGTTTTATGTGTAAATGTGTATATTGGGGCAGGAGGTGGTTCAATTACTTCTTCCTGGCTAATGTAGCTGGGAGGGTAATCACACTATTATTATTATTATTTTTTTTTTTCGGAGTTAGTGAGCCCGCCCAGGTCCTTGTGTAGCTGGGAGGGTAATCACATTTTTTTTTTTTTTTTTTTTTTTTGCTAAGATGTTAGTTCAATGTTAAATGTTAATTGTTAAATATTAGTCAGGTCTTAAATAGCGGGGGTAGGCGTGGCTTAGTAGTTGACCCCCGCTCCGTGATGTATGGCGGCGCTGGTTGACCTAGACCACAAGGCATACACTGGGGAATTGGTGGGGTCGGCTACTCAGCGACAAACAGCGTTTGTAGGGGAGAAATCCACTACAACATCATGTGGGCACAATTTTTACTACATTTAAATATTGTTGAAGCTTTCAACATATACATACTGAATATTGAATGCTTCACCTACTGGTAGTTATACATCACTTAATGCTACTCACACATGTTACAGCATAAATTTCAAATTTACGATACAGGGGCAATACTGAAAACAAATCTTTCTCTGGGGGTAACTCGCTCGTTTTATACATGTTTTATAGACGGCAGAGCATAATATGAATCAGTATAGGTGTGAAAATATTACAGGTATCACTACAACTGTGCCCATGACATGATAGTTGAAGATTTTTATTTTGCCTCTGTTTTTATGCCCGTGTGAATTGATTAGTATAATGTCTGGATCGATTGTGTGGTATAGGTTTATGAGTTCCGTTTTTCTGACTTGGGTCCAGGCTAGTACGAAGTGTTGTATAAGTTTTAGTGTTCTTATTTGTGTAGTCGTGGGTCCCTCGAATTTGTTGTGGGTTGTTTATTGGCTCTTGATTCCCTTGTTGAGAGTGTGTCGGTCTTCCTTTAATCCTGTTCTTATTTTCTTGAATTTTGATGGTTCTACTTTTTCTATTTTGTTGACTGGTGCTAAGTCTTCCTGTTCTTATCAGGGTTTCTATGTGTGCTTCTTTTACTCTTCCGTCCTCGTAGGTGTATTTGACCATTCCTTCCTGTATTTCCTGTAGTAGTCTTTCATTTGACACTGTTGGTGGTCAGGTGGCAGAGTAAAAGCGTATTTCAGTTTCCTCGCCGTACTCTGGTATCTTGTGAGGTTTGTTTGGTGTCGATGGGGGGCTCGGTGGCCAGCGGAGGTCTCCTCGTTTGTTTTTGGTTTCGTTTGGTCAATTTTGTCTGTTTACGGTCGGTCCTTGGTGGTGTGGTGAGCTACACTCTGGTGGTTTTTGGTATGGGATGTATGCTATTTCGGCTGTCCATTTGATTTTCACTTTCCTCTCTCGTGTCTTGAAAGGTTGTTATGTCCTCCTGTTGGTTGGTTGGTTATGTCTTCCTGTTGGCCTTTGTTGGTGGCTTTTCTTCGTTTTTTTCAATTCCCAGACTGCTCTCTGTTGAATACTTCAGATGAGGGTGCATCTTCTGGGAAATTGACTTGAGGAAGGTTATTTGCTGCAAACATCTCCTTTATTGTCTTTCTGAATGATCCTGGTTTGGCTACATTATTTATATGTGTATGTATAATATCCATTAAGATAGTGAAAGGTATGCCGTCGTTGAGTTTAAGGTAGGTTGCTTGCATGGGGGATATTTCCTTTGATTTCTCCATGACTTTTGTGGTCGTGTCCTGGAGTTTGGCGATCGCTGCGTAGGTTTTCTTTGGGTCTGCATCTGTTTTCTTATTGTCCTTTTCCTTCTCCCTTAGCGTCCGAATTATGTCTTTTCTCTCAGGGCATCTGGCTGCCAGAGTTCTGTGTTCTCCTTTGCAGTTTAGACATTTTGACTTATCGTTTGGAAGGAGCTGTAGGCCTATTTTATTGGAGGTCTCAGGCCGGCAGGTGTCTTCTCCTAGTTATAACTAATCTGGGTGTGTCTGGACAGGTGCGTTTGGTCAGGTGCTGGTGTATTGGCTGGAGGGAAGTTTCTTGGATTAGCAGGGTCATTTCACCTGTTCTTTCATCGCACTATACCTCCCGCCAAGATTAAAGCTGTAATGCCAGGAGAAAAGACACATACACAGTGAGTGACCATAGTATGTGCTCAGCTAGAATAGTCACTGAGGCAAAAGATTCACCTCTTAACCTAAACCTAGATATCTAGAATAGCATCTGAGAAAAAATGCAATTTTGCATTTTACAAACAATAACAGGTGTTACATGGCTTTGCCAGCCAATGTCAAAATAATGATTAGCCTGTGTTGGTCACACAATATATATATATATATATATATATATATATATATATATATATATATGATAATATATAGTGTATATAGATATATATATCTTGATAAAATCACACGGGAAAAGGGAAACAACGGAGCACCTTAGCTTTCGTCTTTATTCAAGACATCTTCAGAGGCAACTGGATTACATGGACAGGGTGACCTTATTAAACATGAGATCAGGTCATAATGATGTCATCCACTAATCTCCACACCAACACACACGTAGAGGAGCTTAAGAGTAGGGAGTGACGTGACTAGTCAGGTCAGGTCAAAAATATGGAGGGCTGAAGTAAACACTTTGTTGGTTTTGCTTTACAGTATTGTAGAAAAATATAGTTTCTGGTTTCACAGGTTCAGTTGAGAGTATTTTATACCTTCTCTTCTAAGGGAAGTGTCTTAGTGCACTTATAGGAGAACACTTAAGTGAGGTGTTCACTGGGTAACAAATGATATGAGTCTCTCACTCGCCCAGGGAAAGAGAGAGCGAACAGGCAGGCCTCGAGAGCAAACGCGTCAGATGTGTTGTTGCTGACATGCGCTGACCCCAGCCTGACCTCGCTCGCTCCCGGAAGGGAATGTCACCTCAGCAATTCATAACATCAACACAGTTGAACAACTACTGAGTCATTGTTGAATAACTTAGTGAATAATTTGGGATTATACATTTGTGTAAATATTTATAAAATACAAATGGTGCTGTTACACTGCTCGGCTACCTCCAACTAAGACCTCACGGTTTAAATCCTAGGTGTACCTAACCTTGTTATAAAATGGTGTGCTTTAGCTAAACCTTTTCGTCGTTCTTATGTTTTTGTAATTCCTTCCGAAAAGTCTTCTTAGAAACTATTGTGTACCTAGAAAAAATCTTCCTGTAACAAATTATCATAACAATCAAGGAACTGATAAATATGATGGTAGGTATAATAAAACCAGGCAGGATTATACCGGAAGATAAATATGAAGGAAGAGAATCCTGTAAGTCAGGAAACTGTGTCTCATTAATATAAGATTGGAGGTCAAGCTTATCAGAAACAATGTGGAGATTACTGAAACTTATATTTAAGGGAAATGGTATGGGAATCAGCTCAGAAGTAATATTTGTGACAAATGCAAGATGATGGTGAGTAGGCAAGGTTGTGATTGCATTACTGCTAATTTCACATTGGTTGGGTGCTATATGATAACC
The DNA here is from genome assembly GCA_958450375.1 of Homarus gammarus. Taxonomy (NCBI): domain Eukaryota; kingdom Metazoa; phylum Arthropoda; class Malacostraca; order Decapoda; family Nephropidae; genus Homarus; species Homarus gammarus. The sequence goes on from CAUDMG010001281.1 coordinate 832,851, forward strand.
TTCTACCACTAAATGTTTGCCTACATTCTGACATATAAGTATCACACTGGTTTGATTCGGGAAAAAGAAATATTGCACATTTTTGACATGTGCATGAAACACTAACCAATGTGGTATTGGAGTGTATACACATTGTTATAGAGCTGTAGAGGCATTAGTTTGTAACTGAGCTAATTCACATGTAGCCTCAGCGGCCCATGTGAATGCCAAAGCACACACCGGACAAACATGCAAATGCAAATATGTTGACTTACAATGATTTAGGACTTCATGCTTAGTCACAGCAACTAATGAAAAATCCTCTGATACTACTATTAGTTCAGTTTACTTGTTCAGAATTAATATTCCCACATTCGCTTTTAGTGGAAATGGTTCCAAATCCCATGCATTAAATTTTTTTTGTGATTTTAGTGCAGTGTGTATTAGTATTTCCCTGTGTGTTAATGTTTCTTCTAATAAGGGATAGTAATATTCCACTTCATGCTCCTGAAAGATAGGAGTTAGACGATATTTAGTTTCAGATATATGCAACGCGGCAATTAGTTGACCAACTGGCAACAACTGTGCGTCAACATGACCTAACCCTGCATTTACAAGATCAGCAATGAGCCTATTACTGGTTTCTCTGAAAGATTGTACAGAGGCCTCAGCAGCATGCATGTATTCAGATAAGCAGAGTAGCCATTCCAGTGTAGACTCTGACCGTATGAATCCATCGAAACTTGTGTTAGCTGATTAGTTTCTTCAATAATAGCATTCATATGAGAGGTCAGAGTTTGTATTGCCTTGTAGGACTGTGCAATGGCCCTATTTTGTTTCCTAACCGCATCTGAACCTGCACTCATTTTATTCCCTAGTTTAGCCACATCTTCGGCGGTTGCCGTACCAAACAAGGTGTTACTTATTAACCCTACAGAATTAAACAGACCACGTTTTTGACGCCGCTGAGAATGTACATTTTTCCCGATGTCTTCAGGAGATATATGGAGCTTTCCCTCGAAATGCCTTACATGTTTGAGTAGACTATTCATGCGGTCGTGTTGAAGAGAGATGATCTGATGGATTGTTGTAGAGACTGTAGATTGTTGTTCGAGATCTTGCATAGTTGTTTCATTGTGGACAGCTATCGACCTCAGATGCACTGGCATGCTCTTTAAGTCATGGAGCTCGTGTTTGATAGTTACAACATCTTACACTACCAGTACTTTGCCTACTGGGGCAACTAAGGCTCCGGGTTTGACGACGTCTGCTAGGGAAGTGGCTGTTGTCACCACGTTCTAGACCAACAGTAGTAGTGATATCCAAGCCATCTCTGAATTTAGGCGAGAGTTTTGATATGCGTTCCGGCGCTTTTATCATTACTTTTTCTCCTATTTCTATTTTTATAGGCTTAGCTTTTTTATGTTGCTTGCAGATCATATCAGCACGTGAGGCTGCTAAGTGTTTTCGTACTTTTCCATGGATGCTCGTGAAAACATTAATTTGTTTCTTGGCATAGTCATCCATGTTGTACACAGGTTGTGGGGGTTCCTGCTAGTATATCATATGGCAAGCATTTATCGGTACCGTAAATTATGTAGTATGGCGATTTGCCTGTAAAGCTATTTATAGATCCGTTGATGGACGCTGCAACCTGTGGAAGCCAGTCCTCCCACGAACTATGCTTTGGATTCACCACATGTAAGAGAATCTCAAGAATTTTTCTATTTGCACGCTCAATCAACCAGTCGCGATCTGACCTCGTAGGCGGACAGACGTGTGCCCGGTGCTCCGCTGTCCTCATGGTCGTCACACAAAGGTCACCTCAGTCTCCTACCCCTTCGCCGGCACGTTGCCAGGCGATGGGAAGGGGAGGGCCGGCGTCGACGTAAGCGCCCTAGAGGAGGCGTCCCCTCCTCTCTCATGGATACAGACATTTCTGAGACGGATAGTCATAGTGTAATGGTCATGAGAGCTAACCTGAAAACCTTAAGGATTCATATTACGCTCAAACGTCCACAAAACCTTCCGAGTCCCCCCCAGTGGAAACGTCACCCAGTTCTATGTTCCTCCCGTCCTTGGTTTTGGAGTAACGCTGTATACTGGGACCTGTTGCCATCTAAACTTTGCAATCAATTAATTTGGCTTTCGATAGCTGAGTCAGAGCATCGTAGTGAGATAACAATAGAGAATGAAAATGAGTTCATAGTCTCAATTTCAAGGTCAGAGTGCCAGAAATACATTCATCGGAATAGAAGTAGGGTCGGACTCCCTGGTCTGTTTGAGTGAGGCGCCGCGGGCATTTATACGTTAGTGATGCCGTCCCTTCACCCATACAGGTAGGCACCCTTCTGTCGTGTGTAATTTGCCCTCTTTAAGCGATTGTGACAAATTAATAGTTGATGTGGCAAGTGTAAGTAAAGTTCGTTGATAATGCTCTGAGTGAAAGCATATTTAGTCTTTATACGTCCCCTGAAGTGATGTTGTGTTTTATAACCGTCGTGAGTGCCGTCCTCATCCAATACAAGGTACATGATCGCGGATCGATTGCTCCGATCCACATTGTGATTCTTGAATCGCTCTACATCCAAACCCGCTCGGATGTATTAGAGGTCCAGGGGATCATATCTGAGAAGATGTCACCGATGCGGCCGGATTAATGTGCCCAAGGCTTCGTTGGGCCAGACCCCAGACCCGCCATGTTCTGGCTACTACACTAAACAAAGGCCGTGAGCCCTAGTGTATCCCTGGGCACTCCTGGAAGTATAGTCCACAGAGAGTGTTATAACAATCTATTCCCCCTGGATTTTATATAATAAACTTGTTCTTTGAGTAATAATGTGTAACACTCATTTCTCCCACAGATTTACCCTTATTCCATCCAAGGACCTGATAACAAAATTAAACATACTCACGTGCCTAGACCTCGTCCATGCTACCAAAGATAGGGGACGGAACTGAGAGAGTTAAGAACTAAGAGAAGTAAATAAGATGAGGGTGGTGTAGAAACAGAGAGGGAGTCGCGCCCCCTCACATTGTTGGCAGACCAAGAATGCGCCCCCTCACAATAGTGCATCCCACATCTTGCAAGAGTCAAACCTCAGTGATAGATGACAGTAACAGTAATGTTTCTACGGGAAACACTTGCCTGAGTGGCAACACCACTGCCAAGGGCAGCAAGCCTCCCCTCGCCTTGCCTCCCTCCCTCCCGTCTCCCAACCAACCAAGCAAATTGCATCTGCATTTTCCCAAGAACTCACTGAAAACCGTCGAGGAACGGTTTAATTGGACAACAAAGTATTGGAGACAACACGGTCTCACCATTCAATTCCGAAAAGGTAAGAACCGTAACTTTATCAAGTGTCACCCGAGGTCTATGAAACGCTCAGTACTGTTGGATATGACGGGGTCGGCCTTCTCCCTCCACTCGCTGACACAGCAGAATGCTGCCAAATTCTACTTAAACAATTCCCCCTACACGCTGAAGTCGAAGATGCTCATTACTTTAATCCACGTATACTCAGTATACGTCGACACTACCGGGGGAAGACCCCACAAGCAGCTGTTATAGTTAAATGGAAGGGAGGGCGTGCCCAACCACTGTTGATGCCCACCCAGTCCTCCCCCCCCCCACTGTACGCTGAACCATATCACCCCGGGCCTGCTTTTTGTGTCAGCTGCTCCCATTGGGGTCACACCTTCACCGCCTGCTGCCGACGTGATCGTCCCAGATGTCGCTTCTGTTCATGTAACCATCACTCCTCCGTCTGTGCCCCAAAAATCAAAGACCACCTTCATGGGGGTGGTGTGGGCTATGTTGTTGACCCCAGGTGTTATAATTGTGGTGGCTGGCACAATGCTGACTCATGACAATACCCCAAACGTCCATCTGTCCTAGGAGAAAAGTCTCCTTGAAGGATGCGTCCATCTCAACCTCTGCCCCAGCCTACCGAGCTGTCTTCAACAACACCTGCCCCTGCCTGGCCTCACCTGGCTGCAACACAGCAGTCCCGGCCGTCTCCTCACTCAACTACAACTGGGCCTCCTCCCTGTCTCTACTCAGACGCTGTCAGACCTTGTGCCCCCACCGGTGACGCAACACAGATCATATCCTTCTTACACGAATTTACCAACCATATTGAAAGACTCTGATAAACTCTATACCGCCATCTCCGACCTACACAGACTACCCCTGCTTCCAGCTGCTACCCAGTCACCCCCCTCTTCTGGTCTGACACAACCTGGTAGCCCCCCTGTGTACCCCTCATGCTCACAGCCCACTCCACCGCCGCCTGGCACCACTGTCGGCCACCCGCTGCGCGCTTATGGGCCCGAGGACACCGAGGGGTCCGGGGGCCCCTTGTCCTCCCCCGCCGGCGTGCCGGCACCTGGGGCCTATCCACTCCAGTTCTCCACATCAATTGACCACCATGCGGACATGCTAGTGGACTACGTATCTACACCAAGAAGGACGTCCTCTACCAACCTCTCGACGTCCCCCTTGAAGCCGACACTACCGATGTACATGCCATCACAATCGCACTAAAAGGTATATCCCTCAATACTGTCAATGCCTATGGCTATGGCCTGGCACTTGATATTATTACGGACCTGCCACGCTTTGCCATAAACAGATAAATTGTACCGGGATATTTCCCCCCCACACACTCATCATTCTGTCAATTTATGTAACTTGCTGACAAAACCCATGACCCTTCAGGCTTTTACGCCCTAATGCATGATCATAAAAGGCAAGCATGAACTCTGCTTGCTTCCCAGATGGGCACTGTAAACGCTTCTGCACTTCACCTTGCACAGGATGTAAGGGAGATGCCCAATAAACTAGCCCCCTCCGGGGTAATCTAATCTGACTCTGACCTATATGTACTGTCAATGAATATGATGTATTTTTGTGTACGAACCTCTGTCTTGCGTGGCAGTGAACAGTGACATTACCCACATGAATCTGATCTATGTATATACATGTAGGTATGTGTATGTGTGTGTGTGTATGTGTATGCATATATATATATATATATATATATATATATATATATATATATATATATATATATATATATATATATATATATATATATATATATATTATATATATATATATATATATATATATGTATAGTCAATGAATACGATATATTTCTTTGTGTATGAACCTCTGTCCTGCGTGGCAGTGAGAAGTGTCAAGACCTGACTGAATTACTCTGAATAGGCAAACTGTACTCCAGGATTTGTCAATAAATTTTCTAAACTAAAAAGCTCGACCAACCCATTTGAAGAAGGATGGTAGACGGTTGTGAAGGTTTGTGTAATGTCATATTGTTGACATATTGCAGCTAAGAGTTGATTCTTAAATTTTGCCCCGTTATCCGAGAGTATCACTCTAGGCGTAGAAAAAGGACAGATTAGATGAGTGACTAATGGATGAGCCACTGATTCGGCGGACTTGTTCTGCAATGCTGCTAGTACCACAAATCTAGAGAAGTGGTCAACGCAGACAAGTACGTAACTAGAGCCTTGATGGCTTTTTGGTAGTTGCAATAAATCGATCGCAACGGTATCCCCGTGGACGTTCCGGCGTCGGGTATTCTAAGATTGGAGCGTGATCCATCGTTGTTCCCTTGTGTTTTGCACAAGATAAACATTTAGCAATGTGATGCTCGATGTCGGTCCTCATAGTTTTCCAATAATATTTTTGTCTAATTTCTGTTAGACATGTCTCGCCCTGGATGCCCAGCTTTGTTGTGCATCATGGAAGATGGTGAGAATGTTTTCCTTTAATGATGTAGGAATAACAATCTGAGAGATTAAGTCTTGTTGTGTTTTCACTGACCGATATAGTATGTTGTGCCACAGCTCAAACTGTGAGAGCAGTAGAAGTAATTTGGACAAATTTACCTCATCTCCCGATTCTAAGGCATATATAACCTTGGACCATAATGGATCCTGTAACTGTTCCGCCCTTATCTGTGACAGGGTGAACGTAGGTAGTGGCGTGACAGGAGCTATGTGTCTAGATAGTGAATCAGCTACCACGTTCGCACGGCCCGGCAAATACTTGAAGTCGGGTGCGAACTCCTGTATGGTCAGATACCAGCGCGCTAACCGCCCTGATAAGTTCTTCCCATTAAATTGCTCTGTCACGGCTACATGATCTGTGTGGACTGTGATTGAATATCCCAAAATGAGATCCCGAAAATGCTTGAGAGCCCACACTACAGCTAATGATTCTAAATGAGAAGCTGAATAACGTGTTTCTGCATCGTTGAGGGTGCGACTGGAGTATGCTATCACCCGCCATTTTCCTGGATAATCAGTTTGCATGAGCACCGCCCCTAAACCTAGGCCCGAGGCATCAGTACACATGGTAAATGGTTTTGTGTAGTCCGGAAAGGCTAACACTGGAGCTTTCGTTAAGGCGCTCTTGAGGGCATTAAAACTGTCCTCTTGTTCTTTATTCCATGTTAACTCCACACCCTTTTGAGGAGTTTTGTGAGTGGTGATGCTAACTTGGCATAACCTTCAATGAAAGAACGGTGGTATCCTGATAATCCTAGGAAACTACGAAGTTGATCTACGTTCTTGGGACAAGGGAATTGCTACACAGCCTTTACCTTGCAATCGATTGTGTGTATACCATTGCCATGTACTATGTGTCCAAGAAATTGGATTCTGGATTTGAGAAATTCACATTTGGAAAGTTTCACTTTCAATCTAGCTAGATGTGGCTTTGTGAAAACTTCTCGTAGCTTCTTTAAATGGCTTTGTAAATCTTTGCTTACTATGATAAGATCATGTAGATAGGCATAGACTGTGTTACCTATCATTCCAGCAAACAAGGTGTTTATCATTCTTTCGAATGTTAGCGGCGCATTTCTTAGGCCAAATGGCATTCTTAAGACTTCGAAATGTCTCATAGGCGTACTGAACGCAGTTATTTCGCGGGAATCCTCATGTAAGGGAATTTGCCAGTACCCGCTAAGTAAATCTAAGTTGCTGAAGACTGCGTTGTCTTTTCCTAGTGACTGTAGTAAGTCAGTTAGGACAGGCATTGGGAACCTGTCTGGTACAGTTACCTGGTTGACTCGTCGAAAATCTATGACTGGTCTCCATCCTCCATCTTTCTTGGGAACTAAAAATAAAGGTGAGTTCCATGGTGATGAGGAAGGTTGGATCACCTTTTGGTCCACCATGTCTTGTACCACCTGTTGGACTGCAGCCCTTCTGCTGTGGGGTAGCCCATATGTTGGGATGTAGATTGGATCAGTTTCCGGTTTGAGTGGAATATGACGATTTATCAACGTTGTTTTACCTCGGGGTTGTCCAGGTAATGCTATGATTTCCTTGAACTCGGCGAGTAATTTAAAAGATCACGTTTGTCTTGAGAATGATCGACTTCTTTCACGTGTGGCGCTATTAACGCTGCTTTATCTGCAATGGGTGACTTGTCGTTCGATTTACCCTGTGTTACACTACCTATTGGTAATTTTAATGGCTCTTCGACAACCGCTTTGTCATAAACAAGGAAACGACCTAAACAACACCCCTTTCTTAAAGTTATGGGTCCCCCAGTTCTATTGAGAACGAGGACATCTGTGAGACTACCTAACCTATTCTAACAGTGCTTAAGGTAGACTCAAGTGACAAACCTTTCACTCGTGAGCCTTCACTCAGACACACAACATCTGTTCCTTCACTCACATTTGGCAAACGCACTGTGACTCTAGTTAGTTCCTGGCTATGTAACCGTTGAACACCAGTTAACACAGCAGGCGTTAGAATCCAGTTCTGGCCGCTTTCATCCGAAATGTCCTTTGAACTACTAGGTGGAGTTTCAGCGAGTGACTCCATAACTAATTGCTGCTGTGCCAAAGACTCCCCCGCGCCTGTCGAGGCAGTTATTACACGAACACCAGAAGTAAGCAATGGATGTGAAGTTTGCATTGCGTGATATGCTTTACAATTATGCGTGATTGTTTGATCTCGTGGCTGAACGTTAACGTTGTTCTGCCTTAGAGTGGTCAGACCAAGTAACCCGTCCGCTGGCAAAGAAAATGCCTTAACTATGTAGAAATCCGCCAAAAACGTTTTACTGGACCTAGAAAAACGGATTGGTAGTGTTATCACCCCGCTATGTCTAATTGGATTCCCGACACACCGGACAGAGGAATGTCTATAGGTCTTATTGGCCACTTATTTGGAGGATATCGCCGCTGTAGTTCATTGAACGACTTTAATGAGATAACATTGGCATAGGCCCCCGTATCTATATCTAGGGATAACTGATTGTTACCTATCCTCACTGGTACAGTCAACACCTCCACTTTGTTTAATGCTGCGATTAATGAGCCGGTGATGGAAGCGTTGTTTTCTTGAATAATTAATCTTAGAGGGTACAATCATATTGTAGAATTGCCCTGATGAAGAGGTTAAATAACATAATATTGTAAGCTCATCAATACCTTTAATTTTTGTTTACTACTCTTCGACAACTAAGTCTTTAAGCGAGTAACTACTATAGGTTAATTACACCTGTCCATCAACAATAAAACAATTATAAGAGAAACAACTCTGATGAAACGCATTGATGCGTTAAAACATCACTAAGTTTGTTTATTCATACATATGATGTTAACTAATAATAAAATTCCTTTGTCTTGGTTGTTATAGTGAGTTGTGAAGTAACTAATAATGTTAAAACTCTTGGCCTGAAAAGGAATGGAAGGCAGGTAACACTTATTTTTCTATTTCCAGGTAAGTGAAGGTTAACAGCTCCTCGAGGGACATTAACACACCATGCACACTTCAGGTACGTCCACCTCACCCTTTGTACAGTTGCGTTGCTTCTTAAACTCATTCTGCCGTGTTGCTTGGTCTCACTAAACTTGTAATCGGACGAACCTTCCCTTTGTGTTTAAGAACGTGGGAGAGGGTCATTGTTCCCCCTACCTGTTCCTACAGGTGTGAGACATACCTCGTCCCACTGCCATACATGGTGGTATGAAGATGACGCCTGATTGTTTTAAGAGCATCTGTTCGTCTTATGTTGTGGGGACCATAAGGCCATATATATATATATATATATATATATATATATATATATATATATATATATATATATATATATATATATATATATATATATATATATATATATATATATTTACATTTACATATGCTGATAACCACCAGAAGAAAAACACGAAGTTCCCAGCGCTTCGTGTATTCACATCTTCAGGGTGAGTACAGACTATACCTAGATCACGCGCACCTACAGTGATTTACTTGCATATATACATATATATATATATATATATATATATATATATATATATATATATTATATATATATATATATATATATATATCATGGCTCACCTGTTGTGATGTTTTGAAGCAAGTTGTCCTCCATCAAGTTTCAAGTACAGCCGCCCCTAATGAACTGTACATGCTGTTAAGATCATCATCACCCCCGTCCGTTTATTATGTATCCTCTAGTTAAAGTCATATCATTACCCCATACACTGTTGTTGAGTCTTGGGTGTGTGGGAGCTTCTTCACACCTTGGGCATGTTACATCTCTTTCGTTACAGTTATGTGAAAGATTCATTTCGTTGAAGTAAAAATTAAGTTGCTCTTCGTGACACAAGGACAGCCATCTTCTGATTTTAGAGTGTCATCTTTTTTACTCTTTGTTGACTGGCTTCACAAACTCAGACCCTCTTTGCTAAGATTTCCCTCCCCAAAAAACCTTCACGCTACGGTTGTGGGAGCATCGTGAATAAGGGTTAAATTATCTATTTGGTTCAGATAATCGAGTCTTCTTTACATTGTGTAAATTAAAAGTTAACTGCTGTATACTGTTGGGTTGACTACTTGAAGTTTATCGCTAGCTGCTGTTAATCCATAATATTTTACTTGCATAGTGAGTGACACAACCAGCCACAGTTTTCCGTTGTATTGTTTAAATAATATTTTTATGTTCAGTCTGGTTCAAAAGTCTTGAACACCTGACAGTATTTGGCATGTAAGTACCCGAAGATCTTAGGTATTAAGGAGAGTTTGATCCCATTTTGTGGTCCAGGCATAATATGTGATGACAAGTAGTGTTATTAGAATATCCCAATCATTCATATATTTATAACTCAGAAGTTGATGCCAGATATTGCTAAGTGTTCAAGACTTTTGACTCCGACTGTACCAACAATAAAAAAATTGGAGTATTATAGCCAAACCTGTTTGTCTCTGGTAGAGGAGGAGAATGGGCGTCCGTCCACAGTTTCTCTTATTAACTTTAACTTCAGTGGTTGGGTCTGGAATACATTGTGTTATGAAAGTTTGAGCGAAGAAGTTTCCTATTGAATGTGTCACACGACCTTTCATAGTGTAGGTTTTTTCGTTCGGCTCTTTTATTTTATTATTGATAATTAAAGCTGAATTATTGTAAGACATCAGACATCCTAGTTTTGATTTTGAAAGTTCATTAGCTTTGAAATCGTCGTTAGCTTTCACTGTTGAGGTAAACAGCAACTCCATAGCTTAAGTCTAGTTTATGTTCCAGCTTGGATCAAAGTTACCGTCACCCGTGAAAAATCTTCAGGCTATACTGCCTCAAAATTTCGTTTTACAATATTCAGATAAAAGTCCGAGTTCATCGTATCAAATATAGACAGTGGACGAAAGTTAACTGGGTCTTATTTTGTAATGTAATATTAGTACTGATAAGAGCATAAGAACGTATAAGAATGAAAGAAACACCAACGGGACTATTGGCCCATACTATAAGCAGCAGTGTTTACATCCAACATTTATTGCTCATATATTTGTCCAACCTATATTTAAAGTTTCCCAGCGAGTTGGAGTTAATGATGATGTTTGGTAACTTGTTCCACTCGCCCACAATTATTTCCAAACCAATGTTACCTCTTGCACTTAAATCTAAATTTGTGTAATTTGAAGCCATTGCTACGTGCTTGTTCCTGGTTTGATATTTTAAGTACATTATTTTGTTATATCACTATTTAACCTATAATTCCATTTATATACTTCGACCATATCGCAAATTCATATTTCTTAATCTGTCTTTATAGTTAAGGTTCCTAATGCCTGGGATTAGCATTGTCATCTTTTTTCTGGATTTTCTCAAGGGAATCTACATCCACTCTGTAGCTCTGTATGGTGACCAAAACTGTGGTCTCACACCAGATATATACGTTACGATAGTTTAAGGATAACATCACTTGTCCTGTTACTAACTGAACTCCAGTACTGTACTGTAATTTTGTTTTATATATACTTTTCACCATTTATCAGCTCACTAACCGCTCAGGTGGTTGGTCTATCCAGTGTTAGTTACAGGAGGAAACCAGAGCCGAACTTTTGACATTGGTGAGATACACGCGTTACCGTTGTACCACTAATACTTTGTTAGTGTTTCCAATATAAACGCATTGCTGACTTGGTTTTAGGTTCCCACTTATCATTACCCCTAAATCTTTCTCACAGTCGGTTTTCTCTCTATATTTACGTTTTCAGGTGATGGCTGGTTCCCTGTTTTTATTCTCTAGCTATACTGTATAATGAGAACTTAACATTTGACAACATTAAATTGATTATTTTCAGTTTTTCTATGAATTTTCTGACCGGTTTTCTGCATGTGCAGACATTAAATACAACCAAGGAAAACTGAAGCAAAGGTGACAAATAAATAGTCATGCACGCATTAGTGCGGGGCTGATTGTACAGCCGGTAACGATGTACAGAGGTTAATAAGGTTTTGTTTTTTTTGTTTACGGGATTAGCCCACCAGGGCACAGGTTAATGATCCGCATCAGGGCCTGGAGCAAAATAATAATAATAATAATAATAGTAATAATAATAATAATAATAATAATATTAATAATAATAATAATAATATTAATAATAATAATAGTATTATTATTATTATTATTATTATTATTATTATTATTATTATTATTATTAAAGGACCATAAGCAAATACCAAAATTGAAAAAAAATTTAATTAGTGAGAAAAGATACACATTATGTATGCTGTGTTGTCAAAGTAAGAGAAACAATTGAGACCCTGCAATTGTGTGCAGCAAATGAGGCCGAAAGTCAGATCAGCAACCTGGGACTTGGTCACAATATTCGTGATGCCATATGGCAGCAGAGTCTACCATTAGACAACACATTATGCTTCCAATATCTTCCCAGGCGGAAGTACCTCCCTGTTTGGTAGCTGCCTACTACCTGTATTCTAAACGGTAAAACATTGTCTCAGTCGGCCAGGGCAGGCATTCGATGCTCACTAAAGCACCGAAGAGAAAAAAATGATTGTGTTAATCGAAATAATGAGAGAGAGAGAGAGAGAGAGAGAGAGAGAGCTAGCTCTAGTTTCTTAATCTCACACCTAAGTCAACTCAGCTCCACGTGACCACTTTGATGTATTAGTTGTGCGTCATAATAATAAGCTTTGTCAACTGGTATTGTGCACCATAATCTGCTTTGCTGTCGGGGATAAGTATAGTCTGCCGGATTAACCATGAGGCACTTGAGGCACTGGCCTCAGGCCCCCCGACTCTAAGGGGCCCCCAAATCCAAACATTCTCGAAGTTGAAGCATGTAAAACATGAACTTCGTTCAACGATGTCCTAGCAACGTCTCAATTTTCTGTCTCTTATGAACATTGAATGTATTATTTTGCAGAAGCTTAATATTGATGAAATCATTGATAAATTTGGGTATATTTTGTTCTTGCTCTATATATAAACCTTGAGGGTAGGGGGCCCCAAGTTGATCTGTGCCTCAGGCCCCTATTAAGCTTAATCGGGCCCTGAGTACAGTATTGTGTTAATTGTGTTTTACTTTTAGTGTTGTGTATTTGTGGAGAGGATATATGACCGGTGTTAAAGTCTTTATGCTCAGAAGTTCTATACAGTGTTGGGGAATATATACATACACCCATTATAAATTTTCGTGGAGATCGTGTAAATGCCTGTACAGTATCACAACTAGTGGTCAGGCAGTCACCACGAAAATTTGATGCAGTGTGTATACATTTTTTCCTGAGATCCTGTTTATAGGCTGACAGATAGATCGGTAGATGTTATGGTTCGGTAATAGTCAGGTTTTTATGTAAATTTTACTTCTGAGTTATTTTCCATTTAACAGTTAGAATCAAGTTTTGGAGTCATTAAACCTTCATCTATATAAAAACTTGATCTAATTTATACGACACTTTTTCACCGACATTTGTTGGTTTGGTTAATTTTTTTCAATATAGTTTATTTTGTGACATGCTGGTTTAATGATCTGAGTTACAAGAATATATAGTAGACTCGAGTGAATGGTGTTAATTAGTAGTCCTTCAGGGTGTGGTGTGTTGATACAGCGTAACAGCGGTAGAATGCTTGCTACCGCGGCCCGGGTTCAATCCTCGGGTCGAGCCTAAGAAGGGTGTTTTCCAGAGAGACTTTACCAATCGTGGCAGGTTTTCTCCGGGTGATCTGGTGTTCTGTACAATAAAAGATAAACTTACTAGGAACAATGGGGGGTAACAAACCATTGGCTTCCTTACCCGGTCAAAGCGAAGTTGAAATTAATCTCGCTAACTCACTCACTTACACTGCACTGGTGAAGCGATAATAACTCTCTAAGTGAGTCCCGTCAGCTGCGACATAATGTTGGCGGTGTGAACGAGGTGAAAACTGCAGCGAGACATTACCAGAAGACTTTCTGGTCATTACGGGCAAACTTTTCCCATGTACGATACTCTTGAGGATTCACAAAGTTTCTGAACCTTAATATCTTCCCGTAGCTGTTAGTAAGAGTTGCTATGTTTCTCGTTGATGTTAAGTCACAGTGTAATGTTTGATTCCGTTTTGAAGGTTTAATTTGTATTTTTGCTTAAGTTCATTTGTTAATTACTGTTCGTTTTTTCTTACAACTTCACTTACGATGACAAATGAAAGTACGAACCTTTGAACCTTGTTATCCGCTCGCTGGTCCATTATTCGCTATACTCCTCCTAAGTTTATCACTCTGAGAAAAACAACTCTGTAAATTCTCTCTCTCTCTCTCTCGTGTGTGTGTGTGTGTGTGTGTGACTCAGGGAACAATACCGAAACAATGCCAGCAAGTTTACCTCAAGATGGACAGCAACACTGCACTGATAGTGGTGGTGTGTGTTTGTTTGTTTGTCGTGGTGTGGCCCAAGACGGTCAATATTAGGTTAGGCTAGGTTAGGTTAGGTTAGGTTAAGTTTGGTTTGGTTAGGTTACTTTAGCTTAGCGTAGGTTAGGTTAGGTTTGGTTAGGTTTGGTTAGGTTGAGTTAGTAGGTTCAATGTTAAATTAGGATATGTTGTTAGGTTGAGGTAAGTTAGTAAAAGATTTGATTAAAATAGGTTAGATTAGAATAGGTTAATATAATAGGTAAGGTTAGGTTGAATTAGGTTAAGTTAATAGCTTGGGTTAAGTTAGGTTAAGTTAATAGCTTGGGTTAGGTTAGGTCAGGTTAAGTTAATAGTTTGGGTTAGATTATTATTTTTATTATTTCTATTTATGTATTTTTTATTTTTATTTTAAGGGAATAGACCACCCGAGCACAGGTCATTGACCCACAACGGGGCCTGGGGGGCAAAAAAATAATAGTAAAAAGAAGTTACAAATAGAAAAGAAAAAGATTATATTAATCTACACTGGGAAGACGCCGGAAAACCAGCTTTTTGAAGTTAGACAGATTGTATGAGTATGGAAACACAGAAGAAGGCAGAGCATTCCACAGTTTGGCTGTATGAGGAAAGACGTATGTACTGTAACGGGTTATTCTAGTGTGACCGACATCCACAGAGAAACGGTGGGCACCGCGGGTAAGACGTGTATAACGAGCCCACGGCCTTGCCGGCGGTACACAGGACGCCAAATCCACCGAATATCGCCCGTTAAAGTACCTGTAAAAGAGAGCGAGTGAAGCAACATTGCGGCGAAGAGAAAAGGAAGAAAGATTATCAACTAAAGGAGGAGAGTCAATCAGACGAAATGCCTTTGATTCCACCCTATCTAACAGTTGGACAGAAAAAGAGCCACCCCAGATATGAGAGCAGTACTCCAATTTAGGACGAATAAACGCCATCCTCCTACCACCTCACCTCCCTCATCCCCCTACCACCTCACCTCCCCCCATCCTCCTACCACCTCACCTCCCTCATCCCCCTACCACCTCACCTCCCCCCATCCCCCTACCACCTCACCTCCCTCATCCCCCTACCACCTCACCTCCCCCCATCCTCCTACCACCTCACCTCCCTCATCCCCCTACCACCTCACCTCACCCCATCCTCTTCCCACCTCACCTCCCCCAACCCCCTACCACCTCACCTCCCCCAACCCCCTACCACCTCATCTCCCCCATCCTCCTACCACCTCACCTCCCCCCATCCCCCTACCACCTCACCTCCCCCCATCCTCCTACCACCTCACCTCCCCCCATCCTCCTACCACTTCATCTCCCCCATCCTCCTACCACCTCATCTCCCCCATCCTCCTACCACCTCATCTCCCCCATCCTCCTACCACCTCACCTCCCCCATCCTCCTACCACCTCACCTCCACCATCCTCCTACCACCTCATCTCCCCCATCCTCCTACCACCTCATCTCCCCCATCCTCCTACCACCTCACCTCCCCCATCCCCCTACCACCTCATCTCCCCCATCCCCCTACCACCTCATCTCCCCCATCCTCCTACCACCTCACCTCCCCCATCCTCCTACCACCTCACCTCCCCCATCCTCCTACCACCTCATCTCCCCCATCCTCCTACCACCTCATCTCCCCCATCCTCCTACCACCTCACCTCCCCCATCCTCCTATCACCTCATCTCCCCCATCCTCCTACCACCTCACCTCCCACCATCCTCCTACCACCTCATCTCCCCCATCCTCCTACCACCTCACCTCCCCCATCCTCCTACCACCTCACCTCCCCCATCCTCCTACCACCTCACCTCCCCCATCCTCCTACCACCTCACCTCCCCCATCCTCCTACCACCTCATCTCCCCCATCCTCCTATCACCTCATCTCCCCCATCCTCCTACCACCTCACCTCCCCCCATCCTCCTACCACCTCACCTTCAACCATCCTCCTACCACCTCACCTCCCCCATCCTCCTACCACCTCACCTCCCCCATCCTCCTACCACCTCACCTCCCCCATCCTCCTACCACCTCACCTCCCCCCATCCTCCTACCACCTCACCTTCAACCATCCTCCTACCACCTCACCTCCCCCATCCTCCTACCACCTCATCTCCCCCATCCTCCTACCACCTCACCTCCCCCATCCTCCTACCACCTCACCTCCCCCATCCTCCTACCACCTCACCTTCAACCATCCTCCTACCACCTCACCTCCCCCATCCTCCTACCACCTCACCTCCCCCATCCTCCTACCACCTCACCTCTCCCATCCTCCTACCACCTCACCTCCCCCATCCTCCTACCACCTCACCTCCCCCATCCTCCTACCACCTCACCTCCCCCCATCCTCCTACCACCTCACCTCCCCCCATCCTCCTACCACCTCATCTCCCCCATCCTCCTACCACCTCACCTCCCCCATCCTCCTACCACCTCATCTCCCCCATCCTCCTATTTTCTTTGTTGGCGGATCGATTTTTTTTATCCCATTGAAGACCGAACCATTTTCTTCGACCGTCTTATTAATTCCTTGAGTACGATGTCATCCTCCTGAGTACCATGATTAGTCCATTGATTAAGGTATCGTGACCTTTGAGTACAGTGCTATGATTTTAATGCTTTGAGTACTGTACGTTGACTTAATTCATTCCGTACGATGTAATAAAACTTTGAACACAATGACATTCATCTTGAGTATGATGATTAGGTTAGGTGAGGGTTAGGTTAGGTTAGGGTTGGTTAAGTTAGGTTTGCATTAGGGTTAGCTAGGTTATGTTAGGTTCTCGGAAAAAATGGCACCGGAAAAATGGCACAGGAAAAAATGGCATAGGAAAATATAGCACAATTTTCATACTTGGAAAAAATGGCACAACTAATTTCATTTCGAGCTCACGAACCACAAACGAACACACGAGCTAACGAGCCTGTGTTTGAAGCTATCCCGCATATTCCAGTTATTGATGATGTTTGGTAACTTGTTATATCACCTTTGTTGAGCCCTGATTTCCAATTATACACCTCGATCGTATATCGTGTTTTAGTTTAATGCATTTGAAAGAATCCCTTGGGGTTTGATTTCTCCTCCCTTGTTACCTTCAGTTCATCATTCCTCTTTGCTTTTCTTATCTCGGTCTTAACCTTTCCGGCCAATACCTTATAATAATCTCGGAGGTAAACTTCACTACGATTTATTCTCCTACCTATAGCCTTCCTTTATCCAATAATATTCTTTAAATAATTATTTACCCATTTAGGGTCATTGTTGTTTGATCTGAGTTTTCTGTATGGTATGTTTTGCCTTTGTGCTTTAAGTAACTCATTATTTAAATTGTTGTGGAACTCGTCAACCTCAGATCTCGTGATCAGGTCATCCTCAACCTTTATATTTTGTGAGGTTATCGTTGTCATGTCTCCAGGTAAAGTGAGGTCGCCCTCTGTGGGTACATTGTGTGAGGTCACCTCACGTGAGGTCATGTTTTATGTTATGGCGTTGATATAACTCTAAGTAAGTTTCAGTAACAAACGTTATACAATTTTAGCAAAAACATGTCAATAAAAATTAATGTACCATTTTTTCCTAGTCTGACGATTATGCATTTTTTTTCCTTTGCCATATTTTCCTATTGCCATTTTTCCTGTGCCATTTTTTCCTGTGTAATTTTTTCCTGTGCCATTTATTCCTA
Organism: Homarus gammarus; assembly: GCA_958450375.1. NCBI lineage: Eukaryota > Metazoa > Arthropoda > Malacostraca > Decapoda > Nephropidae > Homarus > Homarus gammarus. The sequence continues at coordinate 850,733 of CAUDMG010001281.1, forward strand.
CATTCGTTATGTTAGGTTAGGTTAAGTTAGGTTAGACTAGTATTAGGTTAAACTAAGTTAGGTTAGGGTTTGTTACGTTAGGTTACATTAGCATGAGGTCAGGTCAGGTTAGGATAGGTTAAGTTATGGTTTGTTGTTAGGTTAGGTTAGGTTAGCATTAGGTTAAACTAGGTTGGTAAGGGTAGATTAAGTCAGGTTAGGCTAACAGTAGGTTAAACTAGGTCAGGGTTGGTTAAGTTAGGTTACGTTAGTATGAGGTTAGGTTACGTTAGTATGAGGTTAGGTTACGTTAGTATGAGGTTAGGTTAGGGTTAGTTACAAAAGGTTAACGTTAGGATGAGTTATCTTCAAATGAAATAATATGGGGGGGGGGGGGGGTGATGACTTCTGGTGGTGCGAGGTTGTAGAAAGTGACGTAGAGAGCGGTTGTAGAAGACCCCTGGCCGTTGAAGCACTCAGATACACCCAGCAATATAAGCCAGGGTTATTTTCGTTCGATTTCACGGAGGAAATAATACAAATAATAATAATAATAATAAACGGTTTATTAATAAAGTTGCAGCCGGTGGCTGAAAATATACAAACATACATGTGATTTAGACATAATGATATGCGTTCGATACAGTACATAAATCAGGAGTTGTTATTATTTTAACAATAGATGGGATGGTGCTATTCTTATATCTGTCAGTATGGGTCCTTATGGGCTGAATTTTGTTGTAGTGGCGGACTGCTCGAGGTGGGCGGGGGATTGCCGGTGGCAGTAGGTGGCGATGACGAGGATGGTGCAGCAATCCACTGCCAAACCTTGCTAGTGCTTGGTGGTGGAGGTCACTGAGGGATGGCATTTCCAGGGTGGAGAGAGCGTTGTTGTAGCCGGAGTAGTCTGCGCCGAGCATGATTCTGCAGGCCCTTTTCTGTACCTTCTCTAGCTGACGTTGTTGGGTAGAGTTGAGAGAAGACGACCAGGCTGGTGACGCATACGTTAATTTGGGGAGAATAAATACATTGTAGATAGTCCTCAGCTCTGACATGGGTGCACCAAGTGACCCGAGTCCTCGTAGCATGTAGAGTCGGTACGAGGCTGCCTTGATTGTGTTCTTTACATGGACCTTCCAGTCCAGTTTGTGGTTTATAGTTACACCCAGGAGTTTAGCAGACTGCACTAACTGGAGAGGATGGGCACTCACTGTGACTGCTGGAGCTTGCACTGGAATGGTGGCGGTATTGATGTGCATGACTACGGTTTTGGTGTGGTTGATGGTGACCTTGTTCTCCATAGTCCATGCCTGTAGCCTGTCCAGGGTGCCTTGTAGCGATGAGTAGTCCGTTGAGGTGTTGTCCACTGTAACCCCCACAGTGCAGTCATCCACGTACTTCCACCTGTGAGGAGTGTCTGATAGAGTGTTGTTGATTAGGATGAGGAAGCACAGTGATCCCATCTTGGACCTCTGTGGAACACCGCAGGTGAGGTGTTGGAATGTGGAGACAGAACCCTGGTACCTGACTGCCTGACGACGCTCACCCAGGAAATCAGTGAGCCATGAGACCAGGTTGGTGGGCAGCCCTAGTGCGATGGCCTTGTTGATAACAGTGCAGTGATCAACAAGAAGACAAGGCAATTGATGACCTAAAATGATGGGGTTTATGTAGTTTTTGTAGAGGGTTTAATACGAGGTAATCTGAGTAAAAAACTAGTTTATTTTGAAGGTAATTCACTGCCATGATATTTATGACAGCATGCCAGTGAACTGTAGTCTAAAACTGGCCTTTAGTATAGTTTTAGTTTGTCAGATCGTGAATCCATTTCACTCATTTATCTTTAATTGACGAACTTTTATTTTAACCCTTGTAGACAGACAGGCCCCAAACATAGGGGTCTAGAGGTACTGTACTGTTGTCCCGGGGCCCAGAAAACTGAAGAGCCTGAGAGCCAAGGCCCCCCCCCCCCCCCCAGATGAAACAGATAGAGGTAAAAAAAAAATGCAACTTTCAGACAATTTAACACCACGTCTAAACAAAACCATTCAATAGTCGGTGTTGTTTCCTTGTGGAGGACTTCTGGTCGGCTAGGGTAGGAGGTGAGGAGAGACTCGAGATGGTTGGTGTCGTACTCCAGATTTTAGAGGAGTGTTTGGATGTGCTGCTCCAAGGTCCGGCGACCAAGTACAAGGAGACAGCAACTAATTAATAGTTAAGAACATAAGAATGGAGGAACTGCAGCGGGCCTATTGGCCCATACTGGGCAGTCCCGTTTACACCCAACCCCTATTGCTCATATAAGCATCCAACCTATGTTTGAAGCTATTCAGCGTATTCGAGTTAATGATGATATTTGGTAACTTGTTCCATTTATCCACTACTCTGTTTCCAAACCAGTGTTTACCTATATCCCACCTAAATCTAAATTTGTCTAATTTAAAAGCATTGTTGGTTGGATAGTTTGAGTACTTTTGTAATGTCCCCTTTGTTTAGCCCTGACTTCCACTTATACACCTCTATCAGGTCGCCCCTTGCTCTACGTCTCTCGAGGGAGTGCAAATTAAGATGCTTTAACCTGTCTCTATACTCAAGGTTCTTAATGCCCGGGATTAGTCTCGTCATTCTCCTCTGAATTCTTTCCAAGGACTCTATATCCATTCTGTAATATGGTGACCAGAACTGAACTGCGTAATCCAGGTGTGGTCTCACAAGCGCAAGATACAGTTTTAGGATGACCTCGCTAGTCTTGTAACTAACACTCCTTTGTATGAACCCAAGTACTTTATTAGCCTTGTTACGAGCAAAAACACATTATTTACTTGGCTTAAGGTTCCTACTTATCATTACTCCTAAATCTCTCTCGCAGTCGGATTTCTCTATGGCATCGTTGTTCATCTGGTATCTGGTTTCCCTGTTTACATCTCCTATACTGAGTACTTTACATTTGTCCACGTTGAATTTCATCTGCCATTTTTCAGACCATTCGAAAATTTTTTTTAGATCTTCCTGTAGTTTTGCCGAGTCCTCGTCAGATTTAATAACACGTCCTATTTTAGCCTTGGGGAAGTCCACTTGTGACGTTGCTCCAATGGGACTTAGTGTCCTTACTGCTCACTTGCTGTTTCCTGTCCTGTAACCATGCCCTAATCCATTTAAAGATGTTACCTTTGATTCCATATGCTTCTACCTTTCTAATTAGTCTTTTGTGGGGGACTCTGTCGAAGGCTTTGCTAACGTCGAGATATACCACATCATAATTGTGCCCCTCGTCCACCGATTCGAAAACTGATGAAAAGAATGTTAATAGATTAGTTAGACATGAACATCCGCTTGTGAAGCCATGCTGGGAATCATTGATCAATCGGTGCTTCTCCAGGTGATTTCGAATAGAGTTTGAGATGATTGCTTCCAGTAATTTGCCTACTATTGATGTTAGACTGATTGGGCGGTAGTTAGAGGATAGTGATATATCCCCCTTCTTGAAAATCGGTATTACATTCGCTATCCTCCAGGATTCTGGTACTACACCTGTTTTTAAGGACATGTTAAACAACTTTGCTAAGGGCATACTAAGCTCTTCCTTACATTCCTTTAATACTCTGGCAAATATCTCATCGGGACCAGGTGACTTATTAGGCTTTAGTTTGTCTATTTGCATACTAACATCGTTACTAGTCACTACTATCTCGCTTAATTTGTTGTCTTCACTATCTCTGTATAGAGTCGGTGCCTCGGGTATCATGTTTAAATTTTCGGTGGTGAAAACTGTTGAAAAATATTTATTCAAATTATAGCTCATTTCTCCGTCGTTATCAGTGAGCTTGCCAGTATCTGACCGTATTGGTCCAATATTTTCTCGTGTTTTAGTTTGATACATTTGGTAGAATCCTTTGGGGGCTTGTCTTCGCCTCCCTTGCTATCCTTACCTCATTATTCCTCTTGGCTTTCCTTATCTCGGTTTGAACCCTACTCGCCAATACCTTATAATAATCCCGGAGGTAAATTTCGCCACGATTTATCCCTCTACCTATAGCCTTCCTTTGGCCAATGATGTTCTTTAAATAATTATTTATCTATTTAGGGTCATTGTTGTCTGATCTGAGTTTTTTGTGTGGTATCTTCTGCCTTTGTGCATTAAGTAACTCATTATTTAAATTGTCGTGGAACTCGGCAATCTCAGATCTCGTTATCAGGTCTGTGTCATCTGTCAGGTTCACGGCCAAGCGCAACACCCCCTCTTTCAGCTGCCTCTTTAAACTGTCAAAGTTTGCTCCTCTGAAATCTGGTACTTTAGTGGAATTTTCCTTACGTCTGCCCTGAAAATCTAAATGGAATCTAATTTCTTTGTGATCGCTGTTTGCAAGTTCGTTCCCTACTTCGACATTGCTAATGAGGTTTTCTCTGTTCGACAGAACGAAATCGAGTTTATTATTACCCCGGGTGGGTTCGGTTATATGTTGACTTAGGAAACAGTCCTAGATCATCTCGAGAAAATCCTCTGATTCTGAGTTACCCGTAAGGTCAGTCCAATCTATTTGGCCAAGGTTAAAGTCGTCTACTATACAGACTTTGTTGTGTATGGAAACCCTGAGCATTTCGTCCCAGATAAGTCGCTCATTGACTCTATCAAGGTTGGGGGGGTCTATATATTACTCCTGTGATTAATTTTTTCCTACCGTCAATTAATTCTATCCAAATTGTTTCTGTATTCCGCTCAGTTTTTATTTCCTTATTTATTTCATGCTTCAGATTATCCCTAACATAGATTGCTACTCCGCCTCCTTTCCTGGTCTGTCTATCGGTGTGGAACAATTTGTAACCCGCAATTTGGTATTCGACGGTAACTCACGTGAGTCTAGGTTGATCCATGTTTCAGTGAATGCTATTATATCGATTTTTTCGGTACATACCAAGGCCCTAATATCATCCATTTTGTTTCTCATACTTCTACTGTTCGCGTAGTAGACATTTAAGTTAGTCGTGTTCTGAGTCCTCCCTTTACCGCGTTTAGTTTTAAACTCCCTGTCTAATTTAGTTTTGTCATCATTCCTAACACTATTTCCCTGTAATCTTTCACTTTGTTTACCCGCTCCCACTGCAGTGTCCTCCACCCCCGTGCCCATATGTTCCCCTAGCAGTTTAAAAACTTCGATATCCTTTGAATTGCCCCCCCCCCCTAGAGACCCAGCCAGTGTTGCCACCCCATCCCAAGACAGGTGCACCCCATCCCTAGCATAAAGGTCCCTTCTGCCGTAGAAGTTGTCACAGTTGTCAATGAATGGGACTGATATTGACTTGCAATATCTGTCAAGACGGTCGTTGACACCAACTGCCCTTGACAACCATTCACTGCCAACTCTCCTTCTAGGCAGGACACCACATATGATAGGGATCCCTCCCTTTGTTCTAATTCGATCTATAGCTGCCTTGAACTTATCAAGAAGCTCCTCGCTCCTACACCGGCCAATATCATTGCCTCCTGCACTGAGGCAGATAATGGGTTTGTTCCCATTACCAGACAAGATATTGTCCATCCTGTCAATTATATCCCCCACCCCAGCTCCTGGCAAGCACACCTTCATCCTATTTTTGTTTTTACCACAAAAAGCTCTGTCCAAGTACCTTACCTGTGAGTCACCAACAAGTAAAGTTTTTATACCTTCCTTGTCAGCCCTGTCCCTGACTGTACTAACGTCCAATTCGTCTATCAAAGGACTGAACGAGTTGGTACACTTAGCTGCTGATGTCGTTGTTGACGTATCCTTGGTGTGTTTTTCATCACCAGTTTGGTCTTCCCTCTTCTCACAACCTTCCACTCGCTTGAGTTTTCGTCAGACACTGGCTTTCCCTGTCCCGCCTCCCCCTTCATCCTCGCCATCTCTTCCTTTAATTTCAGGTTCTCCAACGTGGCCCTCTCTGTTTCTTCCTTGGCCCTCTCCAATTCTTCCATGGTCCACTCCAGCTTGGCCAACAAACTCGCACACCCCAGACCACACATAGCACTGGCCATATCTGATAATTATCCCTCGGGAGCTAACCCTGCCGTGACCTTTCCCTAAATTGTCTAATAGTAGCAATTTTTTTTAATCTTTGTTGCACCTCTATCGTGCAGGACGGCGGAGGGGGGGGGGGGGTTAAGAGGGAGGGAGGCCAGGCATAGTTTGTCATCCCTTACAGTGGCTTTGTTATCTATGAATTTGGCGGGAGATAAAGAGAGAGGCCGCCGAGGACACCCACCACACCAGCCAGCCTTTGTTATGTAAATAAACCCAGCAGAAGGCGACCACCTCACTGGGTTCACTTGAAGCGGACACTGACTTTCCTGAATTAGGATTACTTACAAAAACTCAATATCTTTTTGTGGATCTCTATTGATTACACTGGTCAACAAAGTTTTTGTTGCATTGCTATAAACACTTGATTCTACCTAATTTGGGTGTGCTGATCTCATATCTGAAGTTAGTTTCTTTCTGTAAGCTCTAGTTTTTTTGCAATCAAGGTATTTTGAAATTTCAAAATTTCGTCTTCGTCTTATTGACCTCGTCGTCTATCTTGAAAAATATGTCATTAAACTGTCATTAAATTAGCTGGGTAATAAACAATGAAATATTACATATTCTAAATTTATTCAACAACACAATTTGAAACATGTTCCATCTAAAACAAAGGTTGAAATTTGTATAAAACTCATTGTTAGGTAAGAAATTTGTTACTATGAGGAGACAAAGCCCAATCACATTTTAGCCAGGTAGGAATTTGCGCTTGAAGCTCTTGCGTTTGTGAAATGTCTCAGGGCACTCTCGTTTACTGCTCCAGCAGTAGTCTGCCATCATATGTTTGTCCCATCTCCCTTGGTAGCGGTCTTCCATGGTCTTGAGATCCTGATGAAACCGCTCGCCTTGCTCGTCACTTACTGCCCCTAGGTTCTCAGGGAATCTATCAAGATGACTTTATAGGAAATGGAGTTTGACACTCATATTGCATCCAAGGTCATGAAAGGCTGACAACATGGTTGCTACAAGGGTTTCATAGTTGTCAGCCTTTTTATTACCAAGAAAGTTTTCCATTACCGCCACAAATGAAAGCCATGCACCCCTTTCCTTGTCGTCCATCTTTCTGACAAAGTCTTGATCACGTACAAGTGCACGAATTTGTGGTCCATCAAACACACCTGCCTTTATCTTCTCAAATGACAAAGCAGGGTGAGCAGAGACTATGTGTTGGAAGCATTCACCATCAGTATTTAATGCTCTGACAAACTGTTTCATCAGGCCCAGCTTGATATGGAGAGGAGGAAATATGATCTTTTCTCGACTGACGATTGGATCATTGACAATGTTTGGCATACCAGCTTCCAGAGTCTCACGTAAGGGCCACTCCTTCAGGTTCCAATGCCTGTCTCTAGCTCGGCTGTCCCACATGCAAAGAAAGCAGGGATACTTTGTAAATCCTCTTTGTTGGCCAAGAAGGAAGTTCACCATTTTGAGGTCAACACAAATTGTCCAGTTGTGCTCATGGTATTTTAGCAGGTGAATCACAGTTTTAATGTCATTATACTCCTCTCGTAAGCACACAGAATGACCCACTGGAACAGCTGCATAGACATTACCATTATGTAGTAGCACACACTTCAGGCTACGCTTACAACTATCTAGAAATAATCGCCAGTCATTTGGACTATACAATGGAATCCCTAATTCCTGGAGAAGACCCGGGATATTATGACAGTAAACAAACTTATTCTCCTCTGTAAAGAATGGCACAAAATCCTGTTCCCGCTTTCTGAAGTCTGAAACTTTTGTGGTCTGGTTCAGTAGAGCCTTTTCTTGCAACCTAGAAGCTAGAACTTCTGCTGCATTTTTGGAGAGACCCAAATCACGCACAAGGTCATTCAGCTCTGGCTGACTAAACTTCTGAGGGGTTGATGACTCTGGTGTACCATCAGAAGAATCGTCGGAATCTGCAAGTATTTCTTGAGTTTCATGTTCACTCTCTTGGTCTTTGTCGCTTCCCTCCTCTTCAGCTGGAGACAACCCATTAAAAACTGGAACTGGTAGCTCATCAGAGTGCAAAGTAGGTCGAATTGCTGAAGGGATACTAGGATACGATATTTTATGTCTGTTTTTCTTGCCAACACCCTTCGTATTGATCAGACAAAAATAGCAGTCAGTTGTGTGGTCCTTCGGTTCTCTCCAGGTCATGGGAATTCCGAACGGTAATATACTGCCAGATCTGGGGTCACTAAATTTAAGGGGATAACTTAACTCTAAACTTAATTTCTAAGGGTCGCTGCCACCATACCCCCTCTGGACAGCATGTAGCTCGTTAGGTAGCGGGCAGAGTGGACTAGGCATTGGGTTAGGTTTTCCATTGACCAGATCGATGAGGGTAAAGAAGGGGGAAACCATAACATGTCTTAATTGATTTATTCCTTATAAAACATACTGGTAAAAAAAACATATACATGAATTGGCCTTCCTCAGAAGAACAACAGAATTTTGGTTACCCAGACTCTTACATTACTGGCGGGTCATCCACCTACTTATTGCATAACAAATGGGGAACGCCGTAGCTCGGTCGTTCCTTCTTACACATCCCTTAACACATCAGACTGCTCCACTTGGGTGGATTGTAGCACCGTCGGTTATCATACATAGCAGCACCATCTCAACACACCTGTTACACTCCATACCTGCAAGTATGTGACTCCTTGTGACTTTTAGGTATACACAACGGACACCTCGTTCGCACACCGCCCTCGGTGGGTAGAGACGAGGGCTTCACCTAGAGACATACCAGCACTATTTCTACGCCTGGTATTATAGGTCGCTCCAAGTGACGACCGCCGTTTCTCACGGTCTCCTTAGTTGTGACTATTCATGTGGAGTGGTGCGCTGGGAATAATTCCCACTCGGTGTAACGCTCAAGTGGACAATGGCGGCCGGGCGGCAAGATACTCCGGCCACATGGCACCTGTGGTGACGGCAGAACGGGAAAAACTAAGCAATAATGCCTGACGGGCGGTTATCCCACCCCTTAACACATCCCTATCACACTTATATATCCAGCAAAGCTTTAAACTGTAGTAACTTCTATTTATCAACCTTAATTGTAGGGCGGGATATAGCCCGCTAGGGCACTGACCTGTGGTGACGGCAGAACGGGAAAAACTAAGGCCGATTTCCCGCCGCTTCTCGTCACATAGGCCTACAGTTTCCAATCCTCAATTTACACTTTTGTTTCTTATGGTTCTCACCTGAACACTTTACGGTATATTGTCACTCATTTCTTAACAACACATATATTAATCCTAAATTACACACTAAGGTAAGGTCTTGGTTTGCTAGTGCTTGGGTAAATGCCTGAGATTATAATATTAATGAGGCATCTGAGGCGGGTACATGACGCGCCTTGAAACAAAAGCCGAATGATCATGGCCGGGGTGTATCAACGTCACTTAAAAACTGTAATGAGGGATCCTCCTCTCACACATTGCACTATTTGAACACAGACATAAGATTCTCTGATCACTGTACCTGTCGTGGGTATATGTCACGTGAGGCTACGAGGTGTATTAAATTCATACCGACGCATACACGATATTTCCTTTCCGGGATAGTTTCTAGATCACTGTCAACACCTCACATAGTTCTGATACATTTATCCTTTTCCCAGATCATTGTTCTCATGTATTTTCATATGATATCTGTTGGAGTTATGTTCGCTACACACCCACAGACGTAAATAGTAGGACCTTCAAACCCTGATCCACACTTAGTCTTACAGTACACTAGTCCGGCTCAACTGGACTTTAACATTCATCTTATGCCTACCCTGAGTGATCCTTAATGCTATGAATACATACAGTACACTTGATATGATATAACTATACCTGGGTACAATACAACACATGGTCTAGGAACCTTGAGTAGGTGAGTTGTCCTTTCTCAATGTTTCTCGTTTTCTGAGGTTCTACAAGCGCGGTGCATTTGAATGTTATGTAGCGTAATATGAATTAGATGGGATTTTTAGGGATGACAATGATGTGCGCAGTACATAGCCTTCCCCTCCCAAGGATTCATATTATGCGAAATAATATGCAAAGCACTAACGCTGTAGTGTACATACATTTTACAATCCTAACAGTTCATGATTAGAGTACCTTAATCCATCACACAAAACATAAGGAGACTTAAACGTTTCCTACGAGCGTCTCCGCTACCATATACATCAGACAACCGTTTACAATCCTGCTAGTTCGGTATACAATATATCAGTAAAAAGAAAATTATAAGGAGACAACCTTTTCATACTCGAGTCTCCGTTACCTATACATACCACAACTTATCAATTCTTATTTCAGTACAATATAGTATAGGGAACATTCCTTTCACAGTTCATCAGCGTAATACCTCAACCTACCTTTGGCCCCAGCACATAAACAGTGACTCTTTGACATTACATCTACCACAAAAGTTCTCTGCATGAAATTACATATCCTAAGGAATTTAAATTCTTGTCTATGAATGGGGAATTAGTTACATCAGACACTTCCTCAGATTACTACTTCCTTTCAATAATAATTCACCTTTTCAACACAAAACCATGGTTCTAGACATACACATTGGGGTTCATAACACAAAACCCGTATTTTCTATCTCACAGTTCACAAGAACTGGTATTTGAAAGTCGGGGTGACTCCCTCACCCGGAGCGAGTCAACAACCCAAACCAAACTTCCGACACACATAAACTGAGATTTTTTCTTTCGACAACATAGGCAGCAACTGGATCTCCGGACTTCAGTTCATAAGAACTGGGATTTATAATGTTGGGGTGACTTCAGTACGACTGATGAAGTCAACAACCCACAAACTTTTGACACACATAAACTGAGATTTTTTCTTTCGACAACATAGGCAGCAACTGGATCTCCGGACTTCAGTTCATAAGAACTGGGATTTCTAATGTTGGGGTGACTTCAGTACGACTGACGAAGTCAACAACCCACAAAAAAAAATCTGACAATATAGAGACCACTACTAATAGGTGATCTTCAAAAAGCATCCCGACAAACCATCTGAGCAACTGTCTCCCCCACCCAAAACTTTATAATTCAACAAATCAACCTAACAACTGGAAAGCCAATAATATTCAATCGAAGCAACATTCTGGAACTAGATTTCCTACAAATCCATTCTAACTACTGGTCTCCTCTGCCTCACAGGGAATCTACCTGCAGGTTGACCTACCACATTTCCGTCATCACTTTCCTCATCTGTTTCGTCTGAGCCCGAGTCCGAGGAAGAATCACAGGGTGGAAGTAGGGGCTCATTCAGCTGAACAAACATGTCTCTACTTACATACCTCTTTACTTTCTCAGCCGCTCTCTTTATCACCTCACTTTCATCCAAGGGGTTAGTCAACTCATATGCAGCACCATTTCGTATAATTTCTGTTATAGTGTACGGACCCTTCCACTTGGTATTCAACTTCCTGCTGGTCCCAGGGTTGGGCCATTCATTCCTCACCCATACTGTTTCTCCTAACTGCATAGTTTGGTTCGTTCTTGATCTATTTGCTCTCTCTCTGGTCTCTCGTGACATCCTGGCAGACATCTCTTTTATAGTACCCTTGGCTTTCTCGGGATACCTATACTGAGGTCCTCTTACAGGTTGTTCATTAACCAATGGGATGTTAGCTGGCAAACCCTTAATGGTGCCTATTTCATTTGGACCTAAGACAAACAACGCATCATGATTCATTACCACTTGTTGCAAGTGTATCCGCATGTCCCTATCTAAGTGTGGCCATTGCTGTGTCCTAATTAACTCTTTCAATTTGTCCTGTCTTGTTTCCCCACGTTTCACTTCATCACAGTCTGGTACCATAGAATTTAGTACTTCCTGAGCTCGTCTAATTTTGTGGACTGGGGAATTTTCCATACCCCTACAAAGTAAGCATTGAGTTGGGAACTTCACATCATGAGTCAGTCTTAAGGGGATTTTGTTAGACCTCTTATCATCTTCTCTCTGTATGGCCAGGTGATGCGGTGAGCACAGGGGTATGTCTACAGAACGGCCTACCTCACCTAACTCTTCATAAATGTGTGAGATAGTTCCGAGATTATTCCCTTTGTATGTATATTATGTATGCTGGATTATATATCATGTATGTATATTATGTATGTGCTCCATTTATGTATTATTTATTCAGCCTAGCTAGCAGCGTGTGGCAATGTTATTACCATATCCCACACGCTTAATTAATGTGCCTGGCGACGTATGGAAGCTGCTAATGTATCACTTGCCATACGTCGCCTATAGCAGTTGACCGGGAGCCTAGTCAAGAGAGAGTGCTGCTCTCCTTTGTGTACATACTCTTATCCAGTAAACCGAACCTACAAAACTATACAGGTGTTTGTGTTCTCTCCTGTATATAGAACTTATTATTCAGAACCTAACATGGCGCAGTGATCCGATCTTACTGGATAATTACGAGTGATAGTGCAAAGTTTGTGGGGAAGCCGGCGTACGGACTCCTCTCTCGCTTGGGTCAACTCCCGCGCGCGTCACCTCGCCTCGAAGAATTTCAGCAACTTTGAGCAGTGACAGTGATTTTCTGTGAAGTGTTTAGTGCATTGTGTGTTCGTGCCATTCATGTGTGACCTTGTTCTAAAGGATTCCCAAGGTATACGGCACGTTCTGGGCATTTGTAAGGAGTAAAGTTCAGTGCACCCGTCTCTGACCGCGTCCTGAGGGTAACTAGACTGACTGGGAGTCGCCGCGCCTCTCCCTCCACCCCCCTCACAGCGCCGCCTCCACCCCCCCCCCTCACAGCTGGGGCGAGACGCTCTACCCGCCCAGGACACACACTCACTCGCACACGTACATGTACTGTACTAACACTCGCTGACCGCGCGGCTTCCTTATATATATTTTATATATATAACCTACTTATCTGTGTATTTAATTAATTTTTTGTCTGAAATCTTGTTGATACGACGGGCTGACCGGTCAACACTGATTTAAGACATAGTACACAGAGGAAGTAGTTATGTCTCACGCCTTACGTAGCCGTGGACCCAGCGTCTGGATGACTCAGGCGGGTGATAGCCCCGCAGAGATTGATGACCAGGCCGGCCACGACGCTCCAGCCCCCACATCGCGCAGTCCCTCACCTCAATATTCAGCGTTGTCTCCAGAGATAATTGCTTTACTGAAGTTTATGAGAGATGAGAAACGCGAGGATGAAGCCCACAGACGTTTGGCGGATGAGCACAGAAGGCAAGCAGAGGCAGAACGAGACAACCAACGGAGATTGGAAGACAGTGAACGGTTTGAAGCCTTGATATCTCGCCTCACTGTTAACCAAGCCCCTGGCTCTAACACTGCCTCGGTACTGACTGGTTCAGATACCTCATCCATGCTTCCTTCACACCCCCCAGCCCCACCTAAAGCAGCAGCTCAAACGCCGCCCATCTTGAAGCCTGATGAGACTTTCCAGACTTTTCGTGAATGGCGGCGACGGTGGACTGACTACTCTACAATGGTGGATCTCCAGAGTTTGTCACAGCCTAAACAACTCATCCAGCTGCGCATGTGCCTGTCCTTGGAAATTCAGCGTGTCTTGGAACATACGTTGCAGGTACCCCCAACCTCTTCGCTGTCTGTAGAGGAGGTACTGGACGTTCTACAACGGCACATCAAAGGACAGCAGAATGAAGCTCTGCGCAGGAGGGAATTGTTTAGCTGCAGACAGATGGAGGGTGAGTCTTTTGATGCCTTTTACGTGCGTCTTAAGAGAGCCTCGGAAGAGGTAGATATATGTCCAGGCCACCACCAGCAGTGCGAGGAGACCCAGTTGAGGCAGGTGATCCTGATGGGTGTTAAGGACGAGGAACTTGTCCAACGCCTCACCTCCCTCGACTCTTCCTCTTCTCTTAAGGATGTGTTGACGATATGTCGCTCCTATGAGGCTGCCAGGTGTGCCACCTCTGCCATCCGTGCTCCCCCTACAGCTGTACGCGCTGTGTCCCGGTACAAGAAGGACAAGAAGTCTGTTCCTACGCCTTCGCCCACCACGTCCACGCCTGGTTTATTTTGCAACAACTGTGGTAAGCAGCACGGAACACAGGTGTGTCCAGCTGCTCAGTCTACCTGCAACAGTTGTGACCGTAAGGGCCACTGGTCACTCACAGTACGGTGCCCAGCCAAACGCGTCCAGTGCAATGTGTGTGGTCGTCTGGGCCACTATGACAAGTGTTGCCCTTCCAACATACCCAAGGGACCGCGTCGGCGGAAGCTTCAGCCCCCCTCCACCAGAGAGGGCCGCCCACAGTCTTCCAATCAGAGGTACGACGACTCCTGACAACGCTCGAGCCACATTAGGAATGTGTGCTCCCCCCCGCGTCCCAGGACCAAAGTCCCCCAGTACATCAGCGTCATCGTGACCTACGGCGGTGTGTCATCCCGTCTTCAGATGTTGCCCGACACCGGCGCTGATGCTACAGTCATCGGTCCCCAGCATTTGCAATGCTTGGGGCTCTCTCCAAGTGATCTAGGACCGCCCCCCAAGGATCTCCGCTTTATGGCAGATGGTTCACAGATGACCCCGGCCCTAGGTTCACTCTATGCACACGTCACCTTTGGCAACAGGTCGTGTCAAGCCTGGATTGATGTGCATAATGGCGTCCCGACTCCTTTGCTGTCCTACAGACATTGCCAAGAGTTGGCCATCATCCCCCAGGACTTCCCAACACCGATTCTCGAGGTAAAACACGCCAACAGGGTGCACGAAGGGAGCAGCAACTACCCTGCTGCCGCCCTGCCCCTACCTCTGGCCAGTGACACCTCTCCTTCGGTAGTTGTCCCTGCTGCTTCAAGTCTCCACGCCTTGGCTCGCCTCCACGACAGTCACTGTGGAGCCGAGGCCACCAAACGGCGTGCAAGACAGACTGTGTTCCGGCCTGGCATCGACCCCGACATCTCCAATGCTGTCCAGGTGTGTAAGCCCCGCCACGTATTACAACCCAGCCAGCAGCAGGAACCCTTTATGAGTGACGACAACCCCACCCGCCCCTTTGAGTCTGTGTCGGCCGACTTTTTCTGTGTGTCAGGAAAGTCCTTCCTCGTTATCGTCGACCGTCTCTCTGGTTGGCCGGTTGTCATCAAGTGCGGTAATGACACGACGTCTGCCGCCACCATCAGCAAGTTCCGCCACTACTTCCGTGACGTGGGCGTTCCTGTACGCCTGCGAACCGACGGAGGGCCTCAGTTCACAAGCCGGGACTTTGCTGCGTTCCTTGACCGATGGGGAGTCCGGCATGTGTTGTCATCGCCCCATTACCCGCAGTCCAACGGCCACGCTGAGGCTGCTGTCAAATCCCTGAAGCACCTCATCCTTAAGGTGGCCCCTTCTGGGAACATTGACTGCGAGGCCTTCGACAGGGGTCTTCTTGAACTCCGCAACACACCTAACTACACCGGACGCTCCCCTGCCCAGGTTTTGTATGGACGCCCCCTTCGTTCTTGTGTCCCTGCTCACCCTCAATCCTTCTCCAAGGAGTGGCAGGCCAAGACAGAGGATTGTGATCGCCGAGCCGCCGAACGTGTTCAGGACGTCGTCGCCCGCTACAATGACCACGCCCGTTCTCTCCCCAGGTTGAGTGTCGGCACCCAAGTCCGTGTTCAGGACCCGACCTCCCTACGTTGGGACAAAGTAGGCGTAGTCATGGGTCTCGGCAGGTCACGGGACTACCAGGTGCGGTTACCCAGTGGTCGTGTGTGGTGGAGGAACCGCCGTTTTCTCCGACCCGTAACAATGCCTTCTGCTGGCCCCGCCACCAGTGTTGAGTCCCATACCCTTCCCAGTGATGAAGTCCCTCGACGCTCAGAACGGATCCAAAAGAAAAGGTCCGCCCAAGACTTTGCTATGAGCGTATAGGGGGGAGGGAGGTGTATGTATATTATGTATGCTGGATTATATATCATGTATGTATATTATGTATGTGCTCCATTTATGTATTATTTATTCAGCCTAGCTAGCAGCGTGTGGCAATGTTATTACCATATCCCACACGCTTAATTAATGTGCCTGGCGACGTATGGAAGCTGCTAATGTATCACTTGCCATACGTCGCCTATAGCAGTTGACCGGGAGCCTAGTCACGAGAGAGTGCTGCTCTCCTTTGTGTACATACTCTTATCCAGTAAACCGAACCTACAAAACTATACAGGTGTTTGTGTTCTCTCCTGTATATAGAACTTATTATTCAGAACCTAACACCCTTCATCATCAAAGTAACAGAATTCCTCATCATTAACTACTTCATATTCACCTAAAACCGCACCAGGACTCAAACAAACTGGCTGCTCTGAAACATTACTCATAGGAACATAAACACAGGAATCATCTTGGACTATCACACACATATCCGGTTGTTGTTTCAGCCCCTTATGTGTAAATCTGATACTTATGGTCTGACCTACCCCTACCTTCACTTTAACTGGCCTAATCTGAGAACTGTGCCCACTTATTGTAGTCTTCCTATCAATGTGTAAGTTAGTTAGCTCCTTGGGAGAAGACAAGATCGAAGCATTAGTGAGCTGTTTGACTTTGACAACCGTTCGCACCTTTCCTCCCTGATTTGGTTTCCAATAAACCTGTTTATGACCCCCCCACGTGAACTGATTTCTTTCGTGATGCCACCAAACTCCACATCTACCTAAAATGTCTGCTCCCAATAAGGCATCATTATCCAACATGCTATCTTCCACTATTACGGCTTGGTGGCGGATTCTTTTCCTACGGGACAACTGTACACTGATGACAACCGTGCCTTGGGCCTTAAACTCTTCCCCGTTAAGAGCTACATATCTCTCGGTACAAGGCCTAATGGGCCCCACCTTCAAGGCCCTCACCAAACTATCTTTAATGAGCGTAGATTCACTACCCGTATCAACCAGCGCTATACAAGTATGTCCACATATAGGTAACTTAATACATGGAGAACTGGGTGTGGACGGATGTCGTGGTCATTGGCCCGAAGGGTGATTCCTAGCTTGGCGTCCTGGGCAAGTGGTAAAGAAACTCCTACAGTTCATCCTCCTGCACGCATAACAAGAACCTGGCCTGGGCCTGGAGGGACAATTATGTGGGCTATGGCTATCCCTCCTACAATACCCACACCATTCATTCCCTGTCCAATTTTGAGTGTTAGTCTCCTTCCACCTCGTGTTCTGAGCCCGTCTTCCGTCAGTCTCGTTCCTATGGTAGTCTCCCTGAACTCTATAATTTTCAAAGTCTGTCGTGGGTTGTACTTGTTCTTGGCGGGATTGTCTAACGTGATATAAGTCCCGGCTATCCCCACCCAGATATTCACTCCTACTTCGCTCTAACATTCTTACAACTGAATCCAACGTACGGCCGTCTTGTATATAGGGGGTTAAGTCTCTCTGTATTGGTTTAGGCACAGCTCTGTACAGTCTTTGTATTATGTAAGTATCTTTAGTGGTTATTGCTCCAAACTTCTTCTCCATGACTGCGAACCTTGCTCTCATGTCACATACATAATATCGGGGGTTATCATTCACGTCATACACGTTTCGTTTCAACATCTCCCATGCTTCATCTTCGGTGGATGGTCCTAAATTTAATCTTAACATAACCTTTCTGAAACTGTCCCAGTCCTCACTAACTGCCACTAACAATGGCCGTACCAATTTGGCCACGCTGTTTTCCATCCAACTCAGGGCAGTTGATATTCTTCCCTCATCCTCTGTCACACATCTTTCAACTTTCCGAAAAAACCTACTTAGGACCTCGTCTACCTGTAAGCTCTGCAATTCTTCCAATGTTAGCTTATCTATATGGTTAAAGTGGCATGGAATGTTTACGTTGACGGCGTTCCTACTGTTTTGTAGTGGAGTGGCGTCATCTCCTACAACTGACTCTTGCTCATTGTTTGGGCCTTGTGCATGCTGGGGTGTTTGTTTTAATTCCTTAATCTGTTTCTGTAATTCTTCTAACTCCAAGAATTGTCTCTCATTGATCAGCAACGCCTGTTCCAATCTCTCTGCCAATGTGTCCCCACCTCTGGTACTTCCCTCTTCTACTGACTCAGCCATTTTGACCTAAAAGTGCTACCTCTCGACCCAAGACAAATACGAACCGCTTAACACAACTACTCTCCTGTACTATTACAACCTTAATTGATCAATGGTATAATACAACACTATGCAACCTCTTAACATGGCACCAAAAATTATAACTCACATTAGCTGGAGACCGAAAGTCCTATGGTATTCCATAGGTGAACCACTTAACAACATGAGAGGTGAACCACTTGAGACACTTCTCAGACACAGTGTGGCCTCCCTTACTTCAACGTCAACAGGGTTAATCCACAACTTCTGCAAGTATTAATACATATTAATGCTGGATAAAACACAAACCCAAAACACATCAATGACACACATGACTTCAGTACTGTATAAATTTTCAAAACTTCTTACATTTCTGTACTCAATCAATGTTATTCACATGTAAGTATCCCTCAAAAATCAGATAATCCATCATTAAAATACTTGTCTATTTCTGCAACTTAAATTCCAGCTTCAATTCCCTCGGATTTGATCAATGATTAAAAACCATCCCACCGCTATAGCCACCAATTTATACTGCCAGATCTGGGGTCACTAAATTTAAGGGGATAACTTAACTCTAAACTTAATTTCTAAGGGTCGCTGCCACCAGACCCCCTCTGGACAGCATGTAGCTCGTTAGGTAGCGGGCAGAGTGGACTAGGCATTGGGTTAGGTTTTCCATTGACCAGATCGATGAGGGTAAAGAAGGGGGAAACCATAACATGTCTTAATTGATTTATTCCTTATAAAACATACTGGTAAAAAAAACATATACATGAATTGGCCTTCCTCAGAAGAACAACAGAATTTTGGTTACCCAGACTCTTACATTACTGGCGGGTCATCCACCTACTTATTGCATAACAAATGGGGAACGCCGTAGCTCGGTCGTTCCTTCTTACACATCCCTTAACACATCAGACTGCTCCACTTGGGTGGATTGTAGCACCGTCGGTTATCATACATAGTAGCACCATCTCAACACACCTGTTACACTCCATACCTGCAAGTATGTGACTCCTTGTGACTTTTAGGTATACACAACGGACACCTCGTTCGCACACCGCCCTCGGTGGGTAGAGACGAGGGCTTCACCTAGAGACATACCAGCACTATTTCTACGCCTGGTATTATAGGTCGCTCCAAGTGACGACCGCCGTTTCTCACGGTCTCCTTAGTTGTGACTATTCATGTGGAGTGGTGCGCTGGGAATAATTCCCACTCGGTGTAACGCTCAAGTGGACAATGGCGGCCGGGCGGCAAGATACTCCGGCCACATGGCACCTGTGGTGACGGCAGAACGGGAAAAACTAAGCAATAATGCCTGACGGGCGGTTATCCCACCCCTTAACACATCCCTATCACACTTATATATCCAGCAAAGCTTTAAACTGTAGTAACTTCTATTTATCAACCTTAATTGTAGGGCGGGATATAGCCCGCTAGGGCACTGACCTGTGGTGACGGCAGAACGGGAAAAACTAAGGCCGATTTCCCGCCGCTTCTCGTCACATAGGCCTACAGTTTCCAATCCTCAATTTACACTTTTGTTTCTTATGGTTCTCACCTGAACACTTTACGGTATATTGTCACTCATTTCTTAACAACACATATATTAATCCTAAATTACACACTAAGGTAAGGTCTTGGTTTGCTAGTGCTTGGGTAAATGCCTGAGATTATAATATTAATGAGGCATCTGAGGCGGGTACATGACGCGCCTTGAAACAAAAGCCGAATGATCATGGCCGGGGTGTATCAACGTCACTTAAAAACTGTAATGAGGGATCCTCCTCTCACACATTGCACTATTTGAACACAGACATAAGATTCTCTGATCACTGTACCTGTCGTGGGTATATGTCACGTGAGGCTACGAGGTGTATTAAATTCATACCGACGCATACACGATATTTCCTTTCCGGTATAGTTTCTAGATCACTGTCAACACCTCACATAGTTCTGATACATTTATCCTTTTCCCAGATCATTGTTCTCATGTATTTTCATATGATATCTGTTGGAGTTATGTTCGCTACACACCCACAGACGTAAATAGTAGGACCTTCAAACCCTGATCCACACTTAGTCTTACAGTACACTAGTCCGGCTCAACTGGACTTTAACATTCATCTTATGCCTACCCTGAGTGATCCTTAATGCTATGAATACATACAGTACACTTGATATGATATAACTATACCTGGGTACAATACAACACATGGTCTAGGAACCTTGAGTAGGTGAGTTGTCCTTTCTCAATGTTTCTCGTTTTCTGAGGTTCTACAAGCTCGGTGCATTTGAATGTTATGTAGCGTAATATGAATTAGATGGGATTTTTAGGGATGACAATGATGTGCGCAGTACAGTAAGCCCTTACGTTTTCCTTTTGTCCAGTCACGCAGCATTTCTTCGCAGTTATGACACACAGCATGTGGAGCCCATTTTTTGTCTTGGTCGCCAAGAGTAAGTCCGAAGTACGCTTTGTAGCCGCGCCTCACAAACGATGTTATATTGCGCCTCTGACGAATAAGCGTGAAAGTATCCACAAATATAACAGAAGGCATCAGGTTTGTTCACACATTGATTTCTCTTTGTAGGCATGACCAAATCTGAAAGAAAAAACAGACAAAATTATATCTCCCTATTGATACCATAATCGTGTAATTAATTAATTTGACCGCAAACGGCTAGAATGTAAAACCTCAAATTACATGAAAACTGGAGCATGCAGAACAAAACTGGTTTCAAATATGAAATCAGCAGATCAAAAATGGTAAGAAACAGTAAAGAAATCTCATGCAACTGGGAATTATAAAAAATTTGTTGTCCTGTGTTATCCACCATAATGCTAACCTAACCTAACCTAACTTAACTTAACTTAATTTAATGTAATGATTGTTTATCAGACCACAGCTTACAGCCCAGAGAATTACAACACATATAACAGTAAGTAGATGACCTCGAGGTAACCCACATACCAAGTTGACACACATTACAGGAGGGCGGGGCCACAGAGCACTTGAGTTAACCGTGTGATATGACCTACAACCACACCTGGACAAACGGCTGTCCAGACCTGTCCCAAGGGAGGTCAAGTTCACAAAGGAATCAGAATTCTCACAGCCACTCGATCAGCTCACACCCGGTCAAGACACACCCAGCTCAGTGTTAATTGGGAGAGATCATATGTTGATGATGATGATGGGATGGAGAGAAGAGAGCCATTGGCTCAGGAAGGTGGAAGACGGTGTAGAAGGAAGGTAAAGGTTAGGATGTTGGAAATAAAGAAGGAGATAAATAGCAGGTGGGCTGTTCACCTTGCGGGGACGGGGTTAAGTCTGCCATGTCAGCATTTCAGGTCCACTACAGCAAGGGAAGTGAAGCCAAGCTAATCTAAGCTAAGGTAGTTTGTGGTGTTTGGGGAGGGGGGCCCTCCGTGTCCTTTGAGTCTCTTGGTTTTCATTTTGTGTATATTGGTTCTGGTTCTGTGTTGTCATATGTTATGCTCTTTGGCCATCAGTTGTGTGTTCTGGTAATGTCTTCTTGCGTTAATTGTTGGAATATGGGGTCTTCTAATTTTTGTAGTTTTCCCTTATTGCTAATGCTTGATTAAGTGTTCTGATGTTGATTGTGGTTAGATTATGTTCTGTGTGTAGCTCGCTGGAATTTTTGAATATGGTGGTCTGAGTTTTGCTGCTCTTCTGAGGGCCACGTTTTGAACTGCTTGTATTTTGAGTTTATTTGATTTTGTTATAGTGTTGAGAGGAATTGGGGGATATTCCAGGTGTGGTCTGACTAGTGCTTTGTAAAGGTGTAGTTGTATATTGGTGTTTAATTTGCGGAATCTTCTGAGTCTAGTTAGATGTGTCTTCACTTTTGCAATTCTTTCTGTGATATGTGGTAGTATACCGTTCCTTGTGATTTTGAGGCCGAGGATTTTCCCATTTTCTGCGTGTGGAATGTTTTGATTGTTGACCATGGTTGGGTAAGGTCTGGTTTTAGCTATATGAATTATCTTTATTTTTTGTGTTTGTTTTAATTTTCCATTTCCTCCCATTATTGTTTATGGTTTCTATTTCTCTGCTTGTTCTGATTGACATCATTTGTTTGGATTTCCCTGGGTATTGTATAATGTGGGTTATGTCGTCTGTGTATGCAATGTACTCTGAGTTTCTTGGTTTGGGCAAGTCGGCTGTATATATGGTGTATAGTGTTGGTGATATGATGCTGCCTTGGGGTACTCCACTGTAAAGGGTGAAGTTTTGACCTATGTAGTTGTCGATGGTGAGTTTGCATTGTCTGTTGTCAAGGAAGTTACAGAGGAGAGCCGTGATGTTGGGTGGTATGTTGAGTTGGATGATCTTGTATTTGAGCCCTTCATGCCATACTTTGTCGAAGGCTTTGCTGACATCTCTGAGTACTATGTTGCATTGGTTTCTGTTGCTGGCTGCATTTGCGATGGATTCGTATATTAAGGCTTTTCCTAAGGCCGTGTTGTCTCTGGTTGTATTTATCTTCATACTCTAGGTGGTTTCTTAGTCTCTGGTTTATTATTTTTTCAAGGATTTTGCCAGGTGTTTCGAGGAGTGATATGGGTCTGTAGTTTTCTGCCTGTGTTGGGTTCTTTCCTTGTTTTGGAATGAGTCTTATTTTTGCCATTTTAAATTTGGATGGGAATAATCCTCTTGCTATAGAAGCATTGAAGATGTCTGCAAGCTGTTTGATCATTGGTGGTGGTATGTTTTGCAGCACGGTTTTGTTTATTTGACTTATTCCGGGCGATTTATTCTTGAAGCTGTCATTTTTTTTTGTGATGTCATGTGCGGTTATTGGAGCAATTAGTGGGTCGTTTTGTCCAACGTGTTGAGGTTGATTGACCTGGATTGTTGCCATTTGTCTGTGTTTTGGTTCAACTGTGTTTCCACCAAGTGTTTCTCTGCAGAAGTTTCGGTTGTCCTCATCCGTGATTTGGTAGCTGCTGCTCCAGAATGTTCTGAATATTGGTACCTTGAGTTTTGGTTCTGTTATCTTCTTGCCGTTGTTGTCTATAAGGTAGCTGCTCTCCTCTGAGTTGGTTCTCATGAGATTTTTTATTTTAGTCCAGAAGGCTTTTGGGTTTTTGTAGTCTGCTTGTGTGTTGGTTATTAGCTGGTTCCATTTCTCGTTGTGTTTACTTTGCATCTTTCTAGTAATTCTTCTTTGAGATTTCCATACAATACAGTGATGTGTGGGCTCCAGCCGAGTGTTTTTATAAATTCATGTAGGTTGGCGAATCTGGTTTGGATTATTTTTTCTTCGTGTGTTAGTTGTACATATGGTAGTGTGCGATATGTTGTTTTGGGGGTGTTGTTTTTCATGGCTGTTGTGATTTTCGAATACCAGGTTTCTAAGGCAATATCGATCTCGTTGATGTTTTTGTTGTGGAGAGTCATTGTTTCGTCGGTGTTGAGAGCTGTTTTGAAACTTTCCCAGTTAGCTCTATTAAATGAATATCTTGGTGTCGAGGGAATTTGTATTGGAGATGTGGAAAAAGTTTCTATTATGGGTATGTGGTCACTGGTGTTGGCGGGTTCAGGTTTTATGTGTGTGTGAAAATGGTGGTGTCTATTTGTCAGAATTATGTCGGGATTCCCAGAGTTTCCCGGTGTTATGAATGTTTGAAAGTCTGGGCCTAGGTGTGTATTGCTGCCTTGCTTGATTAGGTTATGCAGTATTACTCCAGCACGGTTTCTGTTGTGATGTCCAAGGGTTGTGTGTCGAGAGTTCAAACCGCCTAGGAAGTATGCCGGGCTGTTTCGCCTGATTAGTTTTAGGAGGTCTCCTGTCGGGAATATTGGTCTTCTGAATGGTAGGTATGATGTTCCTATTATAATTTTTCCTTTGGTGGTGTTTATTTCTACTGCAAGGAAGTTACCTTGGAAGTTGTCAATTATTTTGTGTTGAATCGTTCGTTTAATTGCTATTGCTGTCCCGTCATGTAGTTCTTCGTAGATGTTTCTTTGCTAGACGTGATAATTAAATATTTTGATTTTTTCGTTGTCTTTTCGCCCGTGTGCGTTGATAAGAATGATGTCTGGGTATACTGTGCTGTATATGTTAATGAGTTCTGTTTCCCTCGCCAGGGTCCAGGCAAGAACGTTTTGTTTGATTATCTATAATGATTTGTTTTGTAAAGTCGAGGATCCCGAGAACTTGGTGCAGGGTGTTTGCTGGCTCGTGTATCTCCTGGCGAGTGTCTATTTCTTTCTTCCTTTAGTCCCGTTCTGATTTTCTTGAAATTAATTACGTCTATCCTTTCAATTTTTTTATATTTGGTGTTTATTAGTCCTGCATTTATCAACATTTCTATGGGATTCTTCTACCCTGGCATCTTCGTAGGTGAATTTGACTGTGCCTTCCTTGATTTTCTGCAGAAGTCTAGCACTTGATATTGTAGGTGGTGTGTTAACTGAGTAGAGATGGTTACCGATCTCATCTCCTCGGTCTGCTGTCTGTACTTTGGTTGGTGAAGATGGGGGGGGGGGGGGACGATGGTCAGTGTGGGATTCGTTTCTTGTTTTCACTTTGGTTGGGTCAGCTTTGGCAGTTTGTGGTTTCTCTGTCTGCTGAGTTGTGGAATCTGATGATTTGTGGTGTGGTGTGACTGGTTGGCTGATTGGGTCTATTTCCATCACGTTTTCTACTATGACAAGTTTGGTTGTTTGCTCCTGTGTCTTAGTTATTCCCAAGCTATTCTCGGTAACAATTTTAAATATTTCTGTTGAAGGGCGCCTTCTGGGAATTTCACCTACGGCAGATTATTGGCAGCAAATATTTCCCTGGTCGTTTTTCCAAAGGATCCTGGCTTTGCGATGTTGTTGATGTGTGCATGAATAATATTGGTTAGTATTGTGAATGGTAATCCTTCGCTCAAATTAAGGTATGTGGGTTGCATGAGGGGGTTTTCTTTGGTTTTCTTCAGGATTTTGGAGGTGGTGTCTTGCAGCTGTGCAATTGCTGCATATGTTTTGTTAGGGTCCGTTTCTATCTTATTGTTTGCCTTTTCCTTTTCTCTCAGTTTCCTAATTATTTCTTTCCTTGTGGGACAACGTGCTGCCAGTGTTCTGTGGTCCCCATTGCAGTTCAGGCATTTGGGGTTATCCTTGTTACTACATTCTCTGAATGTGTGGCCTTCTGCGCATTCAGAGCAGAACTTCTTATCTTTTTGGGGACAGTTTATTGATAGATGATTGTATTTGTAGCAGTTCCAACATGGTGCTATTGAGTAGAATTCCTCCTGTTCAATTTGTTGTTTTGACAGATGGTAGTGGGAGATGCAGAGGCCATTCTCTAGGGCTTTTTGAGCCATGGAGATCTCTCCAAACCTGACTTTCATTATGGTGGGAGCACCAGGCATTAGCACCACCTCCTCAACTCTGGCCCATGGGTTCCTCTCTTCTATGTTGTTAGCAATCGTAGCTTGGTGTTTCGTTCAGTATGTTCCTGTCTACCCTTTCAATGACTACAGATTTTTTGCCCGTAGTTGTGATGGTATTACTACTTCAAAGTCCCGTTCTTTTAATTTCTTTGTTGAGTCGGCAGAGAGCATGTTGTCTACGTCCTTTTCTTCGAGGCAAAGGACTATTAATGAGTCCTTTGCTTCAATCAAGGCGGCGAATTTGATGTTTAATTGGGCACATAATAGTATGCCCAGTTCCTCCTTGCGTTTTCGGATACGCCCCCCTGGAGGGAGCGTACGCGTATCCTGTTTCCAGTTGTCCTAGTCATTTGCCTTGGTTGTTCTCCGTGGCATTAGTCTTGTTGCAATTTGAAGACAGTTACAGGCACCCTACCCATTCCAGGAGAGCAACCTAACACAGGAATTACAGCACTCCCCACCACCACTTGCTGGTCGAGTGGTCGTGGAGTGGTTCCTGTGTCACTCTCTCAGAAGCCCCGTTAGGGGAACCTACTTCCCTAGTGTTGATAAGTGCCCACTTATAGGCGTGAGCTTTATAGTGTACCTATTCGGGGGGGGGGGGGGGGGGGTTTGGAGGATTCAGGAATGCGACCCCCTTCCTAGGTGGACCCGCACAATCACTGTTACCCAGAAAGGCTCGGCGGAGGGATGGGTTCTGCTCCTACGCCCTTTCCTGTTCACATACTCCTGGGGTGGAGGTGAACAGTTACAGGGGGGAGGGGGCTCAAGGACGAATACACCTCTAGGGTGCAGGTCCCCAGGCCAGAGCGAAAAAGAAGGAAGATCAAAGGGAAAGCAGCCACTGGTGCGAGTTACACCAGTGGGACCGCGGCCTAAGTCTGCTGCAGGAAGCCGTTACGGAGCACCCAATCAGGTGACCGCCAATATACTGTATTGGCCCGGCACCCCCTTCCACCGCGATTCCTGATTCAGATTCCATTGAGACGACTTTCACAACACTATCGACGGAAGACGGAGTCATGCTCGTCACTAGTCGAGGTCGGGAGGGAGACTTCCTTCCTCAGCACCCAGAGTCCAGCACTCCCTTCAACAGCACCTGCTAGGCCTCCCTCAGATCACGTAAGTCATTGTCAGAGCTATCTATAGGGTGAGTTACTTACGGTGGGAAGCGTATTCATTTCATGTTTGTGTCCGAGAGTCAGTGTCTAGTAGCGTAACTATAATGTTCGAGTACTGTGTCTGTGTCATTGAGTGAATAATAAATAGCTGTACCTTTAGAGTTGGCGTTTGAGAAGTTTTCCCCTAAGAACGTATATATAGTTAAATAACTGGCCGGCCACGCTCCTCTCTTTACATCCTTCAACTATAAATATTCTACCTATATGCACGTCTTCTATACGATTTATGACTCATTATACTAACCTAACCTTATTTAACCTAACCTAACCTCACCAAATCGAATTTAACTTAACTTATTTTAACCTAACCTAACCTAATCCACAGGTGGCGTTAGGGTGATGGTAATCTTCAGGTGAAATAAACTGAGGAGGCGAATCTTCTGTTGCGTGGGAGTTATCGATTAATTATT
Organism: Homarus gammarus; assembly: GCA_958450375.1. Taxonomy (NCBI): domain Eukaryota; kingdom Metazoa; phylum Arthropoda; class Malacostraca; order Decapoda; family Nephropidae; genus Homarus; species Homarus gammarus. Next base: position 877,871 of record CAUDMG010001281.1, read on the forward strand.
TTCCAAATGATCGATGTGTAGCATTGAGCTTCCCTATGTGCATATTAAACTGCCTTTACTTTAGGTTAGGTTATTTTGGGTTAGGTTAGCTTAGCTTAGCTTAGCTTAGCTTGGGCTAGGCTAGGCTAGGCTAGGCTAGGCTAAGCTAGGCTGGGTTGGGTTGGGTTAGTTTTGGTTTGGTTAGGTTGCGTTGGGTTAGGCTAGGATAGGCTAGGCAAGGCTAGGTTGGGTTGGGTTGGGTTGGGTTGGGCTAGGTTTGTTTTGGTTAGGTTAGGCCAGTTATATTTCCCACACATGAGAGAAAAAAAACAAGAGAAGACCTTTTATTTTCCACTAAAACTCGACCTATGAGACACTCTGTATAATTGTTTTGCTGTGTGTGTGGTAGTGAAGACACACACACATCCTGCAACACTTGGAGAGAGAGAGAGAGAGAGAGAGAGAGAGAGAGAGAGAGAGAGAGAGAGAGAGAGAGAGAGAGACTACACTACGAGGCCTCAGAACCCACATATCAATAAATTTAATGACACAGCAAAAAAAAAATCCCATCCATTGGATATATTGATTTAACCTTTCGACTACAATGACTTAAACCCTTTAGTACAAACGACTTAACCCTTTGGATACGCTGCTTTAAACCCTTCAGTACATCGACTAAACCTCTTCAGTACGATGTCTTAACCCCTTTAACACAATGCCATCGTAATGAAGGGGTTAAATGAGTCTCTTTGCTTGGTTGTGGAGAACATTATCTTGGTGGCGGTGAAGCAATCATGGAGGTCCTAAGTCTTTATTGACGAAGGATACAAGAGTTTAGAAAGTCTTTACCACAAAACTCTCAAGTTGGTATTGATTTGAATCTGAAGGTGATGAAGAGTCGAGTGCTGAGGAGGAGGGAGAAGGTGACGGGTAGAAGGGTAGGTAAGGGGAGTGAGGTAGGGGGTGGTGGAGACTGCAGGGGGGAGTAAGGGTAGATAGGGGATGGTGGGGAGGAGGTGGTGGGGAGGGGTAGGGGTTGGTAGAGATGGGGTAGGGGTTGGTAATGAGGGGGTAGGAGTAAGTAGGGGATGGTAAAAAGGGGGTATGGGTTGGTAATGAGGGGGTAGGAGTAGGTAGGGGTTGGTAATGAGGGGGTAGGGGTTGGTAATGAGGGGGTAGGGGTTGGTAATGAGGGGGTAGGGGTTGGTAATGAGGGGGTAAGAGTATGTAGGGGGTAGGAGTAGGTAGGGGTGGTGGAGAAGGGGCAGGGGCTGGTAATGAGGGGGTAGGAGTAGGTAGGGGGTGGTAGAGAGGGGGTAGGGGTTGGTAATGAGGGGGTAGGAGTAGGTAGGGGGTGGTAGAGAGGGGGTAGGGGTTGGTGATGAGGGGGTAGGAGTAGGTAGGGGGTGGTAGAGAGGGGGTTGGGGTTGGTAATGAGGGGGTAGGAGTAGGTAGGGGGTGGTAGAGAGGGGGTAGGAGTATGTAGGGGGAAGGAGTAGTAGGGGGTGGTGGAGAAGGGGTAGGGGTTGGCAATGAGGGGGTAGGAGTAGGTAGGGGGTGGTAGAGAGGGGGGTAGGGGTTGGTAATGAGGGGGTAAGAGTATGTAGAGGGTGGTGGAGAAGGGGTAGGGGCTGGTAATGAGGGGGTAGGAGTAGGTAGGGGGTGGTAGAGAGGGGGTAAGAGTATGTAGGGGGTGGTGGAGAAGGGGTAGGGGCTGGTAATGAAGGGGTAGGAGTAGGTAGGGGGTGGTAGAGAGGGGGTAGGGGTTGGTGATGAGGGGGTAGGAGTAGGTAGGGGGTGGTAGAGAGGGGGTAGGGGTTGGTGATGAGGGGGTAGGAGTAGGTAGGGGGTGGTAATGAGGGGGTAGGAGTATGTAGGGGGTGGTGGAGAAGGGGTAGGGGCTGGTAATGAGGGGGTAGGAGTAGGTAGGGGGTGGTGGAGAGGGGGTTAATGTTTCACAATGACCGACAGTGACTCATTATATCAGTTTCCCTTCATTTCTCTTCTACTATCTCCTTTTCGACTCTTATCTCTTTCTCTCTTGTTTTTCTCTCCCTTTTCTTTCTCTCCTCACACTTTCCCTCAGCCTTTCCTCCAACTCTCACACGCAAAGAAAGTATTTGGATTTTGTCCCGTTGGAATCCCGGTTGAATCAGTGAACTTCCTAATTAAGAGAGAGAGAGAGAGAGAGAGAGTTCAAACTCTTAAGTTGTATGGTGTGTGTGTGTCTGTAAGATAGTCACTCGGTAAACTATAAATACACTACACCCTCCTCCTCCTCCTCCTCCTCCGCCTGATAGGGGAAAAGCATAGGAAAAAAAGAAGTTAGAAAGAGAGATAGAGGAATCAGGGGAAGAGAAAGCAGAAGAAAGTTGACGAAGAAGGAAGGACGAGAGAAAAGAAGAATAGGGAGGAGGAAATAGAAGAAGAAGAAGAGGGAAAAGAAGATGAAGAAGACGGAGGAGGAAGAGCGCACAGGAAGCAAGGGATCCCTAGGGGACCCTCAGAAGCAGCCGAACAGACAGAAAACGTCAAGAGTCGACACGCAGGCAGCCATACAGCAGAGGTGAAGCACCCGAGTAGGCTAACCGTACTGCAGCAGCACGAGAACAGGGGTTGGAAATAAGATGGAGGGCAAGAGCGAAGAAGCAGAAACTGAGACGTTTAAGGGGAAGACAGAGGGGAAACGAAGAAGCAGCAAGAGTAACGAGAAAGGACGAATTCATGGGACAGAAGAGGGAAAGTAAGAAGGATAAATGAGAAGGAAAGAAAAGCCAAGAAAAGGAAAAAAAGATGTGAAAGAAGAGGAAAAGAAGAAGACTCGAGAATACAGAAGGAAGGGGGAAGAAGAATAGGCGAGAAACTAAGAAGGAGAGGAGGGATAAGAAGAAAGACGAAGAAGCAGCCAAGAAAGAAATAAGAGAGAAGGGAAAGAAGGAATGAAAGAGAAGACTAAGTAGAGAAAGGAGAAGGGAGAAGAACGAAAGAGGGGATAAAGAAGACGATAAAAAGAAAAAGCAGAGAAAGAAGAAGTAAGATAGGAAGAAGAAGAAGTAAGAGAGAAAGAAGAAGAAGAGAAGGAGAAAGAAGAGGGAAAAGAAGAAAGATACGAAAGACGGACGAGAGAAAGGAAGAAGGGGCAGAAGAATGAGTAAGAAGTACGGAACGAAGTGAAGCGGAGAAGGCAGAAAGGAGAAGAGGGACAAGAATAACTAGAAGAAGAGCTGAAAAGACGAAGAATAAGAGAAAGAAGACGAAGAGACGAAAAATAAAGAAGTGAAGTCCGACGTCGGTACAACAAATGCCGACGCACAGTTCCAATATCACTCCTATCCCCTCCCCCTCCCCCTCCTCTTCCTCCCCTCCCCCTCCTCCTCCTCCTCCTCTTTCCCCTCCTCCTCCTCCTCCCCCTCCCCCTCCTCTTCCTCCTCCTCCCCCTCCTCTTCCTCCTCCTCTTCCCCCTCCTCCCCCTTTCTTTACACCGTCTCTCCAAGTTCCCTCAAACGTTCTCTGTAAGAAAGGAGAGAAAGAGATGAAAGAAATGGTGAGATAAAAAGAAAATATCTTACATTCACGATCTCTTACAAGTGTCGCCCTTTGGGTACTTTTTATTCTCCTCCCCTTCATTCTTCCTTTCTTTTATCAGCGTTTTATGTCGTTAATCACCTGAAGGCTAACCTAACCTAACCTAATCTAATCATATCCCATCCTACCCTAACCTGACCTGACCTAACCTGACCTAACCTAACCTAACTTAATCATATCCCATCCTACCCTAATCTAACTTAACTTGACCTAACCTAACTTAATCATATCCCATCCTACCCTAATCCAACTTAACCTGACCTAACCTAGCCTAATCTAATCTAATCATATCCCATCCTAACCTGACCTGACCTGACCTAACCTGACCTAACCTAACCTCACCTAATCATATCCCATCCTAACCTAACCTAACCTAACCTAACCTAACCTAACCTAACCTAACCTAATCATATCCCATCCTAACCTAACCTGACCTAACCTAATCACATCCCATCCTAACCTGACCTGACCTGACCTAACCTGACCTAACCTAACCTCACCTAATCATATCCCATCCTACCCTAACCTAACCTAACCTGACCTAACCTAACCTAACCTAATCTAATCATATCCCATCCTACCCTAACCTAACCTAACCTAACCTGACCTAACCTAACCTAACCTAACCTAACCTAATCATATCCCATCCTAACCTAACCTGACCTAACCTAACCTAACCTAATCTAATCATATCCCATCCTACCCTAACCTAACCTAACCTGACCTAACCTAACCTAATCTAATCTAATCATATCCCATCCTACCCTAACCTAACCTAACCTAATCTAATCATATCCCATCCTACCCTAACCTAACCTAGCCTGACCTAACCTAACCTAACCTAATCATATCCCATCCTACCCTAACCTAACCTAACCTAACCTAATCATATCCCATCCTACCCTAACCTAACCTAACCTAACCTAACCTAACCTAATCATATCCCATCCTACCCTAACCTAACCTAACCTAATCTAATCATATCCCATCCTACCCTAACCTAACCTAACCTAACCTAACCTAATCATATCCCATCCTACCCTAACCTAACCTAACCTAACCTAATCATATCCCATCCTACCCTAACCTAACCTGACCTAACCTAACCTAACCTAACCTAATCTAATCATATCCCATCCTACCCTAACCTAACCTAACCTGACCTAACCTAACCTAACCTAACCTAACCTAATCATATCCCATCCTAACCTAACCTGACCTGACCTAACCTAACCTAACCTAACCTAATCTAATCATATCCCATCCTACCCTAACCTAACCTAACCTAACCTAACCTAATCTAATCTAATCATATCCCATCCTACCCTAACCTAACCTAACCTAATCTAATCATATCCCATCCTACCCTAACCTAACCTAGCCTGACCTAACCTAACCTAACCTAATCATATCCCATCCTACCCAAACCTAACCTAACCTAACCTAATCATATCCCATCCTACCCTAACCTAACCTAACCTAACCTAAGCTAATCATATCCCATCCTACCCTAACCTAACCTAACCTAATCTAATCATATCCCATCCTACCCTAACCTAACCTAACCTGACCTAACCTAACCTAACCTAATCATATCCCATCCTACCCTAACCTAACCTAACCTAACCTAATCATATCCCATCCTACCCTAACCTAACCTAACCTAACCTAATCGTATCCCATCCTAACCTAACCTAACCTAACCTAACCTAACCTAATCATATCCCATCCTACCCTAACCTAACCTAACCTAACCTGACCTAACCTAACCTAACCTAACCATATCCCATCCTACCCTAATCTAACTTAACCTGACCTAACCTAACCTAATCATATCCCATCCTACCCTAACCTAACCTAACCTAACCTGACCTAACCTAACCTAACCTAACCTAATCATATCCCATCCTACCCTAACCTAACCTAACCTGACCTAACCTAACCTAACCTAATCATATCCCATCCTACCCTAACCTAACCTAACCTAACCTAATCATATCCCATCCTACCCTAACCTAACCTAACCTAACCTAACCTAACCTAATCGTATCATCCTAACCTAACCTAACCTAACCTAACCTAACCTAATCATATCCCATCCTACCCTAACCTAACCTACCCTGACCTAACCTAACCTAACCTAACCTAACCTAATCGTATCCCATCCTACCCTAACCTAACGTAACCTAACCTAACCCAACCTAACCTAATCGTATCCCATCCTACCCTAACCTAACCTAACCCAACCTCATGCCCCCAAATAGTGTTAGGGTGGTTAATCTAGAGGTGAAAGAAGCTGTGGTGGAAGCAAAAATTAACATGTGAACCGCTCTGGTAATAACAGTTAGGGTAGGGTAGATTAAGTTAGGTTAAGTGAGATGAAGGTAGGTTGAGCTAGATTAGGATAGGCTATGCTAGGTTAGGTTAGGTTAAGCTAACTGAAGATCTCATAGATTACCAGAAAAAAACATATTTTTATTTATTTATTTATTTATTTGTTTTATTTATTTTAATTAGTTTATTTATTTTATTTAATTTATTTATTTATTTAATTATTTATTTAATTTATTTTAATATTTTATTTACTTATTTATTTATATTTATCTATTTATTTAATTTACCTTATTTTATTATTTTAATTATTTATTTATTTAAATTTATTTATTTTTTAATTAATTTATTTTTTGTTTTTTTATTTATTCATTTATATTTATTTATTTATTTATTTATTTATTTTTATTTATTTTTTATTTTTATTTATTTATTTATTTTTATATTAGTTGTATTTATTTATTTATTTATTTATATTTATTTATTTTTATTTATTTATTTATTTATTTTAAAATATTATTTGCATTTATTTATTTATTTATTTGTATTTATTTTTACAGCAGAAACCTTACAGTATGTTGTATCCATATCTGGGAGTCATCTTTGAGTCGTGGTTTAAATTGAGTCGTGGTTTAAGGTGTTGTAATTTAAGGTGTTGTAGTTTAAAGTGTCGTGGTTTAAGGTGTTGTAGTTTAAAGTGTCGTGGTGTAAGGTGTTGTAGTTTAAAGTGTCGTGGTTTAAGGTGTCGTGGTTTAAGGTGTTGTAGTTTAAAGTGTCGTGGTTTAAGGTGTTGTAGTTTAAGGTGTTGTAGTTTAAAGTGTTTTGGTTTAAGGTGTTGTAGTTTAAAGTGTCGTGGTTTAAGGTGTCGTGGTTTAAGGTGTTGTAGTTTAAAGTGTCGTGATTTAAGGTGTTGTAGTTTAAAGTGTCGTGGTTTAAGGTGTTGTAGTTAGAAGTGTCGTGGTTTAAAGTATTGTAGTTTAAGGTGTTGCAGTTTAATGTGTCGTGGTTTAAGGTGTTGTAGTGTAAATTGTTGTGGTTGAAAGTGTCGAGGTTTAAAGAGTCGTGGTTTAAAGTGTCTTGGTTTAAAATGTCGAGGTTTAAAATGTCGTGGTTTAAGGTTCTTTTGGTTTAAGGTGTTGTAGTTTAAGGTGTTGTGGTTTAAAGTGTCGTGGTTTAGAGTTGTAGTTGAAAGTGTCGTGGCTTAAAGTTTCGTAGCTTAAAGTGACGTGGTTTAAAGATTCGTGATTTAAAGTGTGATTTAAAGTGTCGTGATTTATAGTGTGATTTAAAGTGTCGTAGTCTAAAGTGTCGTAGTTTAAAGTATCGTAGTTTAAAGTGTTGTAGTTAAAGTGTCTGAGTTTAAGGTGTTGTAGTTGAAAGTGTCGTGGTTTAAAGTATCGTGGTTTAAAGTGCCATGGTTTAAAGTGTCGTGGTTTAATGTGCCGTGGTTTAAAGTGTCGTAGTTTAAAATGTGGTTTAAAGTGTCGTGGTTTAAAGTGTTGTAGTTTAAAGTGTCGTAGTTTAAAATGTCGTGGTTTAAAGTGTCGTGGTTTAATGTGCCGTGGTTTAAAGTGTCGTAGTTTAAAATGTCGTGGTTTAAAGTGTCGTGGTTTAAAGTGTTGTAGTTTAAAGTGTCGTAGTTTAAAGTGTCTTGGTTTGAAATGTCGAGGTTTAAAATGTCGTGATTTAAAGTGTCGTGGTTTAAGGTGTTGTAGTTTAAAGTGTCGAAGTTTAAAATGTCGTGGTTTAAAGTGTAGTAGTTTAAAGTGTCGTGGTTTAAAGTGTCGTGGTTTAAAGTGCCGTGATCTAAAGTGTCGTAGTTTAAAGTGTCGTTGTTTAAAATGTCGTGGTTTAAAGTGTCGTGGTTTAAAATGTCGTAGTTTTAAATGTCGTGGTTTAAAGTGTCGTGGTTTAAAATGTCGTAGTTTTAAATGTCGTGGTTTAAAGTGTCGTGGTTTAAAGTGTCGTTGTTTAAAATGTCGTTGTTTTAAATGTCGTGGTTTAAAGTGTTGTGGTTTAAAGTGTCGTGGTTTAAAGTGTCGCAGTTTAAAATGTCGTGGTTTAAAAGTGTCGTGGTTTTATGTTGCCGTGGTTTAAAGTGTCGTAGTTTAAAGTGTCGTGGTTTTATGTTGCCGTGGTTTAAAGTGTCGTAGTTTAAAGTGTCGTTGTCAGAGGATCGTGTGGTATGTGAATGGTAGTACTGTATAGGGGTATGCATTTTATCCCAGGACTATGCCTCGGTGTAATGCTGGCAGAGTGGAGGCTTAACGCAGGGAAAAGATGGCCTTATATACATACACAAAAGCCTTGTTATATCCGTGATAGTCTTCTCTCTTGGTGCCTAAAAGCGTGTCTTTGCGGGGTAGGGGAAGTATTGTAAACTGAGAAATATTGAAAACGTTAGGGAGGTATTCGGTTTAGGCCCGGGGAAAGATTGTAAATTGTGAGAAATATTCTAAATGAGGGGAAATATTAGTTTTAGCCTGGGAGAAGGATTGTACATAGTGAGAAATATTCTTAACTTGGGGATATTCGTTTTAAAGAGAAGTACAAATGATGAAAAATATTGCTGATGGATTAGAAGAATAGCTCAGCATTTTGGTAATTGGATGAATATTCCTATTGGGTTGAGAATAAGTCGGTAAAGTGAGGAATATGCAGGCAGTATTCATTCTCGAGAAAATATTTGGATAATGGGAAGTATTGCTGTTGGGTAGTATTCTGACTTCTGGGGTGAATCTGACTAATGAGGAATACACATTTACTGGACACATGTTCTGTGCATAATAATAATAATAATAATAATAATAATAATAATAATAATAATAATAATATTAATAATAATAATAATAATAGTAGTAGTATACTACTACTACTTCTAATAATAATAATAATAATAATAATATACTACTTTTTTATTATTTTTCAATTGGCCTCCAGCCTCCCCCAATAACCATACCTTCGCCACCATTTTATTACCTTAATATTAAATATCCTAATACATAAGTGCTGTAGCTATCCTAGCTGTGTTGAGTTAGTTGAGCCGCAGATCTATGCGGCATTCAGTGACTGTAGCCTCATAGTCAATATCTGCAACTGTTGTCGGCTTTGGGGCCGATGCTCTCGTTCCCCTGAGGCAGAGCAAACCTGACTGAAGGAGAGAGAAGGACAGTCGACATCTCATCCAGGCTGTAACATAACTTCTGGGCTGCTGCTTCTGTTCGGAGATCACCTCCGCGAGTCTGGCGTAGAAGCATCTTGCACTTGGTCCCATCCCACCAGAGGTTGTGAACACTAGAGGAGTGAAGCTGCCTTGATCAACGTTCTGAATTCTCACCCGTATTCCCTTATCTGGTCTTTCTCGTTCCTCCTATGTGCAGCATCGAGAGCTAAGTTATGGTGACTACTACTACTACTACTTCTACTACTTCTTTTTTTTTTTTTTCTTAAAACGTGGCCTCCAGCCTCCCCCAATAGCCACACCTTCGCCACCATTTATTTACCTTAATATTAAATATCCTAATACATAAGAAGCTATCCTATCTGTGTTAAATTTGTTGAGCCGCAGATCTATGCGGACTTCAGTGACTGTAGCCTCATAGTCAATATCGGCAGCAGTTGTCGGAGTAGGGGCAGAAGCTCTCGTTCCCCTGAGGCAGAGCAAAGCCGACCGAAGGAGAGAGGACAGTCGACATCTCATCCAGGCTGTAACATAACTTCTGGGCTGCTGCTTCTGTTCGGAGATCACCTCCGCGAGTCTGGCGTCTAAACATCTTGCACTTGGGCCCATCCCACCAGAGGTTGTGAACACTAGAGGAGTGAAGCTGCCTTGATCAACATTTTGAATTCTCTCCTCATATGCCCTTCTCTTGTCGTTCTCGTTCCTCCTATGTGCAGCATCGAGAGCTAGGTTACGGTGACAAGCGGCCATGGGATCAAAAATCCTGATGTCGAAGAAAGCTCTCTGTCCCCGCGTCCAGAATCCTCGAGCACTGACGTCCACACGGGCTTCGTTAGATGTGTTTGAAGTCCTGTGTTGGAAGATCTCGCCATCCAGTGGAAGGAGGGTCGGTTCTACCCTGACGTCCCGGCAGATTTCCTTCAACATATTTGCTGTGAGATCCCTTACTTCGTCATGCCTCATGCATATGAAGCCCCCCTTCTTGCAGACCATGGCGTGATCACCATCATAGGAAGAGCCACACACGCATTGGGAGGGCAAACCATCCACTGGCCAACCGTACCTTAGAGCAATGGCATCTGTAAATTCTTGTTTGTTAAGGCTGAAACCATTTGCCCTTATCGGTAACGTAGTTAACCAGTTCGAGGCGCCCACCTCCTGCACTATAGCTACTTTTTTTTTTTTTTTTTTTTTACTACTACTACTACTACTACTTTTTTTTTTTTTTTTTTTTTTTAACGTGGCCTCCAGCCTCCCCCAATAGCCACACCTTCGCCACCATTTAATTACCTTAATATTAAATATCCTAATACATAATTAGCTATCCTATCTGTGTTAAATTAGTTGAGCCGCAGATCTATGCAACAGTTGTCGGAGTTGGGGCAGAAGCTTTCGTTCCCCTGAGGCAGAGCAAAGCCGACCGAAGGAGAGAGAAAGACAGTCGACATCTCATCCAGGCTGTAACATAACTTCTGGGTTGCTGCTTCTGTTCGGAGATCATCTCCGCGAGTCTGGCGTAGAAACATCTTGCACTTGGTCCCATCCCACCAGAGGTTGTGAACACTAGAGGAGTGAAGCTGCCTTGATCAACGTTTTGAATTCTCTCCCCATATGCCCTTCTCTTGTCGTTCTCGTTCCTCCTATGTGCAGCATCGAGAGCTAGGTTACGGTGACATGCGGCCATGGGATCAAAAATCTTGCTGTCGAAAAACGCTCGCTGTCCCCGCGTCCAGAATCCTCGAGCACTGACGTCAACACGGGCTTCGTTAGATGTGTTTGAAGTCTTGTGTTGGAAGATCTCACCATCCAATGGAAGAAGGGTCGGTTCTACCATGACATCCTGGCAGATTTCCTTCAACATATTTGCTGTGAGGTCCCTTACCTCGTCATGCCTCATGCATATGAAGCCACCTTTCTTGCACACCATGGCGTGATCGCCATCATAGGAAGAGCCACACACGCATTGGGAGGGCAAACCTTCTGCTGGCCGACCGTACCTTAGAGCAATGGCATCTGTAAATTCTTGTTTATTAAGACTGAAACCATTTGCCCTTATCGGTAACGTAGTTAACCAGTTCGAGGCGCCCACCTCCTGCGCTATAGCTACTTTTTTTCTTCAAATTTTCTGGTACCTGCAGCAACAGTTGCTGCAACATATCAGTTTGGCAGTGCTGTCGATCTGTCGTAATGGACCTACGAATCTTATTTACTTCACTGGTATCCACTTCCCCTGTTGCATTCTGGGCTATTATGTGGTCCGTGAGGGCTGCCGTGAGCTTAAGTGAATTTTGATGTTCAGTGTCAGCAATCTCCTCTGGATCAGTTAGTCCCATCCCTCCCAGTCTTGGTGGAAGTGCAAGAAGTGATCTTTCTGCTGGGGTTAAGTCAGGGTGTTTCACTAGTTTGGGAATGAACTTGACACTGATAGCTTCTTCCAGAGGGTGGAGGAGGGGTCCGATATCAGGGATGGTACGCATCAGGTAGTTCCAACGATGCTTGACTCCATGAGTGAATGCAGCAAAGGCCGTGTGTGGCTCTGTGTTAGCAATCTCAGACAGAGCTTTGATTTCACTAACCCACTCATTCACCTTTCCCGCTACGTACTTGGTCTTGAAGTCCACAGTGCCAATTACTGCGCCTAGATGTCTTTGGCCGTCCTAAGTTATTTTGACCTAACTTCCGCCAAAAACCTCCAATTCCCGTTCGTAATGTTCTGGCTTCACGATGAGGAAGGACTTGCTGGCGTTTGGGTGGTATCCTATTTGTGGACCTCGCGATGTTACCAAGTCCCACCACTTTTTGATGCCCTCCACTTTTCCTGCCCCTGTAAGGTCATCAGCATATGCCACTTGTTTGACCCCCGTTGTTTCAAATTTTACTTCTCGTTGGAGCACTGATAGGCCAATTGTATACATTGCCATTGCAACAGGGTCCCCCTGTGTTGTTCCCTCGGTTGACTGTAAGATGGTATCACCTCTTAGAGCCTTGTTGCTTACTATATAGAGGTCTGATGGATTCCTTTACGAATTTTCAACATGCATTGCAAAGCTTGGACACTTGATCTTGATGTTGTGCAGTGCAGCCTTGCGGTTAAGTATGTTGAATGCGTTTGAAGCATCCACTACTACTACTAATATTAATAATAATATTTAGCCAATAAGTCAGGTTAGAGAGTGTTGCCTAATAGTGAGTGCATGATTTTGAGAGTTTCCAGGGTTGACGATGCGTGACTGATGTATGTGTGTGGCAGATGTGTAGACCTGTGCTGGTGGCGTGATATTGGCTATGACGGCTGGTGATGGGAAGCACTCTTACCTCTTTCTTGAAGTAGGCGGAGTGTGGGAGGGAGGGTGGGTGGTAGTGGTGGAGGGGGGGTGGGTGGTGGTGGTGAGGAGGGATGGTGGGTGGGAGTGGTGAGGGAGGGGGGTGCGTGGTAGTGGTGAGGGAGGGATGGTGGGTGGGAGTGGTGAGGAAGGGAGTGGGTAGTAGTGGTGAGGAGGGAGGGTGGGTGGTAGTGGTGAGGGAGGGGAGTGGGTGGTAGTGGTGAGGGAGGGAGGGGGTGGTGTGGTAGTGGTGAGGAGGGTTGGTGGGTGGGAGTGGTGAGGGAGGGTGGGTAGTAGTGGTGAGGGAGGTGGGTGGTGTGGTAGTGGTGAGGAGGGAGGGTGGGTGGGAGTGGTGAGGGAGGGGGTGGTGTGGTAGTGGTGAGGAGGGAGGGTGGGTGGGAGTGGTGAGGGAGGGTGGGTAGTAGTGGTGAGGGAGGGGGTGGTGTGGAAGTGGAGAGGAGGGAGGATGGGTAGTAGTGGTGAGGGAGGGGGGTGGTGTGGTAGTGGTGAGGAGGGAGGATGGGTAGTAGTGGTGAGGGAGGGGGGGGTAGTAGTGGTGAGGAGGGAGGGTGGGTGGGAGTGGTGAGGAGGGGGGGTGGGTAGTAGTGGTGAGGAGGGAGGGTGGGTAGTAGTGGTGAGGAGGGAGGGTGGTTAGTAGTGGTGAGGGAGGGGGGTGGGTGGGAGTGGTGAGGGAGGGGGTGGGTGGGAGTGGTGAGGGAGGGTGGGTGGGAGTGGTGAGGGAGGGTGGGTAGTAGTGGTGAGGGAGGGGGGTGGGTGGTAGTGGTGAGGGAGGGTGGGTAGTAGTGGTGAGGAAGGCGGGGTGGGAATGGTGAGGGAGGGGAGGTGGGTGGGAGGGGTGAGGGAGGGGGGTGGGAGTGGTGAGGGAGGGGGGTGGTTGGGAGTGGTGAGGGAGGGGGGTGGGTGGGTGGGAGTGGTGAGGGAGGGTGGGTAGTAGTGGTGAGGAAGGCGGGGTGGGAGGTGGGTGGTAGTGGTGAGGGAGGAGGGTGGGTAGTAGTGGTGAGGGAGCGGGGTGGGTAGTAGTGGTGAGGGAGAGAGAGAGTTGTGAAGAGGGATGGAGGGAGGGGGATGGTGGTGGTAAGGAGGGAGGGAAGGAAAAGGTGGAGGGAAGGAAGGGAGGGAGGGAGTAACCGAGAGAGAGAGAGAGAGAGAGAGAGAGAGAGAGAGAGAGAGAGAGAGAGAGAGAGAGAGATATTAACGTTACTATTATCATCTATCAGTCTATTGGAATATTAATTGAAAGTGGGATCAATAGACATGACAGGAGGCGAGGCTGAGTTCTGCACCCAGTCAGCCGCCACTTTCCATCCCTTAAACCTGTCTGTCTTCATCGTCCCGGCACACCTGGGGTTTACCTGTACACTGACTACCACTGTATCTCGTTTAGATGTATAGAGCGATTAATTGTATCGAGAGAGAGAGAGAGAGAGAGAGAGAGAGAGAGAGAGAGAGAATAATGGCTAGTGAAAGGGGGGCGGAAGGTTCAGAGGAATGATAAAGGGAGGATGAAAGTGAATATTAGGAGGAGAGGAAAGATGCAGACGCTTAAACACCGCTTGCGTGAGAAACTTATTACAGCTTCCACTCGCCAATTAAATCCATTACCCTTCAGCGAGTCTTCATAATAAGGAGCAGCTCGGAGCACTGTGGCCTAAGAACAAGTATTGAATGTTATCTGTTTATTTTCGTATTATGAATTATATATACAAGTTTTATATAACCTAAGCTAACCTATATTGTCTTGTTTACTAGTGTATTATGAACACTAGGGATTATTTATTTTTTTTTACACACACACACACACACACACACTATATACACAAACTAAATTGGAAACCACACGTCAGTGAAGTTGTCAAATCCTCCAGTTTCCGTCTCCACCTCCTCCGCCGACTCAAGTCCCTCGGAGTTCTTGCGCCCGAGCTCCTCAGTGTTTACTCAACATTCATACTTCCCAAGCTCACCTATGCCTCCCTGCCTGGTCTTCCTCCCTAAATGCCACACAACGTAAACACCTAGAAGAAGTGCAAAAGAGGGCATGCAAGATTATTCTCTCCCCTTCCTATTCCACATATCAAGAAGCGCTCAACATACTGACCCTCTCGGCTCTCTCTGACCATCACCACGACCTCATCTGCAAATTTTGTGAGAAGCTTCTGTACCATCCTCGACACCGGCTCCTACTACCACACGAGATTCCTCGTCCACGAATT